>OY740783.1:2007540-2167540 GCA_963514005.1 Raja brachyura | reverse complement strand
GGATCTAGGGGGAATGTTAAATATCTGGCGAAGAAATTAATTGAATATAGCTTTTTGCTTTATTAAATGTCCGTGTACAAGAAGAAAGGTCCAGACTTGTGTCATTAGTTGTTCAGGGGCCAAGAGGTGGTTCAGCAATAATTCTGACAGCACATGATTAAAACTCAATTAATATTAAGAGAAGCAGACTTTGCCTTCTCTTCCAGCAAAGAATAAGTGGTGAATGTTTGAAGTTCACCAAGAATCAATGATGTCTGAATGAATCCAGCAGCGAGGCCTGCTACCAAGTACAGACCTCACAATATGTAACAAGTATTTTATTTTACCTTGCACGGTGGCGCAGCGGTAGAGTCGCTGCCTCACAGCGCCAGAGACCCGGGTTCCATCCTGACTACGGATGCTGTCTGCACGGAGTTTGCACGTTCTCCCCGTGACCTGCGTGGGTTTTCTCCGGGTGCTCCGGTTTCCTCTCACACGTGCAGGTTCGTCGATTAATTGTCTTCTCTAAATTGTAAATTGTCCCGAATGCTTGAGATGGTGCCGGTGTGCGGGGATCGCTGGTCGGCACAGGCCCTGTGGGCTGAAGGGCCTGTTTCTGTGCCGTATCTATGTTTGTACAGGTCTGTTGCCTAATTGGCTTTGGTAAAAATGTTAAAGGGCCCGTCCTACTTTCACAACATAATTCACGACCTCTGCCGAGTTTGCCCTTGACTCATACTCGCAGCATGGTCCTCACAAGGCCCTAAGAAGGTCGTAGGTAGGTCGTAGGTATGTCGCAGGTAGGTCAAAGTCAAGTCAAGTCAAAAGAGTTTATTGTCATGTGTCCCTGACAGGACAATGAAAATCTTTCTTTGCGAAGCACAACAGAACATAGAAGGCGTTGACTACAATTCTATACGTAAATACACCCATGACTTAATAAATTAATAAAGTGCAAATAACAGATGGAGGGATATTAATGTTCAGAGTTTTGTCCGAGCCAGGTTTAATAGCCTGATGGCTGTGGGGAAGTAGCTATTCCTAAACCGGGTTGTTGCAGTCTTCAGGCTCCTGTACCTTCTACCCGAAGGTAGCGGGGAGATGAGTGTGTGGCCAGGGTGGTGTGGGTCCTTGATGATGCTGCCAGCCTTTTTGAGGCAGCGATTGTGATAAATCCCCTCGATGGAAGGAAGGTCAGAGCCGATGATGGACTGGGAAGTGTTTACTACTTTTTGTAGTCTTTTCCTCTCCAGGGCGCTCAAGTTGCCGAACCAAGCCACGATGCAACCAGTCAGCAAGCTCTCTACTGTACACCTGTAGAAGTTAGAGAGAGTCCTCCTTGACAGACCGACTCTCCGTAATCTTCTCAGGAAGTAGAGGCGCTGATGAGCTTTCTTAATAATTGCATCTGTGTTCTCGGACCAGGAAAGATCTTCACAGATGTGCACGCCCAGGTCGTGATGCGAGTCGTAGTTACTCGTGTAATCAAGTAGGTCGGGGCGTTTTTTCAAAATGATGAAAAATGTCCATGAGTAAAGAAGGTTGTGAATTAGGTCGTGAAAGTGGGACTGGCCCTTTAATTGTCCCTAGTGTGTGTGGGATAGTGATAGTGTGCGAGGTGATCGCTGGTCGGTACTAACTCAGCGGGCCGGAGGGCTCCTTTCTGCGCTGCATCTCTAAACTGAACTAAACTTAAGGTGAAGAACTTTGAATGCCAGGACTTGGCGTTCACTTTGCGATGATTGCTAAACTGCTAACCATTTTTATTAATGTGGATTCAGGATCAATAAAGTTACATTTTCAAAAGCTCAGTGTTCGAAGCGAAAGGATTTGAGTATAGGAGCAGAGAGGTTCTACTGCAGTTGTACAGGGTCTTGGTGAGGCCACACCTGGAGTATTGCGTACAGTTTTGGTCTCCTAATCTGAGGAAAGACATTCTTGCCATAGAGGGGGCACAGAGAAGGTTCACCAGACTGATTCCTGGGATGTCAGGACTTTCATATGAGGAAAGACTGGATAGACTCGGCTTGTACTCGCTGGAATTTAGAAGATTGAGGGGGGATCTTATAGAAACTTACAAAATTCTTAAGGGGTTGGACAAGCTAGATGCTGGAAGATTGTTCCCGATGTTGGGGGAGTCCAGAACAAGGGGTCACAGTCTAAGGATAAGGGGGGATTCCTTTAGGACCGAGATGAGGAAAACATTCTTTACAGAGAGTGGTGAGTCTCTGGAATTCTCTGCTACAGAAGGTCGTTGAGGCCAGTTCATTGGCTATATTCAAGAGGGAGTTAGATGTGGCCCTTGTGGCTAAAGGGATCAGGGGGTATGGAGAGAAGGCAGGTACGGGATACTGAGTTGGATGATCAGCCATGATCACATTGAATGGCGGTGCAGGCTCGAAGGGCCGAATGGCCTGCTCCTGCACCAATTTTTCTATGTTTCTATGTTTCTAAGCGAATACCACAAGATGTCCATCTCAAATTTATTCTCATCATCCGTACAATGAATAAAGCGAACCTGTGAACATATAACACAGTACAGAACAGCACAGGATCAAGCGGTACAGCAAGGAATTGCAGATACTGGTTTACAAACACAGACACAGAGTGCTGGAGTAACTCAGTGGGTCCAGCACTCTGTGAAACGTCACCTATCCATGTTCTCCACAGATGCTGCCTGACCCGCTGAGTTACTCCAGCACTCTGTGAAACGTCACATATCCATGTTCTCCACAGATGCTGCCTGACCCGCTGAGTTACTCCAGCACTCTGTGAAACGTCACCTATCCATGTTCTCCACAGATGCTGCCTGACCCGCTGAGTTACTCCAGCACTCTGTGAAACGTCACCTATCCATGTTCTCCACAGATGCTTCCTGACCCGCTGAGTTACTCCAGCACTCTGTGAAACGTCACCTATCCATGTTCTCCACAGATGCTGCCTGACCCGCTGAGTTACTCCAGCACTCTGTGAAACGTCACCTATCCACGTTCTCCACAGATGCTGCCTGACCCGCTGAGTTACTCCAGCACTCTGTGAAATGTCACCTATCCATGTTCTCCACAGATGCTGCCTGACCCGCTGAGTTACTCCAGCACTCTGTGAAACGTCACCTATCCATGTTCTCCACAGATGCTGCCTGACCCGCTGAGTTACTCCAGCACTCTGTGAAACGTCACCTATCCATGTTGTCCACAGATGCTGCCTGACCCGCTGAGTTACTCCAGCACTCTGTGAAACGTCACCTATCCATGTTCTCCACAGATGCTGCCTGACCCGCTGAGTTACTCCAGCACTCTGTGAAACGTCACCTATCCATGTTCTCCACAGATGCTGCCTGACCCGCTGAGTTACTCCAGCACTCTGTGAAACGTCACCTATCCATGTTCTCCACAGATGCTGCCTGACCCGCTGAGTTACTCCAGCACTCTGTGAAACGTCACCTATCCATGTTCTCCACAGATGCTGCCTGACCCGCTGAGTTACTCCAGCACTCTGTGAAACATCACCTATCCATGTTCTCCACAGATGCTGCCTGACCCGCTGAGTTACTCCAGCACTCTGTGAAACGTCACCTATCCATGTTCTCCACAGATGCTGCCTGACCCGCTGAGTTACTCCTGCACTCTGTGAAACGTCACCTATCCATGTTCTCCACAGATGCTGCCTGACCCGCTGAGTTACTCCAGCATTTTGTGTCCCTCAGGTTCCTATTAAATCAGCTACATGAATAGAGAATGAAATGGGCCAAATGTGGATAAATGGGACAAGGTTGGATGGGGCACGTTGGTCGGCATGGACGAGTTGGGCTGAAGGGCCGTTTAGAGTCATAGACTAATGCAGTGTGGAAACAGGCCCTTCGGCCCAACTCGCCCACACCGGCCAACATGTCCCAGCTACACTAATCCCATTTGCCTGCGTTTGGCCCATATCCCACCAAACCTGTCCTATCCATGTACCTGTCCAACTGTTTCTTAAATGTTAGGATAGTCCCAGCCTCAACTACCTCCTCTGGCAGCTCGTTCCATACACCCTATGAAAAAGTTGCCCTCAGATTCCTATGAAATCTTTTCCCCTTCACCTTGAACCTCTGGTCCTCGATTTCCCGACTCTGGGCAAGAGACTGGACCTATTCCTCTCATGATTGTGTACACCTCGATAAGATCACCCCTCATCCTCCTGCGCTCCAAGGAATAGAGACCCAGCCTGCTCAACCTCTCCCTGTAGCTCACACCCTCTAGTCCCGGAAACATCCCGGTAAATCGGCTGCACAGCTCAATGACTCTACATTGGGAAGGAAGGAAATCCCACAGAAATAGTGGAAGACAAAGGATAAAAGAAGGAAAGGGAACTTTAATGACTTAGGCTAGCTTTGATTGGATGTCACAATGTTGTATTTTCAGTTGTCAGAACTGAAAGAAAATAACGAATAATGTGAGCTGGAGCATTGTCAGCTTCTGAAGGGGCACGAAAATAAATGAGGGCATATTTACGGGAATGAACTCTTTGTTAGACCAGGTTCCACTTTCTTTTCAGCTCTTGAGCTCTTGATCGACGTGTTATTTATTTCTGGATCTTCCTGCATTGATCAATTCTCAATTTATTTTGCACTTCTAAAAGAGGCAGGAAAAATAAAGAATGTAATTGCAGTATTTGTTAGGAAGAATCTTGCCTTTAATGGCTCACGACAGCACTGAAACTGTGGCGAATAAGCACACCCACGCTCTACAGATGTACCGTAGACAGTAGTCCCGTTGCATCGCAGCTTGGATTAGGAACAACTCTGCCCAAGACCATGAGAAACTGCAGAGAGTTGTGGATGTGGCCCAGTCCCACACACAGTCCACACTCCCTACCATTGTAGATGTGGCCCAGTCCATCACACAGTCCACACTCCCCACCATTGTAGATGTGGCCCAGTCCATCACACAGACCACACTCCCCACCATTGTAGATGTGGCCCAGTCCGTCACACAGACCACACTCCCCACCATTGTGGATGTAACCCAGTCCATCACACAGTCCACACTCCCCACCATCGACTCCATCTACACTTCACGCTGCCTCGGGGAAAGCAGCCGGCATCATCAAAGACGTGTCCCTGTCCCACCCCGGTCATTCCTTCTTCTCCCCGCTCCCGTCCAGCAGAAGGTACAGAAGCTTGAAAGCGCGCGCGCACCACCAGACTCAGGAACAGCTTCTTCCCCTCTGTTATCCGGCTTCTGAACGGCCCTTCCATAAGATGGGGTGTAGTCCCCAATCTTCCAACCTATCTTTGGACTTTGGATCTTTTCTCTGCATCTCCGTTGACTGGTGACTTTACCTTGCACTAAACGTTATTCCCTTATAATGTATCTGTACACTGTAGATGGCTCGATTGTAATCATGTATTGTCTTTCCGCTGACTGGTTAGCACGCAACAAAAGCTTTCCCACGCCATGTGTTGTGTGATCTGACAGGGTCATAGAAACATAGAAACATAGAAATTAGGTGCAGGAGTAGGCCATTCGGCCCTTCGAGCCTGCACCGCCATTCAATATGATCATGGCTGATCATCCAACTCAGTATCCCGTACCTGCCTTCTCTCCATACCCTCTGATCCCCTTAGCCACAAGGGCCACATCTAACTCCCTCTTAAATATAGCCAATGAACTGGCCTCAACTACCTTCTGTGGCAGAGAATTCCACAGACTCACCGCTCTCTGTGTGTAAAAAGATCTTCTCATCTCGGTCCTAAAGGATTTCCCCCTTATCCTTAAGCTGTGACCCCTTGTCCTGGACCTCCCCAACATCGGGAACAATCTTCCTGCATCTAGCCTGTCCAACCCCTTAAGAATTTTGTAAGTTTCTATAAGATCCCCTCTCAATCTCCTAAATTCTAGAGAGTATAAACCAAGCCTATGCAGTCTTTGTTCATAAGACAGTCCTGACATCCCAGGAATCAGTCTGGTGAACCTTCTCTGCACTCCCTCTATGGCAATAATTGGGTCGAATGCAATTAATTGTTTTCCACTCTACATTTAGATTTTTCATTAGCAGGGATGTCAAAGGTTACGGGGAGAAGGGAGGAGAATGGGGTTGAGAGGGAGAGATAGATCAGCCGCGGTTCAGTGGCGAAGTAGACTTGTTGGGCTGAATGGCCTAATTCTGCTCCTATCACTTAGGAATTTATGAACTTGGGAACATTTAAGCAACAATTGGGCAGGTACATGGATAGGACAGGTTTAAATGGATATAGGCCAAATGTTGGCAGGTAGGACTAGTATAGATGGGACATGTTGGTCGGCATGGGCAAGTTGGGCCGAAGGGCCTGTTTCAATAGAAAATAGGTGCAGGAGTAGACCATTCGGCCCATTGAGCCAGCACCGCCATTCAATGTGATCATGGCTGATCATCCAACTCAGTATCCTGTACCTGCCTTCTCTCCATACCTTTAGCCACAAGGGCCACATCTAACTCCCTCTTAAATATAGCCAATGAACTGGCCTCAACTTCCTTCTGTGGCAGACAGACTCACCACTTTCTGTGTGAACATTTTTTTTCTCATCTCGGTCCTAAAAGACTTTCCCCTTATCCTTAAACTGTGACCCCTTGTTCTGGACTTCCCCAACATCGGGAACAATCTTCCTGCATCTAGCCTGTCCAACCCCTTAAGAATTTTGTACATTTCTATAAGATCCCCCCTCAATCTTCTAAACGGCTGATCATCCACAATCAGTACCCTGTTCCTCCCTTCTCCCCAAATCCCCTGACTCCGCTATCTTTAAGAGGCCCATCTAGCTCTCTTTCGAAAGCATCCAGAGAACCGGCCTCCACCGCCCTCTGAGGCAGAGAATTCCACAGACTCACAACTCTCTGGGTGAGGACCAGAGAGCCTCTCTGGATGGCACAGTGGGTCAGTGTTTCTGTTGTCCATCAAGTATCATTTCAGGGGATATGGGGAGAAGGCAGGAACGGGGGAACTGATTGGGGACGATCAGCCATGATCACAGTGAATGGCGGTGCTGGCTCGAAGGGCCGATTGGCCTACTCCTGCACCTATTGTCTATATTTCAAGTTGACCCGATGAATTGTTGAACAGTCGGGAGATGTGGCAATTCCAAGAGACTCACCTGAGAAAATATTCTCCAGGAACAGAGGATAAAATTGAGGAATTGTCACAGGGTGCTACGCTAATGCTTGAGTTCCTGCAGGAGCTCTAACCTGTCACAGTGTGCACATGCGGCAGATGTAAACTAATACGTCCACTCTTGTCTTCCCATCGGACAATATGACAGTAAACTATATTTCTCCATCACTCACGGTGGCAGGCAACAGGATCTGGAGTCGCACCTCTCTGCTTCATCCCACTTATTCTGACAGAGCACCATTCCATTACACCGTTCAATCAGTCAGCGGCAAACACTTGTGTTCGGGTGATCTGTACACACATTACTATGTCTGAAGAAGGGTCTCGACCCGAAACGTCGCCTATCTCCTTCGCTCCTTAGATGCTGCTGCACCCGCTGAGTTTCTCCAGCTTTTTGTGTAACCCTCGATTCTCCAGCATCTGCAGTTCCTTCTTTAACACTGTCCTATATCAGGATGCAGTTATCAGGCAACACAGCCCCATCCAGGACCGCAAGAAACTCCCGTCCATTTGCTCACAAGTAATGTACATGTTGAGAAAACAGGAGACCGGTAAACCTTTACAATTTGCTCCCCCAGCAAACATCAATCTTGACTTGGGAACAGCTCCATCCAAGACTGCAATAAATTGCAGAGAATTGTGGACGCAGCCCAGACCGTCACACAAACCAACCTCCCTTCCATTGACTCCATCTACACCTCACGCTGCCTCGGCAAGGCCAGCAGCATCATCAAGGACCAGTTGCACCCCGGCCACTCCCTCTTCTCCCCTCTCCCATCGGGCAAGAGGTACAGAAGTGTGAAAACGCTCACCTCCAGATTCAGGGACAGTTTCTTCCCAGCTGTTATCAGGCAACTGAACCATCCTACCACAACCAGAGAGCAGCGCTGAACTACTAACTACCTCATTGGTGACCCTCGGACTATCCTTGATCCGACTTTGGTGACTTTACCTTGCACTAAACGTTATTCCCTTTATCATGTATCTGTACACTGTGGACGGCTCGATTGTAATCACGTATTGTCTTTCCACTGACTGGTTAGCACGCAACAAAAGCTTTTCACTGTACCTCGGTACACGGGACAATAAACTAAACTGAGAACACGTGAAGACGAGAAGGCGTGCATGCTTGTAAGATAATTGGCTTCACTAAAATGGTAGATTGTCCCCAGTGTGTAAGATAGTGCTAGTGAGCGGGGGGGTCGCTGGTCGGCACGGACTCAGTGGGCTGAAGGGCCTGTTTCTGTGCAAGAGACTCTGTTTGTCTTGCCCAGGGTAGGGGAATCAAGAACCAGAGAACATGGGTTTAAGGTGAGAGGAGGGAAAGATTTAATAGGAATCTGGGGGGCAACATTTGCACACAAAGTGTGGTGGGTGTATGGAATGAGCTGCCAGAGGAGGTAGTTGAGGCTGGGACTATCCCAATGTTTAAGAAACAGTTGGACAGGTACAGGGATAGGACAGGTTTAGAGGGATATGGGCCAAACGCAGGCAGGTGGGATTAGTGTAGAATGGACATATAACCATATAACCATGTAACAATTACAGCACGGAAACAGGCCTTCTCGGCCCTTCCAGTCCGTGTTGACCATTTATTTTCCCCTAGTCCCATCTACCTACACTCAGACCATACCCCTCCATTCCCTTCCCGTCCATATACCTATCCACTTTACTTTTAAATGTTAAAATCGATCCTGCCTCCACCACTTCTGCTGGAAGATCATTCCACACAGCCACCACTCTCTGAGTAAAGACGTTCCCCCTCATGTTACCCCTAAACTTCTGTCCCTTAATCTCATGTCATGCCCTCTTGTTTGAATCTTCCCTACCCTCAGTGGGAAAAGCTTATCCACGTCAACTCTGTCTATCTCTTTCATCATTTTAAAGACCTCAATCAAGTCCCCACTTAACCTTCTGCGCTCCAAAGAATAAAGACCTAACTTGTTCAACCTTTCTCTGTAACTTAGTTGCTGGAACCCAGGCAACATTCTAGTAAAACATGTTGGGCAAGTTGGGCCGAAGGGCCTGTTTCCAAGCTGTTGGACTCTATGACTCTAAAGCCTTCATTGTCTCCATCCTTTCAGTCGAACTCACTCAGCCTTTCCTCTTCAACTTGCTACTGAATTTAATATCAGTTCTCTTTGAGTTAATGGTATAGTCTATTGATTTTTATTTATTTCTGAAGACTCAAAGCACTGGAATAAACAGACCTTAAAGCCATTAGCATTGATCGTGGGTAGGTCAGGTTTGACAGCAGCGGCACATTAGGTGTTGCAGTATTGACTTCACATTAACATGGGTGAGGAGGTTGACTGGCTGTAGCAGCGACTTACAAAGAATACACTGTGTGTCATCCAAACCATGTTCAAAAGTGCTTGCAGACCTCAGAGAAAAGCACAGCTGATACCATTATGGTTCTCTCAACCGATCTCATCCACAGACAAGCTTTGAAAGTCAACCAGGTGAGAGAGCTTTTTCCCTGCAAGAGTCATACAAGGTTCAAGGTTCAATTTTATTCGTCACATGCACCAACTAAGGTGCGGTGAGTTCAATTTGCCACGCAGCGATGCCATTGAAAAATGAACACACAATGCATGATAGTATTGAATATAAACTTCCACCACAGGATTCTTCACTGTGGTGGACGCAACAAAGTTCAGTTAAGGGCCTGTCCCACTTGGGCGATTTTTTAGCGGTTTGTCAGCGACTGTCAAGTTGCCGGCAGTCGCCTGAAAAACCGCGAACTGGAACGGCGACTGTCAGAGTGGAACACACACACGCACGCACGCACGCACACGCACGCACGCACACGCACACACGCACGCACGCACACGCACGCACGCACACGCACGCACGCACGCACACACACACACACACGCACGCACATACGCACGCACGCACACGCACGCACACACACACGCACGCATGCACACACACACACGCGCATGCACGCACACACACGCGCATGCACGCACACACACACACACGCACACATGCACACACGCACACCCACACACACACGCACACGTGCATGCACACACACACACTCACACACACACACACGCACGCACGCACACACTCACACACATGCACGCATGCATGCACGCACACACGCACGCACGCACACACGCACGCGCGCACGCACACACACACACACACACGCACGCACGCACGCACGCACGCACGCACGCACGCACGCACGCATGCACACGCACACACACAACAAAGGCGGGGGCCAGGGAAAGCGGGGGAGCGCTGTGTGAGTGAAAGTTACGCAGTGCAAAGCCAAGGAGATGCACACCGTGATGAACCGGAAGGTTAAGACGGCCAGCACAGTGTACGGTAAGTCCTTTAAAAGAGGGGGTGGGGGGGTGGGGGGGAGAAGGGGGGAGAAGGGGGGAGAGGGGGGGGGGAGAAGTGGGGAGAAGGAGTGGAGACACTTTTAAGAAGCCAGACAACTTTCAATAAGCCAGAGATACACGGCTGTGAAGCTCGGCGGACATTAACATTACCGGTTGGTTATCCTTGGTTCTGAAAACTACTGCTTACGTTTTTTCCCCCAATGATCCAATGAAAATGACCAGTTAGTGAAGGCGATTAACTATAATTACCTACGACTACCCCGACTACCGATAACTACACGGGGATATGGGGAGAAGGCAGGAACGGGGTACTGATTGGGGATGATCAGCCATGATCACATTGAATGGCGGTGCTGGCTCGAAGGGCCAAATCGCCGACTCCTGCACCTATTGTCTATTGTCTAATCTTATATGTTTCATTAACGACGTGTGGAATTTGGTAAAACAGCATCTGCAGTTCCTTGTTTCTTCATTGAACCATTGGAGTGTTCTTCCTTTCATCTGCTTCAAGGGTTAACGAGCCAAGCTCTTTGCTTTGTGCAGCAGCCCTTGTACAATTGCCTGACGCACATATATGGAAATGATTCTGATTTGTAAGCGCGTGCAGTGGCCGTTTTGCAGCGCGGCACATTTTAACTTAATTAGTGGTAGAAGTAAGATTTACAAAGGCATGTTTCTAATATATCTGCAGGCGCTGCCTCATCAGCGGTTATTTCAGGGACAGCCTGGGCCGCTGCGCACAGCGCTTTACCAAGCCGGAGAGAACTTCCACGAGGGATTTGAGCCAAACATCGTCACAAAGGATGAAACTCAGTCCCAAGTAGAGATCTGCTGGAGGATTCTGTAGACAGTTCTCGACCCTGCAATATCAACAACATCTTCCCCTCTGTTGTAGGAAGGGACTGCAGGTGCTGGTTTAAACCAAAGACAGGCGCAAAAAGCTGGGGTAACTCAGCGGGACAGGCAGCATCTCTGGAGAGAAGGGATGGGTGACAACAGACAATAGGTGCAGGAGGAGGCCATTCGGCCCTTCGAGCCAGCACCGCCATTCAATGTGATCATGGCTGATCAACCCCAATCTGTACCCCGTTCCTGCCTTCTCCCCTGACTCCGCTATCTTTAAGAGCCCTATCTAGCTCTCTCTTGAAAATATCCAGACAACCGGCCTCCACCGCCCTCTGAGGGAGAGAATTCCACAGACTCACCACTCTCTGTGAAAAAAAGTGTTTCCTCGTCTCTGTTCTAAATGGCTTACCCCTTATTCTTAAATTGTGGCCCCTGGTTCTGGACTCCCCCAACATTGGGAACATGTTTCCAGCCTCTAGTGTGTCCAAGCCCTTAACAATCTGTCAAAACCCTTAACAATCCATGGACCTGTCCTAATGTATTTTACACCACATCCACTAGCTCCCCCTTATCCATTCTACTTGTTACATCCTCATAAATATCCAGAGGATTAGTCAAGCATGATTTCCCCTTCATAAATCCATGCTGACTTTGACCGATCCTGTCACTGCTCTCCAAATGCGCTGCTATAACATCTTTAACAATCAACTCCAGCATCTTCCCCACTGCCGATGTCAGGCTAACTGGTCTATAATTCCCCGTTTTCTCTCTCCCTCCTTTCTTAAAAAAGTGGAGTTATATTGGCTACCCTCCAGTCCACAGGAACTGAGAGACCCAGAGAGTGGTGAGTCTGTGATCTGCACCTGCATCTGCACCCATGAACTCTGTCTGGTTTGGGGACTGTAAAGCCTCCGACTGGAAGTCTGTGCAGAGAGTGGTGAGGACAGCGGAAAAAATCATCGGGGATATTGCGACCAAACGTTGCGTGTCTAAGGCCAGCAGTATTATAAAAGACCCCACACATCTCCATCACGGACTGTTCACTCTGCTGCCCTCGGGCAAAAGATATCGCAGCATAAGGAGCAGAACATCAAGGTTCTGCAACAGCTTCTTCCCACGAGCCGTCAGACTCCTGAATGCCATGTAATGGGCTGCCACCATTGTCTATTTATCCATTTTATCCATGTTTATCCTTCTGTTAATTATCGTGTTGCACAGGGAGCCAAATGCAACGGAATTTCGTTTGGAATTGCATATATCGATGTATTTCTAAATGACAATAAAGTTTGTTTGACTTTGGCTTTGACTTGTCTGTGGAATTCTCTGCCTCAGAGGGCGGTGGAGGCCGGCTCTCTGGATGCTTTCAAGAGAGAGCTAGATAGGGCTCTTAAAGATAGTGGGGTCAGGGGATATGGGGAGAAGGCAGGAACGGGGTGCTGATTGGGGATGATCAGCCATGATCACATTGAATGGCGGTGCTGGCTGGAAGGGCCGAATGGCCTACTCCTGCACCTATTGTCTATTGTCTATTGCTTCAAGGTTAGAATGTTCCGTTACATTTGTACAATGTGTTGGCGAAGCCACACTTGGAGCACTGGTTCCATGTTGTATCACTCCATGAGTCCCAGGATGTCTTGAATCAAAAGATCACCTCCCACCCCTTCTCCTCATTTCGCTTGTATTTTGTCTGTTGAAAGTGTGCCGATTGTTCAGTTTGGTTTGGAGATACAGTGCGGAAACAGGCCCTTCGTCCCACCGAGTCTGTGCTGACCAGCGATCTCCGCACAGTAACACTACCCTACACACACCCTCAGGACAATTTACATTTACACCAAGCCAATTAACCTACAAACCTGTACACCTTGGGAGTGTGGGGGGAAACCGAAGCACCCGGAGAAAACCCACGCAGGTCACGGGGAGAACGTACAAACTCTGTACAGACAGCACCCGTAGTCAGGATGGAACCCGGGTCTCTGGCGCTGTGAGGCAGCAACTCTACGCGCTGCGCCACCGTGCCGCCCATTTTTCCATTGCGTCTTCCATACAATTGTTGAGAATTGTGTTTAGTTTTGGACACCCTGTTCTTGCAAAGATGTTGTGAAACTGAAGTAGGGTGCAGAATAGATTCACGAGGATGCAGCCAGCATTCGAGGGCCTGAGCTACAGCAGGAGGATGAGGGGAGATATTATAGAGGTGTACAAAATCATGAGAGGAATAGGTCGGGTAAATGCTCTGGGTCTTTTACCCAGAGTAGGCGAATCCCTTTCCGCTGACTGGTTAGCACTCAACAAAAGCTTTTCACTGTACCTCGGTACATGTGACAATAAACTAAACGGAATCAAGTACCAGAGATCACAGGGGAGGGGGGGAAAGATTTAATAGGAATCTGAGGGGTAACTTTTTCACACAGAGGGTGGTGGGTGTATGGAACAAGCTGCCAGAGGAGGTAGTTGAGGCTGGGACTATCACAACGTTTAATAAACAGTTAGACAGGTACATGGATAGGACAGGTTTGGAGGGATATGGGCCAAACTCAAGCAGGTGGGACTAGTGTCGATGGGGCATGTTGGCCGGAGTGGGCAAGGTGGGCCGAAGGGCCTGTTTCCACACTGAATCACTCTGTGACCCCAAAATAATAGTTAATATCAATAAATGTCTTGCTTGTCCAGTCCTTTTAGAACCATATAAAATTTTAAAAGGACTGGACAAGCTCGATGCAGGAACATTTTTCCCAATGTGGGGCGAGTCTAGAACCAGGGGCCACAGTCTTAGAATAAAGGGGAGGTCATTTAAGACTGAGGTGAGAAAAAACTTTTTCACCCAGAGAGTTGTGAACTTGTGGAATTCCCTGCCGCAGAGGGCAGTGGAGGCCAAATCAGTGGATGGATTTAAGAGAGTTAGATAGAGCTCTAGGGGCTAGTGGAGTCAAGGGATATGGGGAGAAGGCAGGCACGGGTTATTGATAGAGGACGATCAGCAATGATCGCAATGATTGGCGGTGCTGGCTCGAGGGGCCGAATGGCCTCCTCCTGCACCTATTTTCTATGTTTCTATGAAACATCACCTATTCCTTCGCTCCATAGATGCTGCCTCACCCACTGAGTTTCTCCAGCTTTTTTTGTCTACCTTCGTGGAGGCCAAATCAGTGGATGGATTTAAGAGAGAGTTAGATAGAGCTCTAGAGGCTAGTGGAATCAAGGGATATGGGGAGAAGGCAGGCACGGGTTATTGATAGGGGACGATCAGCCATGATCGCAATGAATGGCAATGCTGGCTCGAGGGCCCGAATGGCCTCCTCCTGCACCTATTGTCTATGTTTCTAACTGGCAAGAAATGAAAATGAGGTATTAAAGGCAGAAATGATGGAAGATTAAAATGAGAGAAAGATTGCCTATCAGTCAACAGGCTGACATCGGGAAGATTACATGTGGGATCATAAATGTGACAGCAAGCAGGCATTAAGGCCATTATTACAAGATTGCATTATTACTGATGTCAACCAGATGCTTGTAAGGTTGTCTGTGGATTTCATATATTAAATCTTCAAGTATTAACTTGTTCAAAGTCAAATTGGCTGATATAATGACACCATTGGATGTGAGATAAGTGGCTGCAGAATTGTAGGCTCTGAGCTATCGGGTATAATACAAGAGGTCTATTTTTTAGATTTCGGAGATACAGCACAGGAACAGGCCCTTCGGCCCATCTAGTCCGTGCCGACCAGTGATCCCCACACACTAACACTACCCCACACACACCAGGGACACTAGGAGGAAACCGGAGCACCCGGAGAAAACCCACGCGGTCACGGGGAGAACGTACAAACTCCGTACGGGCAGCGCCCGTAGTCAGGATTGAACCCAGGTCTCTGGCGCTGTGAGGCAGCAACTCTACCGCTGCACCACCGTGCCGCCCTGTACAAGATCCTGAGGGGAATACACACAGGGTCTCTTGCCCAGAGTGGGGGAATCGAGGACCAGAGGACATAGGGTTAAGGTGAAGGATGAAAGATTTCATGGGAATCTGAGGGGTAACTTTTTCACACAAAGGGTGGTGGGCGATAGTCCCAGCACCGCCATTCAATGTGAGGCAGGCACTATCCAAACATTTAAAAAACAGTTAGGCTGGTACATGGATAGGACAGGTTTGGAGGGATATGGACCAAATGTGGGCAGGTGGGACTAGTGTAGGTGGGGCATGTTGGTCGGTTTGGGCAAGCTGGGCCGAAGAGCCTGTTTCCATGTTGTATGACTGTGGCATTTGTGAGACTGCATTTGGAGTACTGTGTACAATTTTAGTCGCCCAACCTTGGGCAGCACGGTGGCGCAGCGGTAGAGATCTGGGTTCAATCCTGACTACGGGTGCTGTCTGTATGGAGTTTGCACGTTCTCCCCATGACCTGCGTGGGTTTTCTCCGGGTGCTCCAGTTTCCTCCCACACTCCAAAGACGTACAGGTCTGTAGGTTCATTGGCTTCTGTAAAATGTGAATTGTCCCTGGTGTGCGTAGGATAGTGCTAGTGTGCAGGGATCGCTGGTCGGCGCAAACTCGGTGGGCCGAAGGGCCTGTTTCTGCGCTGTATCTCCAAACTAAACATGCTGAAGGGGCTGTCCCACTTGGGTGACCTAATTGACGAATTTAGAAGAGTTTGAAAAAATGTCATGTTGAAGACCTCCATCAACTATGTTGAAGACCAGCTTTGACTAGATACGACTAGCTACGGGAAAATTGGACACCGAATAGTGGAGAGTGAAGACGACCTCCTTCAACCTCCCTTTGACTATGATGAAGACTATCTACGACTACCTTCGACTACCCTCGATTACCTACGACTAACATGCCGACCTACTACGACCTACTATGACTACGACCTTCCATGGCAACCTTTTTTTACTCGCGGGCATTTTGTAACATGCTGCAAAAATACGCCGCGACCTAGCTGAGGCCTCGAGTACGCGGAGACTACTCTCGAACATGAAGGAGAGTTACGAAGACCTCCTACAACCTCGTGTCGACCGTGCTGCGAGTATGATTCGAGGGCAAACTCGCAGCATGGTCACAACCCCAAGTGGGACAGCCCCTTAAGGTCCGACAGAGGTTCACCTGCACCTCCTCCAACCTCATCTACTGCATCCGTTGCTCCAGATGCCAGCTGATCTACATCGGTGAGACCAAGCGGAGGCTGGGCGATCGTTTCGCCGAACACCTCCGCTCGGTCCGCAATAACCAACCCGACCTCCCGGTGGCTCAGCACTTCAACTCCCCCTCCCACTCCGTATCCGACCTCTCGGTCCTGGGCCTCCTCCACGGCCAGAGTGAGCAACACCGCAAGTTGGAGGAACAGCACCTCATATTCCGCTTGGGGAGTCTGCATCCTCTGGGCTTAAACATTGAATTTTCTCAATTCTGTTAACCCAGACTGCCTCCTCCCCTTCCCACCTCTCCCTCAGCCCTCGGGCCTTGGCATTCCTTCTCTCTCTATCTCTCCTCCACCCAAGTCGCACTAGCTTCTCATTTTCACACTACAAACAGCTTACAATGGCCTGTTTCCTTTATCATCGATACTTTTTTGCATATCTTTCATTCATTGTTCTTTATCTCTCCACATCACCGTCTATATCTCTCGTTTCCCTGATCCCTGACCAGTCTGAAGAAGGGTCTCGACCCGAAACGTCGCCTATCTCCTTCGCTCCTTAGATGCTGCTGCACCCGCTGAGTTTCTCCAGCTTTTTGTGTAACCCTTAAGACCATAATGAGACAAAGGAACCCAACTAGACCATTCAGATTAATATGTGCTGTATGTGATGGCTGATGGGTTGAAATTCAGTTTAGAAACACAGTGTGGAAACAGGCCCTTCAGCCCACCAGGTCCGCACCGACCAGCGATCACCCCATACGCTAACACTATCCCACATACACTAGGGACAGTTTACACTTGTACCAAGAATACCTGGAGTATTGCGTACAGTTTTGGTCTCCAAATCTGAGGAAAGACATCCTTGCCATAGAGGGGGTACAGAGAAGATTCACCAGACTGATTCCTGGGATGTCAGGACTTTCATATGAGGAAAGATTGGATAGACTCGGCTTGTACTCGCTGGAATTTAGAAGATTGAGGGGGGATCTTATAGAAACTTACAAAATTCTTAAGGGGTTGGACAAGCTAGATGCTGGAAGATTGTTCCCGATGTTGGGGGAGTCCAGAACAAGGGGTCACAGTCTAAGGATAAGGGGGAATTCCTTTAGGACCAAGATGAGGAAAACATTCTTTACACAGAGAGTGGTGAGTCTCTGGAATTCTCTGCCATAGAAGGTAGTTGAGGCCAGTTCATTGGCTATATTTAAGAGGGCATTAGATGTGGCACTTGTGGCTAAAGGGATCAGGGGGTATGAAGAGAAGGCAGGTACAGGATACTGAGTTGGATGATCAGCCATGATCACATTGAATGGCGGTGCAGGCTCGAAGGGCCGAATGGCCTGCTCCTGCACCTATTTTCTATGTTTCTATGTTTCTAAACACAAGCCAATTAACCTACAAACCTGCATGTCTTTGGAGTGTGGGAAGAAACCGAAGATCTCCCAGGTCACGGGAAGAACGTACAAACTCCGTACAGACAGCACCCGTAGTCGGGATTGAACCCGGGTCTCCGGCACTGTAACTCTACCGCTGCACCACCTTGGCACTGAACCACCCTGTGTAAGATCCTGAGGGAAATGGGGTGAAAGTCTATCTTCAGTGTAAACCAGCGTCCGCAGTTCCTCCTGACAGCATTTAGAGGCTGATTGTTTCTGCTGTTGACAGAAGGATTTCGACCTGAAAGGTTAAATAATTCTGTTTATGTCCCTTGCCGTGTTTAGATCACATCTGCTTCTTTCATCCGAACAATTATGATGCAAGATCTTGAAAAACTGTTAATTCCACTTGCCTGGGGCAGAGTGAGAAGTGGCTCTAATATGGACAGGAGGAACAAGGAGAGACCCTGAGACCGCACTTGTGTTCAGTCTTGGTCACCCTGCTATCAGAAAGGTGAGCTCAAGCTGGAAAGTATGCGGAGAAGATTGCCGAAGATATTGTCGGGACTCGAGGGTCTGAGCTACAGGGAGAGGTTAAGCAGGTTTGGACTCTACTCCTTGGAGCGCAGGAGGATGAGGGGTGATCTTATAGAGGTGTACAAAATCAATAGACAATAGGTGCAGGAGCAGGCCATTCGGCCCTTCGAGCCAGCACCGCCATTCAATGTGATCGTGACTGCCCTTGCACAATCAGTAACCCCGTTCCTGCCTTCTCCCCATATCCCCTGACTCCGCTATCTTTCAGATCATGAGAGGAATAGATCAGGTAGACACACAAAGTCTCTTTCCCAGAGTAGGTGAATCAAGAACCAGAGGACATCGATTTATGGTGAAATGGGAAAGATTTAATAGGAATCTGAGGGGTAACTTTTTTCACACAAAGGGCGGTGGGTGTATGGAACAAGCTGCCAGACGAGGTAGTTGAGGCAGGGACTATCCCATCGTTTAGGAAACAATTACACTGATACATAAATTGAACAGGTTTAGGAGGATATGGGCCAAACGCAGGCAGGTGGGACTAGTGTAGATGGGACATGTTGGTCAGTGTGGGCAGGTTGGGCTGAAGGGCCTGTTTCCACACTGTATCACTCTATGCGTCTAAGACTCTATGATTCTAACTGATATTGGCAGTATTGATGTTTCCTCTTTTTTTTGTTTTTTTTAATTCATAAAGCACATAAAACAGAGTTAATTTTAATTGGGCACATGGCAAAACACTAAAGGGCCTGTCCCACTTACGCAACTTTTTCAGTGACTGCCGGCACCCGTCATAGTCGCAGCAGGTCGCCGAAAATGTTCAACATGTTGAAAACCCAGCGGCGACCAGAACAAGGTACGACTCTTTGGGCGACTACTCACGACCGTACAGGAGTCACGTGTTGACATGTCGCGGGGTGAAGCCTGTACGGTCGTGAATAGTCGCCCAAAGAGTCGCACCTTGTTCTGGTCGCCGCTGGGTTTTCAACATGTCGAACGGATCTTATAGAAACTTACAAAATTCTTAAGGGGTTGGACAAGCTAGATGCTGGAAGATTGTTCCCGATGTTGGGGGAGTCCAGAACAAGGGGTCACAGTCTAAGGATAAGGGGGAATTCCTTTAGAACCGAGATGAGGAAAACATTCTTTACACAGAGAGTGGTGAGTCTCTGGAATTCTCTGCCATAGAAGGTAGTTGAGGCCAGTTCATTGGCTATATTTAAGAGGGCGTTAGATGTGGCCCTTGTGGCTAAAGGGATCAGGGGGTATGGAGAGAAGGCAGGTACGGGATACTGAGTTGGTCACATTGAATGGCGGTGCAGGCTCGAAGGGCCGAATGGCCTACTCCTGCACCAATTTTTCTATGTTTCTATGTTTCTATTAACATTTTCGCCGACCTGCAACGACCTATGACAGGTGCCGGCAGTCGCGTAAGTGGGACAGACCCGTCACACTGCAGTAATGTGAACTCTCAAGAGTCAAGACTGTTTAATTCTCAAATGTACCGCATACGGAACAAAGACATTCCTACTGGCTGCAACTTAAGATAGATAACATAACAAGCAAAGAAGGTTGGGGTGGGAGATTGCAACCTTCACGTGGTCCGCCCTGTTTCAACTAATGCAATCAACTCGACGTGCACACACAGAAGATCAAATAGAACAAGTTGTCCAGCAACTTTAGGCTGTGCACGCCACACGAAAGAAGAGGAAGAAAGAAGGTTCAACAAATTAATTAAAAAGTAACATGAGATTAAGTCCACAGATGCAGCCTGACCCACTGAGTAACTCCAGCATTTGTTAACTATCTCTGCTGATTAACTGGACACATCTCAAATACACCTAAAATCTTTTGATTACAGCCTTCAAATTCCTCGCTACTGCCATCAAACCAAAAATATAGAAAGAAGGAATTGTAGATGTGGTTTGCATAAAGAGATACAGAGTGCTGGAGTAACTCAGCGGGTCAGGCAGCATCTGTGGAGAGAAGGAATGGGTGACATTTCGGGCGGAGACCCTTCTTCAGACTGAGAATCAGGGGAGAGGGAGTCTAGATATGGAGGTGTTAGAGTCACCCTTCAATATCTCCGTGTCTCCCTCTCTCCTGACTCTAGTCTGAAGGAGGGTCTTGAGCCAAAATGTCATCGATTCCTAATCAGCGGTGCTATTGAAATTAGTTTGGACTACCTTGTCCTCACCTTCCACCCCATCAGCCGTCACATACAACAGATAATCCTCCAACATTTTTGCCACCTCCAACAGGATCCCACCACTGGCCACATCTTCCCATCTCCTCCCCTTTCTGCTTTCCGCAGAGACCGCTCCCTCTGTAACTCCCTGGTCAACTCGTCCCTTCCCACCCAAACCACCCCCTCGCCAGGTACTTTCCCCTGCAACCGCAGGAGATGCAACACCTGTCCCTTTACCTCCCCCCTCAACTCCATCCAAGGACCCCGACAGTCTTTCCAGGTGAGGCAGATGTTCACTTGCACCTCCTCCAACCTCATCTACTGTATCCGCTGTTCCAGGTGTGGACTCCTCTATATCGGCGAGACCAAGCGCAGGCTCGGCGATCGTTTCACTGAACACCTCCGCTCAGTCCGCCTTAACTCACTTGATCTCCCGGTGGCTCAGCACTTCAACTCCCCCTCCCATTCCCAATCTGACCTTTCTGTCCTGGGCCTCCTCCATTGAGGCCCAGAGCAAATTGGAGGAGCAGCACCTCATATTTCGCTTGGGCAGCTCACACCCCAACGGTATCAACATTGACTTCTCTAACTTCAGATAGCCCTTGATTTCCCTCTCTCTCCATCCCCTCCCCCTTCCCAGTTCTCCCACCAGCCTTCCTGTCTCCGACTACATTCTATCTGTCCCGCCCTCTCCCCTGACATCAGTCTGAAGAAGGGTCTCGACCCGAAACGTCACCCATTCCTCCCCTCCAGAGATGCTGCCTGTCCGGCTGCATTTTGTGTCTATCCTTCGATTTAAACCACCACCACACATACATCGCTTGGACTAGATTGACTATAAAAAGGTTCACTTGTTATTGGGTGCGTACAGTTTGAAGCGATCACCTAGCGGCCTGGGAAACAGGGGAGATGGCACAGCGTGTGGCCATAAGAAGGTCACAGACGCGGTGGGCTGCAGGAGGGAGTCTGTTCACACCTGAACCAGCGCAGGCAGCGTGCTGAGCAAGAGACAGACAGCTCATCGTTTAATTCCCTGACCAACCCGTCTCCTACCAACAACACCACGTGGCAGGCTGCCTGTGGCAGCTCAAACCAAGCTTTCATTCGAACAGTCACAGAAGAAATGTGAGATCAAAGATTGAAAATCTGCGCGATGCATTTTACACTTCACTTATAATGGTGACAAAATCTCCACAGGTACACAGGGGCTTGACAGTGGACCAGCGGGTAGAGCTGCTGCCTCGCAGCGCCAGAAACCCAGGTTCAATCCTGACTGTGGGTGCTGTCTGTACGGAGTTTGCACGTTCTCCCAGTGACCTGCGTGGGTTTTCTCCGGGAGCTCCGGTTTCCTCCCACACTCCAAAGACGTGCAGGTTTGTAGGTTAATTGGCTTCAGTAAAATTGTAAACTGTCCCCAGTGTGTGTCGGGTGGCGTTAGTGTGCGGGGATCGCTGGTCAGCGCGGACTCGATGGGCCGAAGGGCCTGTTTCCGCGTTGCATCTCTAAACTAAACTAATCTTACACGTTACAATACCAGGCCTGAATAAAACTGAGAGCTTTTTTATTTCATGTAACGTTCAAAAATACACTCCAGCAATCGGCCTCCTCCACAACAGCATGCCTGTTTATTATGATAAAATAAAACAGAATATTTAGAAGGTAGACAGGCGGGGACATCAACTGCCTCAACTTCTCCACTCCCCTGTCTCACACTAACCTCTCCCCCCCCCCCCCCCCCCCCCCCCCCGAACGTACAGCCCTCGACTCACTCCGTAACAACCCAGACTGGGTGATCAAACCCGCTGACAAGGGAGGTGCCGTGGTAGTCTGATGCGTGATCTCTACAAAGCTGAGGCCACGCGCTAACTCTCGGACACCTCCTCCTACTTACCCCTGGACCATGATGCCACTATCTCTAGCACCATCGTTCAAATAGAAGAGTCTGAAGAAGGGTTTCTGTAAATAAGCAATTCACATACTCTTGAAGTGTGTAACACCCTTTAATGATAGCACAGGGTACAACACACGTCAGCAAGCACTGGTTACATTCTTCTACTGAACTGTATCCAGGGAGGGGAAAGCGTTATGATTGATGTTAACTAGGTGGGGTTAATGGCACTGAGGTAGCTATATTATTGGTTGCATGCATAAACCATCTATAGTTTCGACCCGAAACGTTGCCTATTTCCTTCGCTCCATAGATGCTGCTGCACCCGCTGAGTTACTCCAGCACTCTGTGAAACGTCACCTATCCATGTTCTCCATAGATGCTGCTGCACCCGCTGAGTTTCTCCAGCATTTTTGTCTACCTTCGATTTTCCAGCATCTGCAGTTCCGTCTTGAACAGAACACTTAGAGGTGAATAAAATCATGAGAGGAATAGATCGGAAAAACCCACAGAGTCTCTTGCCAGAGTAGGGGAATCAAGGACCAGGCATTTAAGGTGAAGGAGGAAAGATTTAATAGGGATCTGAGGGGTAACCTTGATGGGTGTATGGAACAAGCTGCTGGAGAAGGCAGTTGAGGAGGGACTTTTCACTGCACCTCGGTGCCCGTGACAACAAACTGAAACCTATGGCGGTGCTGGCTCGAAGGGCCAAATGGCCTACTCCTGCACCTATTGTGTATTGAAACTGAAAATGAAAATGAAAATCACAACATTTAAGATCCAATTAGACAGGTACATGGATACGACATGTTTGGGAGGATACGGATCCAAACGCAGGCAGGTGGGACTAACGTAGATGGGACATTGTTGGGCGGTGTGGGTGGGTTGGGCCGAACGGCCTGTATCCACACTGTATCACTATGACTCTATGATGAAGAAGGAACTGCAGATGCTGGAAAATCGAATGTAGACAAAAATGTTGGAGAAACTCAGCGGGTGCGGCAGCATCAATGGAGCGAAGGAATTAGGCAACGTTTCAGGCCGAAACTCTTCTTCAGATTTATCATAACAAACAGTCTGAAGAAGTGTTTTGGCCCGAAACGTTGCCTATTTCCTTCGCTCCATAGATGCTGCCTGACCCGCTGAGTTACTCCAGCACTCTGTGAAACGTCACCTATCCATGTTCTCCACAGATGCTGCCTGACCCGCTGAGTTACTCCAGCACTCTGTGAAATGTCACCTATCCATGTTCTCCACAGATGCTGCCTGACCCGCTGAGTTACTCCAGCACTCTGTGAAACGTCACCTATCCATGTTCTCCACAGATGCTGCCTGACCCGCTGAGTTACTCCAGCACTCTGTGAAACGTCACCTATCCATGTTCTCCACAGATGCTGCCTGACCCGCTGAGTTACTCCAGCACTCTGTGAAACGTCACCTATCCATGTTCTCCACAGATGCTGCCTGACCCGCTGAGTTACTCCAGCACTCTGTGAAACGTCACCTATCCACGTTCTCCACAGATGCTGCCTGACCCGCTGAGTTACTCCAGCACTCTGTGAAACGTCACCTATCCATGTTCTCCACAGATGCTGCCTGACCCGCTGAGTTACTCCAGCACTCTGTGAAACGTCACCTATCCATGTTCTCCACAGATGCTGCCTGACCCGCTGAGTTACTCCAGCACTCTGTGAAACGTCACCTATCCATCCAGGCAAAAACATGAGGGTAGACTATTATCTGAATGGTGGCAGATTAGGTAAGGGGGAGATGCAATGAGACCTGGGTGTCATGGTACACCAGTCATTGAAAGTAGGCATGCAGGTGCAGCAGGCAGTGAAGAAAGCAAATGGTATGTTAGCATTCATAGCGAAAGGATTTGAGTATAGGAGCAGGGAGGTTCTACTGCAGTTGTACAGGGTTTTGGTGAGGCCACACCTGGAGTACTGCGTACAGTTTTGGTCTCCTAATCTGAGGAAAGACATCCTTGCCATAGAGGGGGTACAGAGAAGATTCACCAGACTGATTCCTGGGATGTCAGGACTTTCATATGAGGAAAGATTGGATAGACTCGGTTTGTACTCGATGGAATTTAGAAGATTGAGGGGGGATCTTATAGAAACCTACAAAATTCTTAAGGGGTTGGACAAGCTGGATGCTGGAAGATTGTTCCCGATGTTGGGGGAGTCCAGAACAAGGGGTCACAGTCTAAGGATAAGGGGGAATTCCTTTAGGACCGAAATGAGGAAAACATTCTTTACACAGAGAGTCGTGAGTCTCTGGAATTCTCTGCCACAGAAGGTAGTTGAGGCCAGTTCATTGGCTATATTTAAGAGGGCGTTAGATGTGGCACTTGTGGCTAAAGGGATCAGGGGGTATGGAGAGAAGGCAGGTACGGGATACTGAGTTGGATGATCAGCCATGATCACATTGAATGGCGGTGCAGGCTCGAAGGGCCGAATGGCCTACTCCTGCACCTATTTTCTATGTTTCTATGTTTCTATGTTCTCCACAGTTGGATGGAAGGGCCTGTTTCCACACTGTAACACTCTATGAGTCTATGACTCTATGAGTTACTCCAGCGCTCTGTGTCGATCTCCGTCCTGTTTCTGTGCTCGATGCTTGTGTTTGACTTGGATTTTGCTGCCAGCAGAGACTACACGGCTGCCATTGGTTTCCCACACGCACTCTCGTTTTCCACCACACTGCTCAGTATTCAATTACCATTTACCAATAATGCGGGAAAATAATATCCTGTGGCTACATTTATGTGTAAAGTGGACACGAAATGTGATCCACATCAGAAAAGTCACAGATTGTCTTTCCTACTTTCCAAAACAATAGACAATGGACAATAGGTGCAGGAGTAGGCCATTTGGCCCTTCGAGCCAGCACCGCCATTCAATGTGATCATGGCTGATCATCCACAATCAGTACCCCGTTCCTGCCTTCTCCCCATATCCCCTGACTCCGCTATCTTTAAGAGCCCTATCTAGCTCTCTCTTGAAAGTATCCAGAGAACCGGCCTCCACCGCCCTCTGAGGCAGAGAATTCCACAGACTCACCACTCTCTGTGTGTAAAGTTTATCAAGCTTATTCCCTGTAACATCACGCTGTTTCAAGGAGAAAGGGCATTTATTTCATTGTTTTTCCTTGGATTAGCGCCTGCGGTGCTTTCCTCTGCCGGTTTCCAGGAGGATTGTTGATGCAAATGTCACGAGCCAGGAGAGTTTAATTTTTACTCGCCGCTCTCTGTGAGTAAAAGTGTTTCCTCGTCTCCGTTCTAAATGGCTTACCCCTTATTCTTAACGAGGAGTACCACTGGTATCACTCTATGAGTGTTTCAGCTCGGGACACTTCATGCCCCAGGGATATCACGCTCTAGGTTCCTCAAGCACTTTATGTTCTATCCAAGATTCCACCATTTGCTATTCCTTCTACTGTAATACCTCCACTGTACAGTTCTACGATATGGATGTTACTGTAACGGTGTGACCACTAGAGGGCTTAGATTCCTTCCCAATAAAGTGATCAGGTTTGTGTTGTGAGAGGGTTACACAAAAAGCTGGAGAAACTCAGCGGATGCAGCAGCATCTAAGGAGCGAAGGAGATAGGCGACGTTTTGGGTCGAGACCCTTCTTCAGACTGTTGTGAGAGGTTCTTTTAAAATGTAAGCGGTTTTATTTCGACTTTAGGCTCGAGAGATACAGCACATGGTCTCAACCGAAACGTCACCTATCCATGTTCTCCACAGATGCTGCCTGACCCGCTGAGTTACTCCAGCACTCTGTGAAACGTCACCTATCCATGTTCTCCACAGATGCTGCCTGACCCGCTGAGTTACTCCAGCACTCTGTGAAACGTCACATAGAAACATAGTAACATAGAAGTTAGGTGCAGGAGTAGGCCATTCGGCCCTTCAATCCTGCACCACCATTCAATATGATCATGGCTGATCATCCAACTCAGTATCCCGTACCTGCCTTCTCTCCATACCCTCTGATCCCCTTAGCCACAAGGGCCACATCTAACTCCCTCTTAAATATAGCCAATGAACTGGCCTCAACTACCCTCTGTGGCAGAGAGTTCCAGAGACCCACCACTCTCTGTGTGAAAAAAGTCCTTCTCATCTCGGTCCTAAAGGATTTCCCCCTTATCCTTAAGCTGTGACCCCTTGTCCTGGACCTCCCCAACATCTTCCTGCATCTAGCCGGTCCAACCTCTTAAGAATGTTGTAAGTTTCTATAAGATCCCCTCTCAATCTCCTAAATTCTAGAGTGTATAAACCGAGTCTATCCAGTCTTTCTTCATAAGACAGTCCTGACATCCCAGGAATCAGTCTGGTGAACCCTCTCTGCACTCCCTCTATGGCAATAATGTCCTTCCTCAGATTTGGAGACCAGAACTGTACGCAATTTGGAGACCAGAACTGTCACCTATCCATGTTCTCCACAGATGCTGCCTGACCCGCTGAGTTACTCCAGCACTCTGTGAAACGTCACCTATCCATGTTCTCCACAGATGCTGCCTGACCCGCTGAGTTACTCCAGCATTCTGTGAAACGTCACCTATCTATGTTCTCCACAGATGCTGCCTGACCCGCTGAGTTACTCCAGCACTCTGTGAAACGTCACCTATCCATGTTCTCCACAGATGCTGCCTGACCCGCTGAGTTACTCCAGCACTCTGTGAAACGTCACCTATCCACGTTCTCCACAGATGCTGCCTGACCCGCTGAGTTACTCCAGCACTCTGTGAAACGTCACCTATCCACGTTCTCCACAGATGCTGCCTGACCCGCTGAGTTACTCCAGCACTCTGTGAAACGTCACCTATCCACGTTCTCCACAGATGCTGCCTGACCCGCTGAGTTACTCCAGCACTCTGTGAAACGTCACCTATCCACGTTCTCCACAGATGCTGCCTGACCCGCTGAGTTACTCCAGCACTCTGTGAAACATCACCTATCCACGTTCTCCACAGATGCTGCCTGACCCGCTGAGTTACTCCAGCACTCTGTGAAACGTCACCTATCCATGTTCTCCACAGATGCTGCCTGACCCGCTGAGTTACTCCAGCACTCTGTGAATCGTCACCTATCCATGTTCTCCACAGATGCTGCCTGACCCGCTGAGTTACTCCAGGTTGTTGTGTATCTCGTATGTTGACATATTCTGTGGTGATGTTGCAGGTGAGAATGTCATTGTTCTGTTTTGGGACATGAGACAATGAAACACTCAATGGATCTCTTACTGACAACACGCTGGACTCCAGGCTGTCAACGTTCTCTGTGATGTGCATCGTAAGTAATTGTTCAGACTTTAGAATTATTTAGCAAAGAGTACAAAGATGAATCTAAAGAAACTTTTGTTTAAAGCCCGCCTTATCTGCTTGTAATTGGGAACAAGGTGCCACACTGGTTCAGAAGATTATCGATTTCCGCTGGGTCTTTGGGTCCAAATGCTGTACAAGTTTTCTCCTTCATGAAGGCTAATTAACAGTTGTAAGGGAGACGAGGGCAGACAGCTACACTCCAGTTCCCTCAGTCACATCCTCAGCGCCCAATGCCGTAATAATTTGCCGCTAATTGCCACTAATTGGGGAAATCTTACTGTAAGGAGCGAAGAGGAGAGATTGTAGAGAGAGTGATAGCCGTGCCTCCCCACTACAGTCTGTGGCAAGTTTCACAGGCCAAGGTTAAAGGCAAAGTATTCACAGCTAATTATACACGTCTAATAAGGAGAGGCAGCTCCAGAGTGTAATCGTTAGCATAAACTTATTAAAATTACATGTAGATTCTGTAGCCATGATTGAAAATTAATATTCATTATGTTCATAGAGCGTCACGGTGGCGCAGCGGTAGAGTTGCTGCCTCACAGCGCAAGTGACCCGGGTTCCATCCTGACTACGGGCGCTGTCTGTACGGAGTTTGCACGTTCTCCCCGTGACCTGCGTGGGTTTTCTCCGGGTGCTCCGGTTTCATCCCACACTCCAAAGATGTGCAGGTTTGTAGGTTAATTGGTATAAATGTAAATTGTTCCTAGTGAATGTCGGATAGTGTTAGCGTGCGGGGATCGCTGGCCGGCGCAGACTCGTAGGGCCTGTTTCTGCGCTGTATCACTAAACTAAACTAAACTGTTGACTTCAGAACCATCTTAACCCGTACAGTGGAATGATTTGATCGGATCTGAAAGCAGATATATTTCAGTCCAAAAAACTGTTGAGATTGATCCAAATTACTGTTTAAAGAGATAATTTGTCTGATAAATCAAGATTGTTTTTGTTTTAAATTATCCAATAAATCAATGTAGATAAGAGCGCAAGCTGCGGTGTACAATGGCGTGGCTCGAAATGGAAATCTATTGCTAAGAACCTGAATGAATGAATATATTAATGTCACATGACACCAATTCATCGTGATACCAGTTGTTTTGCCCGCCCAAGGTATGCAAATAGTAACCACACAAAGGACAGCGCCAAAATTATCTTGCACCAGCCTCTCCTTCGTTCTTCCCCTAATTGCCTAATTCTGTTCCTCTCCCTTATGACCTTATGTCTCCAGCACCAGGCAGTGCTGGCTCGAAGGGCCGAATGGCCTACTCCTGCACCTATTGTCTACTTAATCTACAGCACGGTGGAACAGCAGTAGTGTTGCCGCCTCACACTTTACAAATTTACCAATGTCAATTAACCTACAAACCTGCTCGCCTTTGGAGTGTGGGAGGAAACCGGAGCACCCGGAGAAAACCCACACAGGTCACGGGTAGAACGTACAAACGCCGTTCAGACAGCACCCATAGTCAGGATTGAACCCGGGTCTCTAGCGCTGTGAGGCAGCAACTCTACCACCGTGCCGTCCCTAACACACAGAGGTGCACAAAATCATGAGAGGAATAGATCGGGTAGGTGCACAGAGTCTCTTGCCCACAGTAGGGGAATTGAGGACCAGAGGACATAGGGAAAGATTTAATAGGAATCTGAGGGATAACTTTTTCGCACAGAGGGTGGTGGGTGTATGGAACGAGCTGCCAGAGGAGGTAGTTGAGGCTGGGACTATCACAACAGTTTGACAGGTACAAGGATAGGACAGGTTTGGAGAGATATGGACCAAATGTCGGCTGGTGAGACTAGTGTAGATGGGACATGTTGGTTGGTGTGGGCAAGTTGGGCCGAAGGGCCTGTTTCCATTCTGCATGGCTGCATGACAGCTTAGACAACGGAATTAATTTCCAAATGTCGAATGATCAATTATGTGAATTACTCTTGGAAAACTGCTCTTCAATTAAGACTACTAAATGCACTGACTAGTAATCATATATGAAATCATTTGTCCACAGAAACACATTTCATTCTTGTCTACTAGTTGTAGTATTAAAGGGCAATGAAAATTTAGAAGAAATCTTATCATTCTTTGCCTAATCTATCCAATTAGCTTTGTTCTTAACAGAATGTAGGTGGCACAGGGATGGGAGCATGAGCAGAGAGACAGAGGGGTATAAAATGAGGGTAGAAGCAATAGGTAGCAAGGTGAAAAGTAAAAGTGGCAGGCAGAAAAATCCAGGGCAAAAATCAAAAAGGGCCACTTTTCAACATAATTGTATAAGGGGTAAGAGTGTTGTAAAAACAAGCCTGAAGGCTTTGTGTCTCAATGCATTCGCAATAAGGTGGATGAGTTGAATGTGCAGATAGTTATTAATGAATATGACAGTTGGGATCACGGAGACATGGCTCCAGGGTGACCAAGGCTGGGAGCTGAACATCCAGGGATATTCAATATTCAGGAGGGACAGACAGAAAGGAAAAGAAGGTGGGGTAGTGTTACTGGTTAGAGAGGAGAATAATGCAATTGAAAGGAAGGACATTAGCTTGGAGGATGTGGAATCAATATGGATAAAGCTGGATAGGGGCAGAAAACACTAGTGGGAGTTGTGTACAGGCCACCTAACAGCAGTAGTGGAGTTGGGGATGGCATCAAATATGAAATTAGAAATGCGTGCAACAAAGGTAAAACAGTTATAATGGGTGACTTCAATCTACATATAGATTGGGTGGATCAAATTGACAGGGGTGCTGAGGATGAGGATTTCTTGGAATATATGCGGGATAGTTTTTTAAACCAACATGTAGAGGAACCAACGAGAGAGCAGGCTATTCTAGACTGGGTATTGAGTAATGAGGAAGGGTTAGTTAGCAATCTTGTTGTGCGTGGCCCCTTGGGCAAGAGTGACCATAATATGGTTGAGTTCTTCATTAGGATGGAGAGTGACATTGTTAATTCAAAAACAAGGGTTCTGAACTTAAAGAAAGGTGGATATGCAATTGAAGGCATTTAGGACTGCATGGATGAACTACACCAATTGTTCATCCCAGTTTGGCAAAATAATAAATCAGGTAAGGTAGCGCATCCGTGGATAACAAGGGAAATCAGGGATAGTATAAAAACAAAAGATGAAGCATACAAATTAGCCAGAAAAAGCAGCCTACCAGAGGACTGGGAGAAATTCAGAGGAGGACAAAGGGCTTAATTAGGAAAGGGAAAAGAGATTATGAAAGGAAACTGGCAGGGAACATAAAAACTGACTGCAAAAGTTTTTATAGATATGTGAAGAGAAAGAGACTAGTTAAAACAAATGTTGGTCCCTTGCAGTCAGAAACAGGTGAATTAATCATGGGGAACAAGGACATGGCAGACCAATTGAATAACTACTTTGGTTCTGTCTTCACTAAGGAAGACAAATAATCTGCCGGAAATAGCTGTGGAACGGGGGTCAAATAAGATGGAGGAACTGAGTGAAATCCAGGTTAGCCGGGAGATGGTGTTGGGTAAATTGAACGGATTGAAGGCCGATAAATCCCCAGGGCCAGATAGTCTGCATCCCAGAGTACTCAAGGAGGTAGCCACAGAAATAGTGGATGCATTAGTGATAATTTTTCAAAATTCCTTAGATTCTGGATTAGTTCCTGAGGATTGGAGGGTAGCTAATGTAACCCCACTTTTTAAAAAAGGAGGGAGAGAGAAAGCGGGGAATTACAGACCAGTTAGTCTAACATCGGTAGTGGGGAAACTGCTAGAGTCAGTTATTAAAGATGGGATAGCAGCGCATTTGGAAAGTGGTGAAATCATTGGACAAAGTCAGCATGGATTTACGAAAGGTAAATCATGTCTGACAAATCTGATAGAATTTTTCGAGGATGTAACTAGTAGAGTGGATCAGGGAGAACCAGTGGATGTGTTATATCTAGACTTTCAGAAGGCTTTCCACAAGGTCCCGTGTAAGAGATTAGCATACAAACTTAAAGCACACGGTATTGGGGGTTCAATATTGATGTGGATAGAGAACTGACTGGCGGACAGGAGGCAAAGGGTAGGAGTAAACGGGTCCTTTTCAGAATGTCAGGCAGTGACTAGTAGGGTACCGCAAGGCTCAGTGCTGGGACCCCAGCTATTTACAATATATATTAATGATCTGGATAAGGGAATTGAATGCAACATCTCCAAGTTTGCCGGATGACACGAAGCTGGGGGGCAGTGTTAGCTGTGAGGAGAATGCTAGGAGGCTGCAAGGTGACTTGGATAGGTTGGGTGAGTGGGCAAATGCATGGCAGATGCAATATAATGTGGATAAATGTGAGGTTATCCACTTTGGTGGCAAAAACATGAGGGTAGACTATTATCTGAATGGTGGCCGATTAGGAAAAGGGGAGATGCAACGGGACCTGGGTGTCATGGTACACCAGTCAATGAAAGTAGGCGTGCAGGTGCAGCAGGCAGTGAAGAAAGCGAATGGTATGTTAGCATTCATAGCGAAAGGATTTGAGTATAGGAGCAGAGAGGTTCTACTGCAGTTGTACAGGGTCTTGGTGAGGCCACACCTGGAGTATTGTGTACAGTTTTGGTCTCCTAACCTGAGGAAAGACATTCTTCCCATAGAGGGGGTTCAGAGAAGATTCACCAGACTGATTCCTGGGATGGCAGGAATTTCATATGAAGAAAGACTGGATATAAATGGCTTGTACTCGCTAGAATTTAGAAGATTGAGAGGGGATCTTATAGAAACTTACAAATTTCGTAAGGGGTTGGACAGGCTAGATGCAGGAAGATTGTTCCCAATGTTGGGGAAGTCCAGAACAAGGGGTTACAGTTTAAGGATAAGGGGAAAGTCTTTTAGGATCGTGATGAGAAAAACATTTTTCACACAAAGAGTGGTGAGTCTGTGGAATTCTCTACCACAGAAGGTAATTGAGGCCAATTCATTGGCTATATTTAAGAGGGAGTGTTATGTGGCCCTTGTGGCTAAAGGGTTCGGGGGTACGGAGAGAAGGCAGGTACGGGATACTGAGTTGGAAGATCAGCCATGATCATATTGAATGGTGGTGCAGGGTTGAAGGGCCGAATGGCCTTCTCCTGCACCTATTTTCTATGTTTCTGTGTTTCTAACATTACAGCTCCAGAACAGACCATTCAGCCCACAATCTCTGTACAATCTATCATGGCTAGTTAAACAATGGTGTATGAACCTAGCATGTCCCCATCAACTCTCGCCAACTTCTACAGATGCGCTGGTGAAAGCATTTTATCGGGATGCATCACCGCGCGGTTTGGGAACAGCTCCATCCAAGACCCGCAAGACATTGCAGCGAATTGTGGACGCAGCCCAGACCATCACACAAACCAACCTCCCTTCCATTGACTCCATCTACACCTCACGCTGCCTCGGCAAGGCCAGCAGCATCATCGAGGACCAGTCGCACCCCGGCCACTCCCTCTTCTCCCCTCTCCCATCGGGCAAGCGATACAGAAGTGTGAAAACGCACGCACACCTCCAGATTCTTGCACTTTATACCCTTTATCCTGAATCTGGACACTGTGGATGGCTCGAGCTTTTAAAGAGATACAGCTAAAGCAGGACCCTCAGCCCACCGAGTCCGCAGCCACCAGCGATCCCTACATATTAACACTATCCTACAACCACTAGGGACAATGTTTCCATTTACCAAGCCAATTAACCTACACACGTGTACGTCTTTGGAGTGCGGGAGGAAACCGAAGATCTCGGAGAAAACCCACGCGGCCACGGGGAGAACGTACAAACTCCGTACAGACGGCGCCCGTAGTCGGGATCGAACCCCAGGTCTCTGGTGCTGCGAGCGCTGTAAGGCAGCAACTCTACCGCTGCGCCACCGTGACCGGCCTCATGTACCACATATAGATTTTCCGCTGACTACAAAGCATGCAAAAAAAAGCTTTTCACTGTACCTCGGTACACGTGATACTAAACTTAACTATGTGTAGGAAGGAACTGCAGATGCTGGTTTACAATGAAGATAGAGACAAAATGCTGGTGTAAGAGCTAGATAGGGCTCTTAAAAATAGCGGAGTCAGGGGATATAAAGGGATATTAAGGGGTTGGACAGGCTAGATGCAAGAAGATTGTTCCCGATGTTGGGGAGGTCCAGGACAAGGGGTCACAGCTTAAAGATAAGGGGGAAATCCTTTAGGACCGAGATGAGAAGGAATTTTTTCACACACAGAGAGTGGTGGGTCAATGGAACTCTCTGCCACAGAGGGTAGTTGAGGCCAGTTCATTGGCTATATTTAAGAGGGAGTTAGATGTGGCACTTGTGGCTAAGGGGATCAGAGGGCATGGAGAGAAGGCAGGTACGGGATACTGAGTTGGATGATCAGCCATGATCGTATTAAATGGCGGTGCAGGCTCGAAGGGCCGAATGGCCTACTCCTGCACCTATTTTCTATGTTTCTATGCTTCTATGATATGGGGAGAAGGCAGGAACGGGGTACTGATTGGGGATGATCAGCCATGATCACATTGAATGGCGGTGCTGGTTCGAAGGGCCAAATGGCCTACTCCTGCACCTATTGTCTATTGTCTATTGTGACGTTTCACAGAGTGCTGGAGTAACTCAGCGGGTCAGGCAGCATCTGTGGAGAAAAGGAATGGGTGAGGTTCTTGGTTGAACTAAACTTTATTCTATTTGAACTACTACGGTCTTGTTATTACTGAATATTAATTTATTATATCATTGATTATTTGCGTAAATGCGTCTGTAAGGCTGTGACAGGTTAGAATTTCCTTCACCAGTACATAGGACCACCAAACACTCAAGGCTATAAAGCTGCAGATAGAAGACTCCAGTTTTATTGAGCAACATTGTGCTTAATAATTCATACAAGTGTTAAACCGCAAGAGTTTGCAATTACTTCCTTTTACACAAAATGAAACTAAACTGTCAGTATTTAGGGAAGAAGGAACTGCAGATGCAGGTGGTGCAGCGCTAGAGTTGCTGCCTCGCAGCGACAGAGACACGACTGCACGGAGTTTGCACGTTCTCCCCTTCGAGCCAGCACCGCCATTCATTGTGATCATGGCTGATCATCCCCAATCAGTACCCCGTTCCTGCCTTCCCCCCATATCCCCTGACTCCGCTATCTTTAAGAGCCCTATCTAACTCTCTCTTGAAAGTATCCAGTGAACCGGTCTCCATCACCCTCTGAGGCAGAGAATTCCACAGACTCACCACTCTCTGTGAGAAAAAGTGTTTCCTCGTCTCCGTTCTAAATAACTTACTCCTTATTCTTAAACTGTGGCCCCTGGTTCTGGACTCCCCCAACATTGGGAACATGTTTCCTGCCTCTAGCGTGTCCAAGCCCTTAACAATCTTATATGTTTCAATGAGAATCCCCTCTCATCCTTCTAAACTCCAGAGTGTACAAGCCCAGCCGCTCCATTCTCTCAGCATGTGACAGTCCAGCCATCCTGGGAATTAACCTTGTAAACCTACACTGCACTCCCTCAATGTCAAGAATGTCCTTCCTCTAATTTGGAGACCAAAACTGCACACAATACTCCAGGTGTGGCCTCACTAGGGCCCTGTACAACTGCAGAATTAAAGGAAGAAATGATGCTGGTGAAGTACAGGTTTACGAGTGATTGTGACGTGTGATTGTAGATTTGCTTCTGTGGCTAGCAGGCAGATAGTCGCCTGGGCCAGGCACCATCGAGTCGGCATGACTGTTGCGATCCAGCCAACATGTTATAGAGCATTTGAATAAATTTAGTTTAATTGGCCTTTGGGGGAGTACAGCACAGATTTGCAAAAACGCTCGGAGGAGCGGGGGTCGAAATGTTGGTTGCAATTCCCCGGGTGGTAAAAGATTAAGAAGCAACTTGTTTAAAGTCCATGTGATGTTAACGCTAAACAGCTGAGATAGATGAAGGAAAAACACCTTCGCTCCACAGATGCTGCCTGACCCGCTGAGTTACTCCAGCACTCTGTGAAACGTCACCTATCCATGTTCTCCACAGATGCTGCCTGACCCGCTGAGATACTCCAGCACTCTGTGAAACGTCACCTATCCATGTTCCCCACAGATGCTGCCTGACCCGCTGAGTTACTCCAGCACTCTGTGAAACGTCACCTATCCATGTTCTCCACAGATGCTGCCTGACCCGCTGAGTTACTCCAGCACTCTGTGAAACGTCACCTATCCATGTTCTCCACAGATGCTGCCTGACCCGCTGAGTTACTCCAGCGGTTTCGTTGGAAACCAGCAGCTGCAGTTCCTTCCAACACAATATTGTTTCAGTTGGCTGGGGATCTGAGACTTGTAAAATGGCACATAGGTCCATCACACAGACCACACTCCCCACCATTGTAGATGTGGCCCAGTCCCACACAGTCCACACTCCCACCATTGTAGATGTAGCCCAGTCCATCACACAGACCACACTCCCCACCATTGTAGATGTGGCCCAGTCCCACACACAGTCCACACTCCCCACCATTGTAGATGTGGTCCAGTCCATCACACAGACCACACTCCCCACCATTGTAGATGTGGCCCAGTCCCACACAGTCCACACTCCCACCATTGTAGATGTAGCCCAGTCCCACACACAGTCCACACTCCCCACCATTGTAGATGTGGCCCAGTCCATCACACAGACCACACTCCCCACCATTGTAGATGTAGCCCAGTCCATCACACAGTCCACACTCCCCACCATCGACTCCATCTACACTTCACGCTGCCTCGGGAAAGCAGCCGACATCATCACAGACTTGTCCCTGTCCCACCCCGGTCATTCCTTCTTCTCCCCGCTCCCGTCCGGCAGAAGGTACAGAAGCTTGAAAGCGCGCGCCACCAGACTCAGGAACAGCTTCTTCCCCTCTGTTATCAGGCTTCTGAACGGCCCTTCCATAAGCTAGGGTACTGTCCGATTCACCTCTACCCCATTGCGGACATTGGACTTTGTCTGTGGAACTGATGCGCTACAATGCTGAGAACTATATTCTGCACTCTGTGTCTTCCCCTTTGCTCCACCTGTTGGACTGGAGTTTGACTGGATTGTCAAGTATTTTTCATGTAGAGTGTATCTGGTCTGTTTGAACAGCGTGTAAAAGCAAAGCTTTCCTCTGTACCTCGGTACACGTGACAATACTTAAACAATTGATCCAACTTGAAGCAACTGCAATATTGGAGATGGAGAGCGTCTGAATTCCCATTCTCCCTGTTCACTGACTCAGCTTTTAACTGGGGGCGGCACGGTGGTGCAGCGGTAGAGTTGCTGCCTCACAGCGACGGAGACCCGGGTTCCATCCTGACTACGGGTGCTGTCTGTACGGAGTTTGCACGTTCTCCCGTTACCTGCGTGGGTTTTCTCCGAGATCTTCGGTTTCCTCCCACACTCCAAAGACGTGCAGGTTTGCAGGTTAATCAGCTTGGTATAATTGTAAATTGTCCCTAGTGTGCGTCGAGTAGCGTTAGTGTGCGGGGATCGCTGGTCGGCGCGGACTCGGTGCTGCCTGCTTCCGCGCTGCATCTCTAAACTAAACCTACAAAAACACTGAAACCTGCCCCAAAACAGCTATCTTTTATTCTATATTGATATCTTTGCGTCACTTGTGGAATTTGAATCACTTTATGTCTGTGGTTACACCAGTGCTGCCTTGTGGAAACTGATTTGAATTAATTTAGTCTGCCTCTTGAGTGTTCAATATCTTTACCTCATTAAGAAAGCAGAAAGTATAATTTTGCAACACTTAGCCCTTGCAATTGTTTCTGGTAAAATTACAATGCAAATGCTTTGAAGAAAATGAACATTAAAGAGCTCAGAAAATGCAATGTTCTAGGTATTTCCAAATTGAAATATATCGGAGCGTTCTGCGACACCCTCTCTTGCTGGTGTGGTTCCTCCTCCACTCCAGCTCGACAACCACCCTCCAACCCACACTCAAATCATTCTACCTTTCCGTTGTCATCGTCCCCTTTGCTCTATCATTTTCACACCTTCCCCTTCCTTATATGCCGTGTTCAAGAAGGAACTGCAGATGCGAAGGTAGACAAAAGTGCTGGAGAAACTCAGCGGGTGAGGCAGCATCTATGGAGCGAAGGAAGGCAAAAGTGCTGGAGAAAGTCTGAAGAAGGGTTTCGGCCCGAAACGTTGCCTATTTCCTTCACTCCATAGATGCTGCCGCACCCGCTGAGTTTCTCCAGCACTTTTGTCTACCTTCGATATCTGGACTCCCTCTCCCCTGACTCTCAGTCTGAAGAAGGGTCTACTATGTTCTGCCGTGCTGAAGCAAAGCAAGAATTGCATTGCCCTATCAGGGACACACGACAATAAACTCTCTTGAAGAAGGATCCCGAACCCAAAGCGTCGCCCAATCCTTCTCTCCAGAGCTGCTGCCTGTCCCGCTGAGTTACTCCAGACTTTGGTGTCTATCTGCAGTGTAAACCAGCATCTGCAGTTCCTTCCTGCACAAGTCTAAATCGCAGTTTGGGTCAATGGTTCAAGCACGTTTTTCTTGTCACGTACGTGAAGTGTAAACACACAGTGACATTATTACCTTACAAACAGTCCAGTAGAGTATTGCCGTACCCAAGACAATGTATATTAATGATGTGGACGAGGGGATTGAAGGCTTTGTGGCCAAGTTTGTGGAGGATACAAAAATAGGTGGAGGGGCAGGTAGTGTAGAGAAAGCAGGGACTCTACAGAAGGACTTGGGCCGGTTGGGAAGGTGGGCAGAAAAGTGGCAGATGGAATATAGTGTAGTACAGTGTGGAGTCATGCATTTTGGTCGTAGGAGCAAAGGCGTAGACTATTTTCTAAATGGGCAAATCAGAGATGCAAAGGGACTTGGGAGTGCTGGTGCAGGATTCGCAAGTTGTGCAAAGCCCCTTGGGCAACAGTGACCATAATATGGTGGAATTCTGCATTAGGGTGGAGAGTGGCATGGCTTAATTCAGAGACTCAGATCCTGAGCTTAAAGAAAGGAGACTTTGATGGTATGAGACAGGAATTGGCTCGGATAGACGGGCAAATTATACTGAAAGGGTTGACGGTGGAGATGCAATGGCAAAGATTTAAAGATCGCATGGATGACTCCAGAAATTGTCCATCCCTGTCTGGAGAAAAAATAAAATGAGGAAGTCGGCTCAACCGTGGCGATCGAGGGAAATCACGGACAGTGTTAAATCCAAGTAAGAGACAAATAAATTGGCCAGAGGAAGCAGCAAACCGGAGGACTGGGAGAAATAAAGAACTCAACAGAGGAGGACAAAGGGGTTACTTAAGAGGGGGCAAAGAAGCACGAAAGAATGCTTGCGGGGAACATGAATGATATATAAAAAGGAGAAGATTTGTGAAGACAAATGTAGGTCCCTTACAGTCAGAGACGGGTGAACTTATAATGGGAAACAAGGAAATGGCGGTTAAACGAGGTCTTTGATTCTGCATCCACATTAGTCAGGAAATGGTGTTAGGTAAACTGTTGGGACTGAAGGCAGATAAATCCCCAGGGCCTGATGGTCTGCATCCCAGAGTCCTCAAGGAGGTGGCCCTAGAAATCGTGGATGCATTGGTGATCATTTTCCAATGTTCTCACGACTCTGGATCAGTTCCTGTGGACTGGAGGGGAGCCAATGCCTTTGATCTCTCATTTTCATAGAAACATAGAAACATAGAAAATAGGTGCAGGAGTAGGCCATTCGGCCCTTCGAGCCTGCACCGCCATTCAATGTGATCATGGCTGATCATCCAACTCAGTATCCCGTACCTGCCTTCTCTCCATACCCCCTGATCCCTTTAGCCACAAGTGCCACATCTAACGCCCTCTTAAATATAGCCAATGAACTGGCCTCAACTACCTTCTGTGGCAGAGAATTCCAGAGACTCACCACTCACACCTTACCCTTCTGTACCTCTGTGTCTCCCTCTCCCTCTGACCCGACATGTCACCCATTCCTTCTCTCCAGAGATGCCGCCTCCAGCATTACTCCAGCACTCCAGCATGTTGTGTCTATCTCCAGTGTAAACCAGCATCTGCAGTTCCTTCCGACACATGATATCATAGGATCCATGGTATAGGGTCTTGGTGAGGCCACACCTGGAGTATTGCATACAGTTCTGGTCTCCAAATCTGAGGAAGGACATTATTGCCACAGAGGGAGTGCAGCGAAGGTTCACCAGACTGATTCCTGGGATGTCAGGACTGTCTTATGAAGAAAGACTGGATAGACTCGGTTTATACTCTCTAGAATTTAGAAGATTGAGAGGGGATCTTATAGAAACTTACAAAATTCTTAAGGGGTTGGACAGGCTAGATGCAGAAAGATTGTTCCCGATGTTGGGGAGGTCCAGGACAAGGGGTCACAGCTTAAGGATAAGGGGGAAATCCTTTAGGACCGAGATGAGAAGGACTTTTTTCACACAGAGAGTGGTGGGTCTCTGGAACTCTCTGCCACAGAGGGTAGTTGAGGCCAGTTCATTGGCTACATTCAAGAGGGAGTTAGATGTGGCCCTTGTGGCTAAGGGGATCAGAGGGTATGGAGAGAAGGCAGGTATGGGATACTGAGTTGGATGATCAGCCATGATCATATTGGATGGCGGTGCAGGCTCGAAGGGCCGAATGGCCTACTCCTGCACCTAATTTCTATGTTTCTATGTTTCCATCTCGTTCAAACATTGGAAGAGACAGTTTAATTTCAATCCTGTTTTAAATCTGAATTAAGCAATTGACGACAGACTGGGAAGTTACATTACAAGCAGTGACTGTAAATAGGATTGATTCAGGTTTAAATAATTAATACAAAGTTTGCAAGTCCTTGATTTCCCTTAAGCCTTGATAAAAGCCGCGTAGTATTTCATCCATGGTGATTAGGAAGTTAAAGAGAGAATCTTATTGAAATTCAAAGTTTATAATATTCCCAAGAGAAAGCTGAAAGACAGTGATCCCTTCATAATTCAGCAATGGAATACCGACAAATCGGTAAGGAAAGAGAGAGAATTTAAGAACAGTCATAGAATCAGACAGCTGATGAACCGACCAGAAACGTCACCTATCCATGTTCTCCACAGATGCTGCCTGACCCGCTGAGTTACTCCAGCACTCTGTGAAACGTCACCTATCCATGTTCTCCACAGATGCTGCCTGACCCGCTGAGTTACTCCAGCACTCTGTGCCTCGTTTTGCAGAGGCATCATTTTCAGTTCCTTTGTTATTAAATATTCTCAGTTTTGCTCTGGGATATGATTTATTTATTGCAACTATTGTTCCTGTCTTCAATAAGCACCGCGTGAATACTAATCACCTCACAGCTCCCCCGCCTCTGCCAAATTATGAGCATTGTTAGCGCTGAGCGCCAATTGTGTGTGCTGTTGTCTTGATAGATCAATCATATTACAATGTGGAGCTAATCTATAATCAGTTGGACCATCGCAGGCTGGCAATGCTGCGTTGGAAGTTTGCAGCGTACAAAGTGAAGATAAAACGATAATTGCCTCCAACGCTGTACGATAACGCAGCCAGACTTGACAGCATTAATGATGATTTAGTGTTGATGGCTGGCCAGCGTATTGTTAAATACTGAGTAAATAGCTTTGACAATCCATTGTGTAATGAAGTGCGGGATATCTGTATTAATGACGGTGCGGTGCAGCTGGAAATGGCTGATAATTGGGATGAGGATGGCTTCCGCATAATAATCCTCAGCTCGGCTACATTTCAATGCATCTCCAATTAGTGGTATCAGCGAGATACAATCATAAATATAATCAATTAATGCGAGCCGCAGAAAAGAAACACCTATGAATATTCACGAAGGCCACAACAATTTTCTAATTATTCAAGCGTTAATTAATAACATTCACCGCTCATTTGCTTTTACTGATATTAGCATTTCTAATTCTTCCCACTCTCGATTGCGCTCATTTCTGCCATTCACCGCCACTCTGACAGTGAGGGAGCGAGAGAGAGAGGGAGGAAAAAAGGAAGAGAGAGAGAAAGGAAGAAAGAGAGAGAGAGAGAAAAAAATAAAGGGAAAGAGAGACAGAGAGAGGGAGAGAGAGAGACAGAGAGACAGAGAGGCAGAGACCTGCAGGTTGCGGTGGTTTGTAATAAACTTTTGAGTCGGTTCACGGGCTCGTCCGCCGCATGTATTTTCTGCGGAGAGGAGGAGACCGTGTTCCACGTATATATGGAGTGTGAGAGGTTACTGCCCCTGTACCAATATCTGAAGGGGTTGTTCCTCAAGTTCTGGCTGCATTTTAGTCCCACAATCCTGGTGTTCGGACACAAGGCAGGGAGTGGGGAGAGCCGAGTGTGGGGGGGGGGGGGGACTTACCTGTCAGTTTGCTCCTGGGCCTGGCCAAGATGGCCATTCGTGGGTCCAGGCAGCGGGCGGTCGACGGTCAGGCGAGAGTCGGCTGCCCGCCCCTCTTCCGGGCCTACGTCCGTGCACGTGTGTCCCTGGAGAGGGAACACGCGGTGTCCACGGGGACTCTGGAGGCCTTCCGTCAACGCTGGTCACCGCGTGGGGTTGAGAGTATTGTAAACAATGAATGTACTGCTGTACTACAATGATTTTTTTTGATATAGTGTAATTTTGATTATGTTTTGATGTGTTGTATCATATGTTTGCGTCGAATAAAGTTTTTGAAAAAAAAAAAAAAAAGAGACCTGCAGGTCAAACAGTGACGGCAGGAACTACAGATGCTGGGACCTTGACCTAAAGACAATGTCATAGAGTCATAGCGAGATACAGCTTGCCCACACTGACCAACATGTCCCAGCTACACTACTCCTGCCTGCCTGCATTTGGCCCATATCCCCCTAAACCTGCCCTATCCATGTACCTGTCCGTTTCTTCAACAGTACTGTACAGAGTTTGTACGTTCTCCCCGTGACCTGCGTGGGTTTTCTCCGAGATCTTTGGTTTCCTCGCACACTCCAAACACGTGCAGGTTTGTAGATTAATTGGCTTGGTAAATGTAAAAAAACTGTCCTCAGTGGGTGTTAGTGTGCGGGGATCGCTGGTCGGCGCGGACCCGGTTGGCCGAAGGGCCTGTTTCCATGTTGTATCACTAAACTACAATTACGATAGTCCCTGCCTCAACTACTTCCTGGGGCAGCTTGTTCCATACGCCCGCCAGTCTTTGTGTTAAAAAGAAACCCTACAGATTCCAATTTGAACTTTTATAACCATATAACCATATAACAATTACAGCACGGAAACAGGCCTTCTCGGCCTTTCCAGTCCGTGCCGACCATTTATTTTCCCCTAGTCCCATCTACCTGCACTCAGACCATACCCCTCCATTCCCTTCCCGTCCATATACCTATCCACTTTACTTTTAAATGTTAAAATCGATCCTGCCTCCACCACTTCCGCTGGAAGCTCATTCCACACAGCCAACACTCTCTGAGTAAAGAAGTTCCCCCTCATGTTACCCCTAAACTTCTGTCCCTTAATTCTCATGTCATGCCCTCTTGTTTGATACCTTTCTCCTTCACGTTAAACCTCTGCTCTCTGGTTCTCCTCTAAACCCTCTCCGAAGATTTTGTTTTATTTTAGTTTTTTTAGTTTTACAGATACAGCGTGGAAACAGGCCCTTCGGCCCATCGGGACCACCCCGACCAGTGATCCCCGCATCCTACACCTACTAGGGACAATTTACATTCATACCAAGCCAATTAACCTACAAACCTGTACGTCTTTGGAGTGTGGGAAGAAACCAAAGAACTTGGAGAAAGCCCACGCAGGTCACGGGGAGAACCTGCAAACTCCGCACAGACAGTACCTGTAGAAAGGATGGAACCTGTCAGGCAGCAACTCTACCGCTGTGCCACCGTGCCATCCTGTCTGTACACTGTGGATCGCTCGATTGTAATCATTTATTGTCTTTCCGCTGGCTGGTTAGCACGCAACAAAATGCTTTTCACTGTACCTCGGTACACGGGACAATAAACTAAACTAAACTGATATTAATCCCGGCATCATTCTGGTGAAACTCACTGGAATTTAGAAGATTGAGGGGGGATCTCATAGAGACTTACAAAATTCTTAAGGGGTTGGACAGGCTAGATGCAGGAAGATTGTTCCCGATGTTGGGGAGGTCCAGGACAAGGGGTCACAGCTTAAGGATAAGGGGGAAATCCTTTAAGACCGAGATGAGGAAGACTTTTTTCACACAGAGATTGGTGGGTCTCTGGAACTCTCTGCCACAGAGGGTTAGTTGAGGCCAGTTCATTGGCTATATTTAAGAGGGAGTTAGATGCGGCCCTTGTGGCTAAGGGGATAAGAGGGTATGGAGAGAAGGCAGGTACGGGATACTGAGTTGGATGATCAGCCATGATCATATTGAATGGCGCTGCAGGCTCGAAGGGCTGAAAGGCCTACTCCTGCACCTAATTTCTATGTTTCTATGTTTCTATCACCCAAAACGCCACCCATTCCTTCTCTCCACAGATGCTGCCTGACCCGCTGAGTTACTCCAGCACTCTGTGAAACGTCACCTATCCATGTTCTCCACAGATGCTGCCTGACCCGCTGAGTTACTCCAGCACTCTGTGAAACGTCACCTATCTATGTTCTCCACAGATGCTGCCTGACCCGCTGAGTTACTCCGGCATTCCGTGTCTACCTTCGATTAAAACCAGCATCTGCAGTTCATTCCTAGACAGCGTAATTATTAAAAATGGTTGGAAGGTGCACATTTCCAATACTTTTAAATCACTTGTCACAGTCGAACGCAGTGGAAGGTGATAGTTCCCAGTGAGGCAGCATCCATCATGTTTGTTTGTAACAACAGGGCAGATGTCAGTGGAAATGAAGTATTGAAGGCAAAGATCTGGTTCTCCCACATGCATCACAGGTTATACATATGCGCCTGTCCACCAGCTCTTGTACACAACACCAGGCTGCTGCTTTAGACTTGGTTCAGTTCAGTTTATTGCCACGTGTACCGAGGTACAGTGAAAAGCCTTTGTTGCGTGCTAACCAGTCAGCGGAAAGACAATACATGATTACAATCGAGCCGTTTACAGTGTACAGATACATGATAAGGGAATAACGTTTAGTGCAAGGTAAAGTCACCAAAGTCCGATCAAGGATAGTCCGAGGGTCACCAATGAGGTAGATAGTAGTTCAGCGCTGCTCTCTGGTTGTGGTAAGATGGTTCAGTTGCCTGATAACAGCTGGGAAGAAAGTGTTGAAATAGTGGGGAAACAGGCCCTTCGGCCCATCGTGTCCATGCTGACCAACGATCACCCCATACACTATCACTATCCGACACACACTAGGGGCAATTTTAACAATTTAACCAAAGCCAAATAACCTACAAAACTGGAGAAACTCAGCGGGTGAGGCAGCATCTATGGAGCAAAGGAATAGGTGAAGTTTCAGTGTCTCGACTCGAAACGTCACCCATTTCCTTCGCTCCATGGATGCTGCCTCACCCGCTGAGTTTCTCCAGCATTTTTGTCCACCTTTAATTTTTCCAGCATCTGCAGTTCTTTCTTAAACCTACAAAACTATACGCCTTTGGAGTGTGGGAGGAAACTCGAGTACCCGGAGAAAACCAACGCAGGTCACGGGGAGAACGTACAAACTCGGCACAGACAGCACCAGTAGTCAGGATGGAACCCGGGTCTCTGGCACTGTGAGGCAGCAACTCTACCGCTGCTCCACCGTGCCGGGCGATTTTTATCGGCTGTGTTGACACTGTCAACTCTGTTGGCTGTCATTGAGTAACAGACGATGACAAGATTAAATCATGTTACAAACAGGTTCATAAAACATTACTGGAGGAATTGCAAAATAACTCCCGTCCATTTGTTCACAAGTAATGTACATGCTGAGAAAACGGGAGACTGGTAAATCTTTACAATTCGCTCCCCCAGAAACCATCAATCTTGGTTTGGGAACAGCTCCATCCAAGACTGCAATAAATTGCAGCGAATTGTGGACGCAGCCCAGACCATCACACAAACCAACCTCCCTTCCATTGACTCCATCTACACCTCACGCTGCCTCGGCAAGGCCAGCAGCATCATCAAGGACCAGTCGCACCCCGGCCACTCCCTCTTCTCCCCTCTCCCATCGGGCAAGAGGTACAGAAGTGTGAAAACGCACACCTCCAGATTCAGGGACAGTTTCTTCCCAGCTGTTATCAGGCAACTGAACCATCCTACCACAACCAGAGAGCAGCGCTGAACTACTATCTACCTCATTGGTGACCCTCGGACTATCTTTGATCGGACTTTGCTGGCTTTACCTTGCACTAAACGTTATTCCCTTCTCATGTATCTGTCCACTGTGAATGGCTCGATTGTAATCATGCATTGTCTGAAGCTCAGTGCAGCCAACGCCAAGGCTCGGACCACAGTCTAGGGTCCTTCGGCTGCTGGACATGGGGGGCAGGGTGTGGTGGAGACGCCCCTCAAAATAAGGGAAGAGATTCCACGCCAGTGGGCCACATGAGTGGCAAGGGTGGGAGGATACATTTGGGATTTGGGGAAACTGTAATGTATGTATGTATAGCCTCCGAGAATGTCGGATGGAGTTTTGTAAGGATCATGCATTGTATATATTTATTTCTCGAATAAAGTCTATTTGGAAATTAAACAAAGTATTGACTTCTTTTTACTATTGAAAATAAAGCTTAACCCAGTTCGGCACATGGGTTAAGCTTTTATATACTAATCCAACAGCTGACAAATCAAATGCTGTCAACAAAATTTGATTTATCTAGAGGTTGTAGACAACGATGTCCGTTATCCCCGTTATTATTCGCCCTTGCTATTGAACCATTGGCAGAAGGTTTTAGAGCCCACCCAGAAATATATGGGTATAATACTAAAAATACAGTTAATAAAATCTCGTTATATGCAGATGACGTACTACTATATATTACAAATCCAGAAACTAGTATTCCAAACTTGTTAAATCTTATAACTCAATTTGCCTTATTTTAGGGATATAGAATTAATTGGAATAAAAATGAAATTATGCCAATAACGGAACTTAATTTATATATATAGCAACAATCTCCCTTTAAAGTAGTCAATAAAAATTTTAAATATCTAGGAATTGATGTGACCAAGAAATATACTTCTTTATTTAAAATAAATTTTCCACCTTTACTTAATAAACTGCATAAGAATATTAAATATTGGAAAACACTTCCCATCTCAATGCTCAGTAGAATTCATGCTATAAAAATGATTTTTCTTCCACAATTACTATACCTTTTTCAATCAATCCCGATATATCTCACCACATGTTTTTTTAAAGTTGATTCTATTGTCACAAGTTTTAATTGGGATTATAAGAATCATAGAATAAGTAAAACACATTTATGTAAATCCAAGACGAATGGAGGATTAGTTTTACCAATTTCGTTATTTTACTTGTGGGCAGTCAATATTAAAAACATGAACTTTTGGTTGTACGATGTGGATCAGCAACCAGATTGGTTAAAGATGGAAAAGGAAGATTGTTTGCATTTTGAAATTGGCCCGATTCTGTTAGCTCCCACAAAACTGAATAAAAACACCTATAGTGAAAACCCTATAATATACAGTGGTGTACGAATTTGAAAACAATTAAAAAATACATTAAAATTGGATAATTTATCACCTTCTCTCCCCATTGTAAATGATCCTTCATTTAAACCTTCTGTGTTGGATAAAGGTTTTGTACAATGGAAACAATATGGAAATAAAAAGGTGGGACATCTTTATAGAAAAGGTGTGTTTCTTTCATTTCAGGAGTTACAACAGAATTATGGATTACATTCAAATAATTTTTTTAGATATTTACAACTTCGAGATTATGTTAAATTACATACACAAGAATATAGAACTAGAGAGCCAGAGATTCTAGATGAATAACCATATAACCATATAACCATATAACAATTACAGCACGGAAACAGGCCTTCTCGGCCCTTCCAGTCCGTGCCGACCATTTATTTTCCCCTAGTCCCATCTACCTGCACTCAGACCATACCCCTCCATTCCCTTCCCGTCCATATACCTATCCACTTTACTTTTAAATGTTAAAATCGATCCTGCCTCCACCATTTCTGCTGGAAGATCATTCCACACAGCCACCACTCTCTGAGTAAAGAAGTTCCCCCTCATGTTACCCCTAAACTTCTGTCCCTTAATTCTCATGTCATGCCCTCTTGTTTGAATCTTCCCTACCCTCAATGGGAAAAGCTTATCCACGTCAACTCTGTCTATCCCTTTCATCATTTTAAAAACCTCAATCAAGTCCCCCTTTAACCTTCTGCGCTCCAAAGAATAAAGACCTAACTTGTTCAGCCTTTCTCTGTAACTTAGTTGCTGGAACCCAGGCAACATTCTAGTAAATCTCCTCTGTACTCTCTCTATATTGTTGACATCCTTCCTATAATTAGGCGACCAAAATTGTACACCATACTACAGAATTGGTCTTACCAATGCTTTGTACAATTTTAACATTACTTCCCTACTCCTATATTCAATGCTCTGATTTATAAAGGCCAGCACACCAAAAGCTTTCTTTACCACCCTATTTACATGCGATTCCACCTTCAGGGAACTATGCACAGTTATTCCTAGATCCCTCTGTTCCACAGCATTCCTCAATTCCCTACCATTTACCATGTACGTCCTATTTTGATTTGTCCTGCCAAGATGTAGCACCTCACACTTATCAGCATTAAACTCCATCTGCCATCTTTCAGCCCACTCTTCCAAATGGCCCAAATCTCTCTGTACACTTTGAAAATCTACTTCATTATCCACAGCACCACCTATCTTAGTATCATCTGCATACTTACTTATCCAATTTTCCACCCCATCATCTAGATCATTGATGTACATGACAAACAACAGTGGACCCAACACAGATCCCTGAGGCACCCCACTGGTCACCGGCTTCCATCCTGACAAACAGCCATCCACCATTACTCTCTGGCCTCTCCCATTCAGCCACTGTTGAATCCATCTTGTTACTCCGCCATTAACACCCAAAGATTGAACCTTCTTAACCAACCTTCCATGGGGAACCTTGTCAAAGGCCTTACTGAAATCCATATAGACAACATCCACTGCTTTACCCTCATCAATTTCCCTAGTAACCTCTTCAGAAAATTCAAGAAGGTTTGTCAAACATGTTGACTGTTCTTGATCAGACCCTGTGTATCCAGATGCTTATATATATTATCTCTAAGTATCCTTTCCATTAATTTGCCCACCACTGACGTCAAACTAACAGATCTATAATTGCTAGGTTTATTCTTTGAACCCTTTTTAAACAATGGAACAACATGCGCAGTACGCCAATCCTCCGGCACTACTCCCGTTTCTAATGACATTTGAAATATTTCTGTCATAGCCCCGGCTATTTCTACACTAACTTCCCTCAATGTTTGATGTTTGAATAAACATCCTAATACAGTTAAATTAATATCTTACATTTATAATACTCTTTTAGATAGTGAGATCCCATCGACGGAATTACATAGACATGCATGGGAAAATGAATTAGTTCAACCTATATCGAAGGATATTTGGGATGAAAGTCTACAACATATACATCAATGTTCGTTAAATGCCAGACATTCTTTAATACAATTTAAAGTGCTACATAGATTGGAATTATTCTAAAACAAAATTAAATAGAATATTTCCTAATATCTCCCCTATCTGTGACAAATGTCAATATTCAGTGGCTAATGTAACCCATACTTTTGCAAATTGCATAAAAATTAAACATTTCGGGATGGATATTTATAAAATTATTTCTGAAGTTGTTAATATACAACTGGATCCCGACCCTAAACTAATAATATTGGGAATATCAGAACAATGCCTAAAACTTACAACAAGCCAAAGAAATGTCCTTGATTATAGTATAATAATTGGGGAAAAAATAATATTAACATTTTGGAAAAACCCAACAACCCCCACAATTAAAATGTGGATTGTGGAGATGTCGGAGACCCTACATTTGGAAAAATGTAGACTTGTCTTAATTGACAAACCGGAATTATTTGCTAGAACATGGTCTCCATTTATAGATTATTTGAAGGGGTAGATTGGTCCGGCACGGGAGCCTGACTGAAGCTTGAACCCAGGATTAGATGAACAGTTATGTTTTATAACCTACGGACCTAAGCTGCATTATTGATCATTTACTCTATTTTCTTCTTTTCTCTCTTTCTATCTATAAATAAAAATAAACAATTAGAAGCAGTGTTAATACGTAATTGATAAATGAAGACCACAGCTACTTTGATAGCTGGGACCCCAGGACACTAGATATTAATAATATGTAATCGTTAAACAAAGTCTGTACTGGTTTGGATTATGATATGCTTCTAATAAAAATATTATACAAAACAAAGTACAGACTGGTTAGCACGCAACAAAAGCTTTTCACTGTACCTCAGTACACGTGACAATACACCACACTGAAACTGAAACAGAACTATCTATGTGGAGTTTGCACGTTCTGCCCGTGACCGCGTGGGTTTTCTCTGGTGGCTCCAGTTTCCTCCCACACTCCAAAGACGTACAGGGTTTTAGGATTAAAGAGGGAACTGCAGATGCTGGAGAATCGAGGGTACACAAAAGGCTGGAGAAACTCAGCGGGTGCAGCAGCATCAAAGGAGCGAAGGAGATAGGCGACGTTTCGGGCCGAGACCCTTCTTCAGACCGGAACGTCGCCTATCTCCTTCGCTCCTTAGATGCTGCTGCACCCGCTGAGTTTCTCCAGCTTTTTGTGTACCCAGGGTTTTAGGATAATTGGCCCTCTGTAAATTGTCCCTAGTGTGTGGGATAGAAATAAAGTACAGGAGATCATTGGTTGATGACCACTCGGTGGGTCGAGTGGCCTATTTCCTCTGTGTCTCTAAAGTCTTCAAGAGATTTAACACTCCAGAGTCAAAAGTGTTTAAATGGCATAACAGCAGAATGAAATTCTTACTTGAAGCAACACAACTGGTCTGTAGGCACAAGGAACTGTAGATGCTGGTTTACAAAAAAAAGACACAAAGTGCTGGAGTAACTCAGCGGGTCAGGCAGCATCTGTGGAGAACATGGATAGGTGACGTTTCACAGAGTGCTGGAGTAACTCAGCGGGTCAGGCAGCATCTGTGGAGAACATGGATAGGTGACGTTTCCCCGTGACTGCTCCGGTTTCCTCCCACACTCCAAAGACGTGCAGGTTTGTAGGTTATTTGGCTTTGTACATTTTCCCTAGTGTGTGTAGGATAGTGCCAATGTGCAGGGTGATTATTGGTCGGCGTGGACTTGTTGGGCCTGAGGGCCTGTTTCCACGCATTTAGGCAGGTACATGGATAGAACAGGTTTAGAGAGGTACGGGCCAAACGCATGCGGGTGGGACTAGTGTAGATGCGACATGGGCAAGTTGGGCTGAAGGGCCTTTTACACTGTGTGACTCAATGCAGTATGCCTATAAAACCCCTGTCCCACGGTACGAGTTTATTCCAAGAGCTCTCCCGAGTTTGTCCTGATTCCAACTCGGAGGTTTACGGTAACGGGCGCTCGTCGGTACGCGGGGCTCTCGTGGACATTTTTCAACATGTTGAAAAATCTTCACGAGTCTTCCCGTGCTTACCTGCCGTTAGCGAGTCTTCCCGAGTACCTGTCGTTAGCGTTACGAGCCGCTAATAGACGTCCCTGAGCTCCGACGTACCCGCTACGTTCATTCTCCACGCGTACCACGAGTTTGATTTTTTTAACTCGGGAGAGCTCTTGGAATGAACTCGTACAGTGGGACAGGGCTATAACTTGTCTTCAGTAAATATACGGAAATGCACACTGACAATATTGGAACACAAATAATTCATTGTAAAGTTCACGTCAATGTTTAGCTTTGGGTTGAAAAAAACTTGATTTGCTGTTAAATTCTAGAACATCAAAGTTTTATTTGGGAATAAATATGCCTGATACTGGAATACATGTAATGTTATATACTGCAGACGTTCGTCTGGCACTGGAGGAGCTGCACGCCGTGGTCAACAAACGCCAGACGTCTTACCCCGAGGCATTTACCACCATTGCTGGGGACTTCAATAAGGCAAACCTAAAGAAGTCACTCCCCAACTTCCACCAACATGTCTCCTGCTGCACTAGAGGACCAAACACCCTCGACCACTGCTACACCACCATCAAGAATGCCTACCGCTCTATCCCTCACCCGTACTTCGGTAAATCCGACCATACCGCGGTGCTGCTTCTTCCTGCCTACAGGCAGCAATTAAAAAGCACACCCCCAGAGGTGAGGACAGTACAGAGCTGGTCGGTGGGGGCAGAAGAACAACTACAAGACTGTTTGGAGTCTGTAGACTGGGCAATGTTCAAGGACTCGGCAACGGACTTGAATGAATACGCCACAGTCGTTACAGACTTCATAAAGAAATGTGTGGAGGACTGCATCCCTACAAAAACCTTCCGAGTGTTTCCCAATCAGAAACCTTGGATGAACTGTGAGATCCGCACTCTTCTGAAGGCCAGACACCGGGCATTCATGTCTGATGACACAGTGGTCTATAAGAAGTCCAGATACGACCTCGGTAAGGCCATCAAAAAGGCCAAAAGAGAGTTCTGCTCCAAGCTGGAGGATGAGACAGATGTTCGGCAGCTGTGGCGGGGACTGAATGCAATCACCTCTTACAAGGCGAAACCAGGAGACAGCTCGGATGTCGGCGATACATCACTCCCTGATGAGCTCAATGCATTTTACACATGCTTTGATAGTGAGAACACCGATGTGCCTTCCCGAGCCCCTATTCGCTGTGATGGTATTTCAGTCTCAGTCACAGAGGCCGACGTCAGGAAATCCTTCAGGGGGGTGAACCCTCGAAAAGCGTCTGGACCTGATGGCATACCTGGTCGTGTCCTAAAAACCTGTGCGGACCAACTGGCTGGAGTTTTTACCGACATTTTCAACCTGTCACTTCTGAGGTCTGAGGTTCCCACCTGCTTCAAAAGGGCATCAATAATACCGGTGCCCAAGAAGAGCAAGGTGACGTGCCTCAATGACTATCGACCTGTGGCACTAACGCCTGTGGTGATGAGGTGCTTCGAGAGGTTGATCATGGCGCAAATCAACTCCTACCTCAACAAAAACCTGGACCCACTGCAGTTCGCTTACCGCCACAACAGATCAACGGTGGACGTGATCTCGCTGGCCCTCCACTCCGCTCTGGACCACTTGGACAACAAAAACTCATATGTCAGGCTGTTATTCATCGATAACAGCTCGGCATTTAACACAATCATCCCCTCCAAGCTGGTTACCAAACTCGCAGAACTGGGTCTTTGCGCATCCCTCTGCAATTGGATCCTCGACTTCCTCACCCACAGACCACAGTCTGTTCGTATTGGTGGAAATGTGTCAGACTCGATAACAATCAGCACGGGGGCACCTCAGGGCTGCGTGCTCAGCCCCCTGCTGTACTCACTCTATACTCATGACTGCGTAGCCGGTCATAGCGCGAACTCCATCATCAAGTTCGCTGACGACACCACTGTTGTGGGACGTATCACTGATGGAGATGAGTCCGAGTATAGAAAAGAGATCGAGCGACTGTCCATATGTTGCCAGCACAATAACCTGGCCCTCAACACCAGCAAAACCAAGGGACTGATTGTGGACTTTGGAAGGAGTAGGATGGGGACCCACAGTCCTGTTTATATCAACGGGTCGATGGTTGAAAGGGTCAAGAGCTTCAAATTCCTGGGCGTGCACATCTGTGAAGATCTTTCCTGGTCCGAGAACACAGATGCAATTATTAAGAAAGCTCATCAGCGCCTCTACTTCCTGAGAAGATTACGGAGAGTTGGTCTGTCAAAGAGGACTCTCTCTAACTTCTACAGGTGTACAGTAGAGAGCTTGCTGACTGGTTGCATCGTGGCTTGGTTCGGCAACTTGAGTGCCCTGGAGAGGAAAAGACTCCAAAAAGTGGTAAACACTGCCCAGTCCATCATCGGCTCTGACCTTCCTTCCATCGAGGGGATTTATCAAAGTCGCTGCCTCAAAAAGGCTGGCAGCATCATCAAGGACCCACACCACCCTAGACACACACTCATCTCCCTGCTACCTTCGGGTAGAAGGTACAGGAGCCTGAAGACTGCAACAACCCGGTTTAAGAATAACTACTTCCCCACAGCCATCAGGCTATTAAACCTGGCTCGGAACTCTGAACATTAATATCCCTCCATCTGTTATTTGCACTTTATTCATTTATTCATTCATGGGTGTATTTATGTATAGAATTGTAGTCAATGCCTTCTATGTTCTGTTGTGCTATGCAAAGAAAGATTTTCATTGTCCTGTCAGGGACACATGACAATAAACTCTTTTGACTTGACTTTGACTACTGTGGTTATTAGTGAGTAGTTATTTCACAACATTTTTCTGAGTTATAGGAATCTTCAGTCAACAAGAATTCACAAGCATAGTCATACAGCATAGAAACAGGCGCTTCTGCCCAATCTGACCAAGATGCCCATCTACACTAGTCCCACCAGCCCATATTAAATACAGGAGAGGTGCCAGAAGACTGGAGGGTGGCAAATGTTGTGCCTTCATTCAAGAAGGGCTGCAGGGAAAATGCCGGGAACTATAGGCCGGTGAGCTTAACATCTGTCGTTGGAAAGTTCTGCAGAGTATTCTGAGGGATAGGTGATTCAGGCATTTAGACGGACAAGGGCTGATTAAGGATAGTCAGCATGGTTTTGTATGTGGGAGGTTGTGCCTTAGGAATCTGATTGTGTTTTTTGAGGACGTGACCAAAAAGGTTGATGAGGGCAGAGCTGTAGATGTTGTGAACGTGGACTTCAGCAAAGCATTCGACAAGGTTCCGCATGGCAGGCTGCTCTGGGTTAGATCGCTTGGGATCCAAGGAGAGGTAGCTGAATGGTTGGCAACTTGGTTTCATGGAAGGAAGCAGAGGGTGATGGTGGAAGGTTGCTTCTCGGACTGGAGGCCTGTGACTAGTGGTGTGCCTCAGGGCTCGGTGCTGGGCCCGTTACTGTTTGTCATCTACATCAATGATTTGGATGAGAACATACTGGGCAAGATTAGCAAGTTTGCAGATTGCAATTTGTCACTAGTGTGTGTAGGATAGTGTTAGTGTGTGGGGATCGCTGGTCAGCGTGAACTCAGTGGGCTGAAGGGCCACTTTCCACGCTGTATCTCTGAACTAAACAAAAAGATTCTACGCTGCATTGAGTTTGAGTTTAAACCAAACTCTCCACTTTCCAAGCCTCTCGCAGCCACATGAACCAATTGAAGATCTTCCATTCTACGGTGCATACAAATTCTTAATCACTTTGACATAGAGTCATAGAGTTATATAAAGTGAGACAGCATGGAGGCAGGCCATTCAGCCCAACTTGCCTATGCTTCCCAAAATATCCCATCTAGAAGAGACTAGAATAGATAGAATCTTGATTAGTACGGGAGTCAGGGGCTATGGGGAGAAGGCAGGAGAATGGGGTTAGGAGGGAGGAGACTTGATGGGCTGAATGGCCTTTTTCTACTCCTATCACTTATGACCTTATCACTTTAATTCTCTACCCGATCGATTCCTCTCATGATTTTATACATCTCTATAAGATCACCCCCTTATCTTCCTGTGCTCCCAGGAATAGAGTCCCAGCCCGCTCAACCTATAGCTCACACCCTTGAATCCTGGCAACATCCTCATAAATCTTCTCAGAGCCCTTTTCCAGCTTGACATCATCTTTCCTATAATAACACGGTGCCCACAACTGAACATAATACACTAAATGCAGCCGCGCCAACGTCTTGTGCAACTGCAACGCCATCTCCCAACTTCTACACTCAATACTCAATGACTGATGAAGGCCAAAAGCCAATTTGTCACCACAACTGTCTTCTAAACGCCTGCCCCATCTCGAGATCAAGTGTTCAATTACCTGCAGATACAAATGTGTGATTTAAACAGTTTGAGGTTGCAAATTGCCATTGACAGTATCGTTGTACACTTCCGTCACCGATACATTCATTCTAAACGATGCCTGAGGGAAATATAATTCTTCAAATATATTGGGTAATTGTATGTATTCTGCAGAAAACAAATAATACACAATGTTTTTAAATTTCACTATATTGATGAAACAGCGCCTACAAACATTTAGAGTCATGATTTTGATTTGTGTAAAATGTAACAATGTTCCATACGTCTATACTGTACTTAACCATACAACCATATAACAATTACAGCAGGGAAACAGGCCTTCTCGGCCCTTCCAGTCCGTGCCGAACATTTATTTTCCCCTAGTCCCATCTACCTGCACTCAGACCATACCCCTCCATTCCCTTCCCTTCCATATACCTATCCACTTTACTTTTAAATGTTAAAATCGATCCTGCCTCCACCACTTCTGCAGGAAGATCATTCCACACAGCCACCACTCTCTGAGTAAAGAAAGTACTTGCTTTCTGTAAATTCATCAGTTCACAAGTAACTCAGCGAGTCAGGCAGCATCTCCTGAGAACATGGATTGGTGAAGTTTTGGGTTGGGGCTTCTCTTCATATTGCTATTGAGGGAGTGCAGCGTGGGTTTACAAGGTTAATTCCCGGGATGGCGGGACTGTCATATGCTGAGAGAATAGAGCGGCTGGGCTTGTACACTCTGGAGTTTAGAAGGATGAGAGGGGATCTTATTGAAACATATAAGATTATTAAGGGATTGGACACTCTAGAGGCAAGAAACATGTTATCGATGTTGGGGGAGTCCAGAACCAGGGGCCACAGTTTAAGAATAAGGGGTTGGCCATTTAGAACGGAGACGAGGAAACACTTTTTCTCACAGAGAGTTGTGAGTCTATGGAATTCTCTGCCTCAGAGGGCATTGGAGGCCGGTTCTCTGGATGCTTTCCAGAGAGAGCTAGATAGGGCTCTTAAAAATAGCGGATTCAGGGGATGAAGGCAGGAACGGGATACTGATTGTGGATGATCAGCCATGATCACATTGAATGGCGGTGCTGGCTCGAAGGGCCGAATGGCCTACTCCTGCACCTATTGTCTATTGTCTATCAGTTCATACGTTATTTGTGCAGAATTAGGCCACTCGACCCATCAAGTCTACTCCACCATTCAATCATGGCTGATCTATCTCTCCCTCTCAACCCCATTCTCCTGCCTTCCAATTACCCCTGACACCCGTGCCAATCAAGAATTATCATACTCTTTCGAGCATTTATTTTCTACAAGTGCGCACCCTTGCTGAAGAGCAGGTCTGGTGAGAACCAACTAGATCGGGTGACAGTCAAGATGGTCCGAGAATCATCGAGCACAGCTTGTTCCCCTGTGTTATCCGGCTTCTGAACGGTCCCTGCGTGAGCCCGGGTCGGTTTGCATCCTTATCTCTATACCTGTACCTAGGGAACAATGGAGGAGCCAGTGTGGGGGGGCTACATTGAGGGGGAACAAAGAAGGACCATAACTTGGTTGATGCCCTTTGTGTGGTGACTGTTTGCATACCATGGCTATGTAAAACAAAGAATTCCACTGTCACATGTGAGGATAATGTATCCATTAATTAATTAATTCATTCATTCATTAATTCCTCCATTATTCATATTACTCTCAACACATTAACAATAACATCACACGGCATTTATTCAGATGATCCAACGCAGATTCACACTGATGACATTATTTAGTTCCGTTTATTCCGTGGCTGGGGTGCGACTGGTCCTTGATGATGCTGCTGGCCTTGTTGAGGCAGCGTGAGGTGTAGATGGAGTCAATGGAAGGGAGGTTGGGTTTGTGTGATGGTCTGGGCTGCGTCCACAATTCCCTGCAATTTCTTGCGGTCTTGGGTGGAGCTTTTCCCAAACCGAGTTGTGATGCATCCCGATAAATTGTGCCAGTTCCATCTGCTCTCTCCGTCTATCCGAGCTGTTTCATCTGTACGTCTCTTTATCAAGTCAATCCGTGTGAAGCTGCAACTTGGCTGTCTTGTTTCCTTCACCATACAAGAACAATCACCCACCCACCCACCGACTCGCAATCCAGCAAACGGCAATCGAGCGAGACCCCACACGAAGCCGTGTTTGCAGGCACCCCCTCACTGCCGCCATTCTGACCATCCCCCAACTCGCACGCACCTCACAGCGCCAGAGACCCGGGTTCCATCCTGACTACGGGTGCTGTCTGTACGGAGTTTGCACGTTCTCCCCGTGACCTGCGTGGGTTTTCTCCGGGTGCTCCAGTTTCCTCCCACACTCCAAAGACGTGCAGGTTTGTAGGTTAATTGGCTTGGTGTAAATGTCAATTGTCCAAAGTATGTGTGTAGGATAGCGTTAGTGTGCGGGGATCGCTGGTTGGCGTGGAGTAGATGGGACGAAGGGCCTTATCCCGCGCTGTATCTCCAAACTAAACTAAATTCAACTAAATTGAAATGTTGCTGTCTGGTTTAATCTCCACGACTGGGGTCATTTTGTGGAATCTTCCCTCTAGTATCAAGACACAGAGTGCTGGCGTAACTCAGCGGGTCAGGCAGCATCTGTGGAGAACATGGATAGGTGACGTTTCACAGAGTACTGGAGTAACTCAGTGGGTCAGGCAGCATCTGTGGAGAACATGGATAGGTGACGTTTCACAGAGTGCTGGAGTAACTCAGCGGGTCAGGCAGCATCTGTGGAGAACATGGATAGGTGACGTTTCACAGAGTGCTGGAGTAACTCAGCGGGTCAGGCAGCATCTGTTGAGAACATGGATAGGTGACGTTTCACACAGTGCTGGAGTAACTCAGCGGGTCAGGCAGCATCTGTTGAGAACATGGATAGGTGACGTTTCACACAGTGCTGGAGTAACTCAGCGGGTCAGGCAGCATCTGTTGAGAACATGGATAGGTGACGTTTCACACAGTGCTGGAGTAACTGGAATAGATGACATTTCAGGTCGTGATTCTTCTTCAGACTCCCATGACTCCTAGTCCAAAGAAGGTTCTCGACCCGAAACATCACCCATTCCTTTTCTCCACAGATGCTGCCTGTCCCACTAGGTTACTCCGGCATTTTGTGTCCATCTTTCCTCTAAAACATATATAAACACAAAAGTTTGGAAAGCCCAACGGGTCAGGCAGCATTTTTGGAGAACATGGATGCTTGTTCTCCACAGATGCTCCCTCACCAATTGAGTTACTCCAGCACTTTGCATCTATCTCTGGTATAAACCGGCACCTGCAGTTCCTTTTAATTGCAGTCCCTCTAAATCCGTCCTGTCCATGTACCTGACCAGGAAACGGGAAGTTAAGACAACACCAGACTCAGGAACAGCTTATTCCCCTGTGTTATCAGGCTTCTGAACGGTCCTTCCACAAGCTAGGGTACTGTCCGATTCACCTCTAACATCGTGAACATGTTTCCTGCCTCTAGCGAGTCCAAACCCTTTACTTTACACTTCAAAGATACAGTGTGGAAACAGGCCCTTCAGCCCACTGATTCCGTACCGACCAGCAATCACCCTGTAATGATGATCTAGCGCTACCCTACACACTGGGGACAGTGTGTAATGTTTACAATGTTTTCAACCAATGCCAATTTACCTACAAACCTGCACATTTTTGGAGTGTGGGAGGAAACTGGAGCACCCGGAGAAAACCCACGCAGGTCACGGGGAGAACGTACAAACTCCGTACAGACAGCACCCATAGTTAGGGTCAAACCCGGTTCTCTGGCGCTGTGAGGCAGCAACTCTACCGCTGCACCAGTGTCGTGACACCCTGTTTAGTCTTTGCAAAAATGTTTCCATTCAAAGGGAAGCGTACTTCTGCATTGGTTTTGATGGAATTAATTCTGACACGTATTTTCCAACCTGACATTACCAATATTTCCCAACTACTTGGAACACTTTGAGAATGCGTGTAGAAATTTACCTTTGGCTAAAACATAAACGTCTCGATTCTGAACCCGGGGTAAGACTCTTTATTCTTTCTCCACACAAACGCTCATTTTGTGATTTTATTTTCTCTCAGAAGCTCAGTTGATCTGTCTTGCAATTGATTTAATTCTCAACCCTCTCGTCCGAAGGGCAATACTGTACGATAGCGGTGTTTATTTGGGGTTTTTTTTTTAGAGGTAAATACATCAATGTACACATATATACTGTTACAATCATTGTACCCCATCATTTTATGGCTTTTAAAGAAAAAGAATAGAGAGAAAGAGAGTGAATTGTGAGAAGAGTTGTGATGGTGAAAGAGCGAGCCAAAGGGGAGAATAGTCCCTTGGTCAAAGAATTAGAAAAGGGGGTTACAAGAAAGACCCTAAAAAAAGAAAAGCCAGTTACTATGTTATATATATCACGCAAAGGAATCCACCAACTCGATAGTTTTTCATCCCCCCCTACGATAGCGGTGTTTAAGAGGCTTTTCGATAGGAACATGGATATGCTTGGAACGGAGGGATATGGATCACGTGGAGAGGCAGAGGAGATGAGTTTCGTCACTCTTAGCTGCCATGTTCCAGAGAAAACTATCCAGGTTTGGCCAACTTGATCCAATTAACACAATCGCTGATGTGCTTTATTTTTCGTTCTAGATTTATTCCAGGTTAGAATGTGCGGCACGGTGGCGCAGCGGTAGAGTTGCTGCCTCACAGCGCCAGAGACCCGGGTTGCATCCTGACTGCGGGTGCTGTCTGTAGGGAGTTTGTACGTTCTCCCCGTGACCCGCGTGGGTTTTCTCCGGGTGCTCCCGGTTTCCTCACACACTCCAAAGACTTTCAAAGAGGTTTGTAGATTAATTGTCTTGGTATAAATGTAAATTGTCCCCAGTGTGTGTAGGATAGTGTCAGTGTGCGGGGATCGCTGGTCGGTGTGAACTTGGTGGACAGAAGAGCCTGTTTCCGCGCTGTATCTAAACTATTCAATTTCGGCCCGAAACGTTGTCTATTGCCTTCGCTCCATAGATGCTGCCTCAACCATTGAGTTTCTCCAGCACTTTTGTCTAAACTATTCAATTGCTTGAAAATCAGTTCCGTGAGTGGGTCCTGGGAATCGAACTCGCGCCTTCAAATCATCTGGACACTGGTCCAGTAACTTGCCAATAGGCCACACCATCTTGTGTAGGAAGGAACTGCAGATGTTAGTTTTGCTGAAGATCGACATAAAATGCTGGAGTAACTCAGTGGGACAGGCGACTTCTCTGGTGATAAAGAAGGAACTGCAGATGCTGGAGAATCGAAGGTTACACAAAAAGCTGGAGAAACTCAGCGGGTCCAGTCTGAAGAAGGGTCACGACCCGAAACGTCGCCTATCTCCTTCGCTCCTTAGATGCTGCTGCACCCGCTGAGTTTCTCCAGCTTTCTGTGTAACCTTCGACATCTCTGGTGAACCTGGATAGGTGCAAATTCGGGTCTGAACTGTTCTTAAGTCTTCTTCAAAGTCTGAAGAAGTGTTCCAAACCGAAATGTCACCTATCCATGTTCTCCACAGATGCTGCCTGACCCGCTGAGTTACTCCAGCACTGTGTGAAACGTCACCTATCCATGTTCTCCACAGATGCTGCCTGACCCGCTGAGTTACTCCAGCACTCTGTGAAACGTCACCTATCCATGTTCTCCACAGATGCTGCCTGACCCGCTGAGTTACTCCAGCACTGTGTGAAACGTCACCTATCCATGTTCTCCACAGATGCTGCCTGTCCCGCTGAGTTACTCCAGCACTCTGTCTAGCTTGCCACTCCATCATACTTTGTTCCAAACCATTAACAAAACCAATAGTTCACAGCAGGAAAATGCATGCAGTGCCCATTTCCGATGTATTTTAAATTATAATGGAAACACACAACACATTCCAATCTGGCAAAGGAGAGAAGCTAAGGACCAGAACGATACAATCAACAACTCCACATAATGCTGTGATTCGGGAGTCTACAGTTGTGTATCATCAAGCAGGCCCTAATCAATACCAATTGTTCGTTGCTTAATACACTCAGGCCAGTGAGGTGTGTGGAAAAATTCAATTAAGCAACAAAAGACTGATGTAAAACGCAGCAAGTTTTTGAGTAATTGAGGCAGGTAACATAACAAAAAGACATTTGGACAGGGGTACGCCATGTAGAACGGAGACGAGGAAAAACCCAGAGAGTTGTGAATCTGTGGAATTCTCTGCCTCGATCCTGACCACGGGTGCTGTCTGTAGGGAGTTTGTACCTTCTCCCCGTGAGCTTTAAGAATAAGGAAACGAGGAAACTCTGTTTTCCTCACAGAGAGTGGCGCGTCTGTGGAATTCTCTGCCTCAGAGGGCGGTGGAGGCGCCCTCTGAGGCAGAGAATGGAGCAGCTGGGCTTGTACACTCTTTAGTTTAGAAGGATGAGAGGGGATCTCATTGAAACATATAAGATTATGAATGGTTTGGACACGCTAGAGGCAGGAAACATGTTCCCGATGTTGGGGGAGTCCAGAACCAGGGGCCGCAGTTTAAGAATAAGGGGTCGGCCATTTAGAACGGAGATGAGGAAACACTTATTCTCACAGAGAGTTGTGAGTCTGTGGAATTCTCTGCCTCAGAGGGGGGTGGAGGCCGGTTCTCTGGATGCTTTCCAGAGAGAACTAGATAGGGCTCTTAAAAATAGCGGAGTCAGGGGATATGGGGAGAAGGCAGGAACGGGGTACTGATTGGGGATGATCAGCCATGATCACATTGAATGGCGGTGCTGGCTCGTAGCGCCGAATGGCCTCTACTCCTGCACCTGTTGTCTATTGTCTATTAGTTCCAAAGGTTAATTGGCTTGATAAATGTAAAAGTTGTCCATTATAAAATTGTTCAACTTCCAGTACAGTCCCTGGTGGCTCTTCGTTAGGTACAAGGAAAGGTACTTGGATAGGACAGGTTTAGATGGATACGAGTGGCGTAGTTGAGGCAGCGTGGACAGCATGGGTGAGTTGGGCCGAAGGGCCTGTTTCCTTGTTGCATAGCTCCATGAAGGTCGCAATCTCAAAATAAATAGCTGGCCATTTTGGTCAGAGATCTTCACTCACAGGGTTGAGAGTTTCTTGTCACTGCATTTGTCGGGCAGGAGGTACAGAAGCCGGAAGTCCCAAACCACCAGGTACTTCTCTGCAAATAATCTCGCCTCACACCCTAGTCGTTGCACTAGTTTCACTGTCGTTCTGTTGAATTTCACTGTCTGTATAACTCGTTATCACCTAGCCCACAGCCATCAATGGACCATTGTGGGCTCCACGTTTCCATTATCATTGTTGCTTTTTGCATATCATTAATTCGTCCCATGTACCATCTATATCTCTGGTTTTACTCTCTCCTGACTCAGTTGGAAGAAGCGTCAGGACCCAAAACGTCACCTATCCATATTCTCCACAGATGCTGCCTGACCCGCTGAGTTACTCCAGCACTCTGTGAAACGTCACCTATCCATGTTCTCCACAGATGCTGCCTGACCTACTGAGTTACTCCAGCACTCTGTGAAACGTCACCTATCCATGTTCTCCACAGATGCTGCCTGACCCGCTGAGTTACTCCAGCACTCTGTGAAACGTCACCTATCCATGTTCTCCACAGATGCTGCCTGACCCGCTGAGTTACTCCAGCACTCTGTGAAACGTCACCTATCCTTGTTCTCCACAGATGCTGCCTGACCCGCTGAGTTACTCCAGCACTCTTTGAAACGTCACCTATCCGTGTTCTCCACAGTTGGGCCGAAGGGCCTGTTTCCACACTGTAACACTCTATGAGTCTATGAGTTACTCCAGCATTCTGTGTCGATCTCCGTCCTGTTTCTGTGCTCGATGCTTGTGTATGACTTGGATTTTGCTGCCAGCAGAGACTACACGGCTGCCATTGGTTTCCCACACGCACTCTCGTTTTCCACCACACTGCTCAGTATTCAATTACCATTTACCAATAATGCGGGAAAATAATATCCTGTGGCTACATTTATGTGTAAAGTGGACACGAAATGTGATCCACATCAGAAAAGTCACAGATTGTCTTTCCTACTTTCCCGAAGTTGTCTCTTTGTTCTGTTCTTCCATCTGTTTAATTTTTATGTTTGCAGAATACTGGAATTTGATCATTTATATGCAAACCCACTGTTCCAGTCTTTGGAAGTCTAAAGATTTCTGGATATTAGAGATACTGCGCGGAAACAGGCCCTTCAGCCCACCGAGTCCGCGCCGACCAGCGATCCCCGCACACTAACACCATCCTGCACACACCAGGGAGAATGTACACTTCTACCAAGCCAATTAACCTACAAACCTGTACGTCTTTGGAGTGTGGAAAAAAACCCACACAGGACTCAGGGAGAACATGCAGACAGCAACCGTTGTCAGGATCGAACGTGGGTCTTTGGCGCTGTGAGGCAGCAACTGAGTCATAGACTCATACGGCACGGACATTAGCCTTTCAGACCGACTCATCCATGATCACATTGAATGGCGGTGCTGGCTCGATGGGCCGAATGGCCTATTCCTGCACCTATTGTCTATTGAATGGCAAAGAATTCCAGACTCACCAAGCTCTGACTAAAGAAATTGTTCCTCACAACCTTCCTGGAGAAACGTCCTTTAATTCTGAGACTGCGCTCTCTGGTCCTAGACTCTCCCACTAGTGGGAACATCCTCTCCTCATCCACTCTATCCAGGCCTATTATCAAGAGAAACATGCTAAGCTTTTTGTTTCCTCAGACAAGGGTTTGTAAGTGATTCGTACTGAAGGATCAAATATAACCTGCCACGCTCCCAATATCCTGCAATCATTTTAAACTTAATGGTCTCTTAAAATGTCAAATCTGCAAAATGGAATTAAAATAGTCGGGCACAGTTCTGAGTCGTTGCATATTCCTGTCATGTTGTCGGCCATTCAAGGGCTGCAATGGGTTTTTACTCACCGAGGTGAGTCACAGACATAATTACCTTGCTGACAGGGAGTGTCATATATATCAATACATCACTGCCTTAATTCTGACTCACTGGTTAACGATCTGCTTTGTGGATCTTACATAGGCACAGAGTGCTGGAGTAACTCAGCGGGTCAGGCAACATCTGTGGGGAACATGGATAGGTGACGTTTTGGGTTGGGACCCTGTAGATCTTGCAGAGTGGTGGGTCTCTGGAACTCTCTGCCACAGAGGGTAGTTGAGGCCAGTTCATTGGCTATATTTAAGAGGGAGTTAGATGTGGCCCTTGTGGCTAAGGGGATCAGAGGGTATGGAGAGAAGGCAGGTACGGGATACTGAGTTGGATGATCAGCCATGATCACATTGAATGGCGGTGCAGGCTCGAAGGGCCAAATGGCCTACTCCTGCACCTAATTTCTATGTTTCTATGTTTCTATCTTACATTCAGAACTGTGCTTCCTAGACTTTCACTGCAAACCTCTATGTTAAATTTTATTAAGGGCTTTTATTAATCTCCCTATTTAATCCTTTCCCCCTGTTTTGACTATAACCATATAACCATATAACAATTACAGCACGGAAACAGGCCTTCTTGGCCCTTCCAGTCCGTGCTGACCATTTATTTTCCCCTAGTCCCATCTACCTGCACTCAGATCATACCCCTCCATTCCCTTCCCATCCATATACCTATCCACTTTGCTTTTAAATGTTAAAATCGATCCTGCCTCCACCACTTCTGCTGGAAGATCATTCCGCACAGCCACCACTCTCTGAGTAAAGAAGTTCCCCCTCATGTTACCCCTAAACTTCTGTCCCTTAATTCTCATGTCATGCCCTCTTGTTTGAATCTTCCCTACCCTCAATGGGAAAAGCTTATCCACGTCAAACGACTACTCAGCTCATGTGTTGCCGTGGATCTATGTATAGGATTCTGATGACATTGTGCGGCACGGTGGCGCAGCGGTAGAGTTTTGCCTCACAGTGCCAGAGACCCGGGTTGGATTCTGACTTTGGGTGCTGTCTGTACGGAGTTTGTACGTTCTCCCCGTGAGCACGTGGGTTTTCCCCGGGCGCTCCGGTTTCATCCCACACTCCAAAGGCGTGCAGGTTTGTAGGTTAATTGGCTTGGGTAAAGATTGTAAATTGCCCCTAGTGTGTGTAGGACAGTGCTAGTGTTCAGAGTGCTCTCTGGTCCGCTTGGTCCCAGTGGTAGTGGTTAAAGTACTGCCAATAAGCTTCTGCAAGTAAGATATTTATTGTTCCATTGTCAGTACATCTGAAAATTAAACTCTCCTCACTCATGATATTTGCATCAACAATCCTCCTGGAAACCGGCAGAGAAAAGCACCGCAGGCGCTAATCCAAGGAAAAACGATTAAATAAATGCCCTTTCTCCTTCAACCAGCGTGATGTTACGGGGAATAAGCTTGATAAACTTTACACACAGAGAGTGGTGAGTCTGTGGAATTCTCTGCCTCAGAGGGCGGTGGAGGCCGGTTCTCTGGATACTTTCAAGAGAGAGTTAGATACGGCTCTTAAAGATAGCGGAGTCAGTGGATATGGGGAGAAGGCAGGAACGGGGTACTGATTGGGGATGATCAGCCATGATCACATTGAATGGTGGTGCTGGCTCGAAGGGCCGAAAGGCCTACTCCTGCACTTATTGTTATTGTCTATTGAAATGGTAAATGTGCAATCACAGAATGACTGGAAATAATAGGTGGACACAGAGTGCTGGAGTAACTCAGCGGGTCAGGCAGCATCTGTGGAGAACATGGATAGGTGACGTTTCACAGAGTGCTGGAGTAACTCAGCGGGTCGGGCAGCATCTGTGGAGAACATGGATAGGTGACGTTTCACAGAGTGCTGGAGTAACTCAGCGGGTCAGGCAGCATCTGTGGAGAACATGGATAGGTGACGTTTCACAGAGTGCTGGAGTAACTCAGCGGGTCAGGCAGCATCTGTGGAGAACATGGATAGGTGACGTTTCACAGAGTGCTGGAGTAACTCAGCGGGTCAGGCAGCATCTGTGGAGAACATGGATAGGTGACGTTTCACAGAGTGCTGGAGTAACTCAGCGGGTCAGGCAGCATTTGTGGAGAACATGGATAGGTGACGTTTCACAGAGTGCTGGAGTAACTCAGCGGGTCAGGCAGCATCTGTGGAGAACATGGATAGGTGACGTTTCACAGAGTGCTGGAGTAACTCAGCGGGTCAGGCAGCATCTCTGGAGAGAAGGAATGGGTGACATTACTGGTTGGACAGATTGGAAATAATATTATTATTAATAATAATACGGCGTACAATGAGATTTGGATTTATTCCCCGTCGATCTTTTTGAAATCCATCCTTGGGATTCTTTAGTGAATATAGAAAAGAAATTAGCAGGTGACTAGACTTGGAGAAATGTCCTTTGTGAAGTTCTACACTTGTGGCTTCCCCCCCCCCCCCCCCCCCCCCCCACCCCCCACCCCCACCCCCACCCCCACCCTTGCTGCTATTAAAAGCAAACACAATGCACAGAATATATAGATAGAAGGTAGACAAAAGTGCTGGGGAAACGCAGCGGGTGCGGCAGCATCTATGGAGCAAGGAAATAGGCAACGTTTCGGGCCGAAACCCTTCGGGTGTACCGAGGTACAGTGACAAGCTTTTGTTGCGTGCTAACCAGTCAGCGGAAAGACAATACATGATTACAATCGAGCCGTCCACAGTGTACAGATACATGATAAAGGGAATAACGTTTAATGCAAGATGAAGCCAGTAAAGTCCGATCAAGGATAGTCCGAGGGTCACCAATGAGGTAGATAGTAGTTCAGCGCTGCTCTCTGGTTGTGGTGGGATGGTTCAGTTGCCTGATAACAGCTGGGAAGAAACTGTCCCTGAATCTGGAGATGTGCGTTTTCACACTTCTGTACCCCCTGCCCGATGGGAGAGGGGAGAAGAGGGAGTGGCCGAGGTGCGACTGGTCCTTGATGATGCTGCTGGCCTTGCCGAGGCAGCGTGAGGTGTAGATGGAGTCAATGGAAGGGAGGTTGGATTGTGTGACGGTCTGGGCTACGTCCACAATTCGCTGCAATGTCTTGTGGTCTTGGATGGTGAGGTGTCGGGACCAGAGGTCATGTACGTATGGTGAGGGGGGGGAAAGATTTAATCAGAACCTGAGGGACAACTTTGCCACAGACCTCAGTGGCGGTGGAAAGGCTGATGTTTTAGGAAACAGGAGAAAATAGTTCCTGTTTTTCATTGAAACATTTTAATTTCATGTCATATTTTAACCATTTCTCTTCACTGAGCATTTTGTCAATTTTTTTGTTGTTGGTTAGTTTAGTTTTGTTTGGAGATACAGCCCTTCGACCCACCATGTCCGCGCCGACCAGCGATCCACGCACACAAACACTATCCTACACACACTAGGGACAATTTACACTTATACCAAGCCAATTAATCCATAAACCAGTACGTCTTTGGAGTGTGGGAGGAAACCGCAGATCTCGGAGAAAACCCACGCAGGTCACGGGGAGAACGTGCAAACTCCGTACAGACAGCACCCGTGGTCGGGATGGAACCCGAGTCTCTGGCGCTGTGAGGCGGCAAATCTACCGCATGTGTCACCGTGTCGCCCCGTGCTGTAGATGGTTTTAAAGTTCGTATGTTGATCATTTTTTAAATCTAACAGTGTTCCTATTTCAACATTCAATCCAACAGAGTCCAAGTGCCTTGTGCATCAATAAATCCAAATGAATTTACTAACATTAATGTGTATCAATTTACTTCTTAATGCAAACTGCTCTGCTGGCTGCAAAAATTCAAACATAAATCTCCAACCATAATTTGGAGGTGTGATCTAGCATTGCCTATATCAGAAGCAATGTGTCTCTTTCATTGAATTGTGTACAGTATAGATGATGATTGCTTTATGAATGCATTCTCACCTAGCCCCAAGGGCTGCACTATGGTCCAGCTGTAGAGTTGCTGCCTCACAGCGCCAGAGATCCGGGTTCCATCCTGACCACGGGTGCTGTCTGTACGGAGTTTGCACGTTCTCCCTGTACGTGACCTGTGTGGGTTTTCTCCGGGTGCTCCGGTCTCCTCCCACACTCCGCAGACGTACACCAAAGTTAATTGGTTTGGTGTAAATGTAAATTGTCCCCAGTGTGTGTAGGATAGTGTTAGTGTGCGGGGATCGCTGGTCGGCGCGGACTCGGTGGACCAAAGGTCTTGTTTCCTTGCTGGAAACTAAACGAAACAGTGAAGAAAGCGAATGGTATGTTAGCTTTCATAGCAAAAGGATTTGAGTATAGGAGCAGGGAGGTTCTACTTCAGTTGTATAGGGCCTTGGTGAGGCCACACCAGGAGTATTGCGTACAGTTCTGGTCTCCAAATCTGAGGAAGGACATTATTGCCATAGAGGGAGTGCAGAGAAGGTTCACCAGACTGATTCCTGGGATATCAGGACTGTCTTATGAACAAAGACTGCATAGACTCACTTTATACTCTCTAGAATTTAGGAGATTGAGAGGGGATCTTATAGAAACTTACAACATTCTTAAGGGGTTGGACAGGCTAGATGCAGGAAGATTGTTCCCGATGTTGGGGAGGTCCAGGACAAGGGGTCACAGCTTAAGGATAAGGGGGAAATCCTTTTGGACTGAGATGAGAAGGAATTTTTTCACACAGAGAGTGGTGGGTCTCTGGAACTCTCTGCCACAGAGGGTAGTTGAGGCCAGTTCATTGGCTATATTTAAGAGGGAGTTAGATGTGGCCCTCATGGCTAATGGGATCAGGGGGTATGGAGAGAAGGCAGGTACGGGATACTGAGTTGGGTGATCAGCCATGATCATATTGAATGGTGGTGCTGGCTCGAAGGGCCGAATGGCCTACTCCTGCACCTATTTCCTATGTTTCTATGCTTCTACGTAAACTTTGCAACCTGCAAGAAATTATCAGAGTCTGCAGAAGGGTTTCGGCCCGAAATGTATTTCCTGCGCTCCATAGATGCTGCCACACCTGTTGGGTTTCTCCAGCACTTTTGTCTAACTTCAGAAATTATCATCTGCTGTCTCTTACAACCTCATAATTGGGAGAGTCTAGGACCAGAGGGCACAGCCTCAGAATAAAAGAACGTACCTTTAGAAAGTAGATGAGGAGGAATTTCTTCAGTCAGAGGGTGGTGACTGTGGAGGCCAAGTCAATGGATATTTTTAAGGCAGAGATTGACAGATTCTCGATTAGTGCGGGTGTCAGGGGTTACGGGGAGAAGGCAGGATCATGGGGTTGGGAGGGAGAGATAGAACAGCCATGATGGAATGGTGGAGTAGACGTGATGGGCCGAATGGCCTCATTCTGCTCCTAGAACTTATGAACTATGATTCTGGCTGATCTACCTCTCCGAAGATATCGGAGAAAACCCACGTGGTCAAGTGGAGAACGTGCAAACTCCGTACAGACAGCACCCGTAGTCAGGATGGAACCTGGGTCTCCGTCGCTGTGAGGCAGCAACTCTACCGCTGCACCACCGTGCCGCCCCCAGTTAAAAGCTGAGTCAGTGAACAGGGAGAATGGGAATTCAGACCCTCTCCATCTCCAATACTGCAGTTGCTTCAAGTTGGATCAATTGTTTAAGTATTGTCACGTGTACCGAGGTACAGAGGAAAGCTTTGCTTTTACACGCTGTTCGAACAGACCAGGTACACTCTACATGAAAAATACTTGACAATCCAGTCAAACTCCAGTCCAACAGGTGGAGCAAAGGGGAAGATACAGAGTGCAGAATATCGTTCTCAGCATTGTAGCGCATCAGTTCCACAGACAAAGTCCAATGTCCGCAATGGGGTAGAGGTGAATCGGACAGTACCCTAGCTTATGGAAGGGCCGTTCAGAAGCCGGATAACAGAGGGGAAGAAGCTGTTCCTGAGTCTGGTGGTGCGCGCGCGCTTTCAAGCTTCTGTACCTTCTGCCAGACGGGAGTGGAGAGAAGAAGGAATGGCCGGGGTGGGACAGGGACACGTCTTTGATGATGTCGGCTGCTTCCCCGAGGCAGCGTGAAGGGCTATTGTGCTGCACGTGTGAAGTCTTGCGTGGAGATGAGGCTGTCATGCTAGCGGAAGAATGTGTTCAAGCTCGAAAATATTCAGCAGAATGATGCAGGGACTGCAGGCTATGAAGAGACACTGGGTAGGCTGGGACTGTAGTCAATAGACAATAGACAATAGATGCACGAGTAGGCCATTCGGCCCTTCAAGCCAGCACCGCCATTCAATGTGATCATGGCTGATCATCCCCAATCAGTACCCCGTTCCTGCCTTCTCCCCGTATCCCCTGACTCCGCTATCTTTAAGAGCCCTATCTAGCTCTCTCTTGAAAGCATCCAGAGAACCGGCCTCCACCGCCCTCTGAGGCAGAGAATTCCACAGACTCACAATTCTCTGTGAGAATAAGTGAGAGGGTACAGAGGAGATTTACTAGAATGTTGCCTGGGTTTCAACAGCTAAGTTACAGAGATAGGTTGAATAAGTTGGGTCTTTATTCTCTGGAGCGCAGAAGGTTAAGGGGGGACTTGATAGAGGTCTTTAAAATGATGAGAGGGATAGACAGAGTTGATGTGGACAAGCTTTTCCCTTTGAGAATAGGGAAGATTCAAACAAGAGGACATGACTTTAGAATTAAGGGACAGAAGTTTAGGGGTAACATGAGGGGGAACTTCTTTACTCAGAGAGTGGTAGCGGTGTGGAATGAGCTTCCAGTGGAAGTGGTGGCGGCAGGTTCGTTGGTATCATTTAAAAATAAATTGGATAGGCATATGGATGAGAAGGGTATGGAGGGTTATGGTATGAGTGCAGGCAGGTGGGACTAAGGGAAAAAAGTTGTTCGGCACGGACTTGAAGGGCCAAGATGGCCTGTTTCCGTGCTGTAATTGTTATATGTTTATATGGTTAATAAGTGTTTCCTCGTCTCCGTTCTAAATGGCTTACCCCTTATTCTTAAACTGTGGTCCCTGGTTCTGGATTCCCCCAACATCGGGAACATGTTTCCTGCCTCTAGCGTGTCCAAACCCTTAACAATCTTATATGTTTCAATGAGATTTCCTCTCATCCTTCTAAAGTCCCTGGAGGAGGATGAGGGTGATCTTATTGATGCTGATTAATTGACGAGGGGCATGGATAAAGTAGATAGTCAACGTTAACAGGGGAGGGGATGAAAACCTAAGTGAGAAAAGAATGAATTAACGTGGATCTGAGGAGCAAGTGTTTCCACATAAAACATTGTGGTTTCATGGAACAAGTTGGCAAGGAAAACGGTTGAGGCAGTTATAATTACACAGTCTGAGAGATATTTGGACAGGTGCTTGTGACGGAAGTGGGCCAAGTGCAGAATTAGCATAGATATTGGTTGGCGTGGATGAATTGGACCAGGGTCTGTTTATGTACTGGATCGCTCGGTGAATTTATGAATCTATCTTACTTTTGTTTTATTTTCTTTCAATATTCTTTATTATTTAAATTCCTTTCACAACAAAATGCAGCCCACCAATTTCCATACCGGGATAGGTTAGGGTTTGTCACACTCAAGAATCTGAAGACAGGGTACCGTCCGATTCACCTCGACCCCATTGCGGACATTGGACTGTGTCTGTGGATCTGAGGCGCCACAATGCTGAGAACGATATTCTGCACTCTGTATCTTCCCCTTTGCTCCACCTATTGGACTGGAGTTTGACTGCATTGTTTTTATCTAGAGTCATAGATTCATACAGCATAGAAACAGACCCTTCGGCCTAAATTGGCCCATGCAGACCAAGATGACAATGAAGGTGAGGCAAAGGTCTAGTGTCCATGCTATAGAATCGGAACATGTTCCTGACCTGAAACGTCACCTATCCATGTTCTCCACAGATGCTGCCTGACCCGCTGAGTTACTCCAGCACTCTGTGAAACGTCACCTATCCATGTTCTCCACAGATGCTGCCTGACCCGCTGAGTTACTCCAGCACTCTGTGAAACGTCACCTATCCATGTTCTCCACAGATGCTGCCTGACCCGCTGAGTTACTCCAGCACTCTGTGAAACGTCACCTATCCATGTTCTCCACAGATGCTGCCTGACCCGCTGAGTTACTCCAGCACTCTGTGAAACGTCACCTATCCACGTTCTCCACAGATGCTGCCTGACCCGCTGAGTTACTCCAGCACTCTATGAAACGTCACCTATCCATGTTCTCCACAGATGCTGCCTGACCCGCTGAGTTACTCCAGCACTCTGTGAAACGTCACCTATCCATGTTCTCCACAGATGCTGCCTGACCCGCTGAGTTACTCCAGCACTCTGTGAAACGTCAACCTATCCATGTTCTCCACAGATGCTGCCTGACCCGCTGAGTTACTCCAGCACTCTGTGAAACGTCACCTATCCATGTTCTCCACAGATGCTGCCTGACCCGCTGAGTTACTCCAGCACTCTGTGAAACGTCACCTATCCATGTTCTCCACAGATGCTGCCTGACCCGCTGAGTTACTCCAGCACTCTGTGTCTATCTTTGGTATCAACCACCATCTGCAGTTCCGTCCGACACAAAGATATACCAAGGGTGGATTTATAAAATATAAATTTGCTTTTCTGTTACGGCCAAAAGATTATTGCTGGAATGCTGCTGAACCAAATACTGATGTCTCGACGGTTTTGTTGACTGAAGGTGTGAGGTCTGTCTGTCTAAATGTAGGTTTCATCTTTGCTGAGCTTTGTAGCTCTGCCTGCAGGGAGATGAGAGGCTAGGCTTATTCTGGTGAACCCGGCAGTTCCATATTCTTTGATGGCCACTGAATTTTTTAGGCCACGAACTCTCCTGTGACAACAGGTCTGTACTTGACACAAGTCTCTGGGGCGGTCTGACACTGCAGTGATGTATTTGTAGCCATCTACCAGATGTCTCAGTAATCCTTGTTCGAGATGAAATGTGACCTTTCCCCATCTCATAGGACTTAACTAGCCCAGTTTATATTCTTGTACAAATACCAGCATCCAGCAAAATATCTTTTGCTAGATGTTAAATAAAAAGGCAGATTTTAAAAAATGTTCCTTCTGTTGTTATTGAAAAGCGAAAATATATATTTCTATCTCTTGGGTTGTGAACCATTAGATGTTTGTGGGTAGACAAAAATGCTGCAGAAACTCAGCGGGTGAGGCAGCATCTATGGAGCGAAGGAAATAGGCGACGTTTCGGGTCGAGAACCTTCGTCAGACTGATGTGGGGGTGGGGAGGGTGGGAAGAAGAAAGGAAGAGGCGGAGACAGTGGAATGTGGGAGAGCTGGGAAGGGGAGGGGAAGGAGGGAGAAAGCAGTGACTACCTGAAATTAGAGAAGTCAATGTTCATACCACTGGGGTATATAGGAGTAGGGAAGTAATGTTAAAATTGTACAAGGCATTTGTAAGACCAATTCTGAAGTATGGTGTACAATTTTGGTCGCCTAATTATAGGAAGGATGTCAACAAAATCGAGAGAGTACAGAGGAGATTTACTAGAATGTTGCCTGGGTTCCAGCAACTAAGTTACAGAGAAAGGTTGAACAAGTTAGGTCTTTATTCTTTGGAGCGCAGAAGGTTAAGGGGGGACTTGATTGAGGTCTTTAAAATGATGAAAGGGATAGACAGAGTTGACGTGAATAAGCTTTTCCCATTGAGGGTAGGGAAGATTCAAACAAGAGGGCATGACATGAGAATAAAGGGACAGAAGTTTAGGGGTAACATGAGGGGGAACTTCTTTACTCAGAGAGTGGTGGCTGTGTGGAATGATCTTCCTGCAGAAGTGGTGGAGGCAGGATCGATTTTAACATTTAAAAGTAAAGTGGATAGGTATATGGACGGGAAGGGAATGGAGGGGTATGGCCTGAGTGCAGGTACATTGGAACTAGGGGAAAATAAATGGTCAGCACGGACTGGAAGGGCCGAGAAGGCCTGTTTCCATGCTGTAATTGTTATATGGTTATATGGTTATATGGGGGTGTAAACTACCCAAGCAAAATATGAGGTGCTGATCCTCCAGTGCTGGGCCTCACTCTGGCCATGGAAGAGGCCGAGGACAGAAAGGTCGGATTCGGAATGGGAGGGAGAGTTGAAGTGCTGAGCCACAGGGAGATCAGGTTGGTTATTGCGGAACGAGCGGAGGTGTTGTGGATGTTTGTGGATTCGCATGCGTATTTGTGTGAATATATTGTCCAGAATCACTGCATGTAAGGATGAGGGGTGATCTTACAGAAGTGTATAAGATCACGGGGGGAATAGATAGGGTGAATAAGCACAGTCTTTTACCCAGAGTAGTCGAATCGAGAACCAGTGGGCGAGGTGCAGGGGTTAAGGGTGGTGAATCTCATAATCCCATCCTCAATGTGGAAAAGACAAAGGAGATGGTGATCGGTTTCAGGAGGGCTGGAAAACACCATCACACACTGCTACATATTGATGGTTACACAAAAAGCTGGAGAAACTCAGCGGGTGCAGCAGCATCTAAGGAGCGAAGGAGATAGGCGACGTTTCGGGTCGAGACCCTTCTTCAGACTGGTCAGGGATCAGGGAAACGAGAGATATAGACGGTGATGTGGAGAGATAAGGAACAATGAATGAAAGATATGCAAAAAAGTATCGATGATAAAGGAAACAGGCCATTGTAAGCTGTTTGTAGTGTGAAAATGAGAAGCTAGTGCGACTGGGGTGGGGGGGGGGGGAGGGAGGGGGGAGATGGAGAAGGAATGTCAGGGCCCGAGGGCTGAGGGAGAGGTGGGGAGGGGAGGAGGCAGTCTGGGTTAACAGAATTGAGAAAATTCAATGTTTAAGCCCAGAGGATGCAGACTCCCCAAGCGGAATATGAGGTGCTGTTCCTCCAACTTGCGGTGTTGCTCACTCTGGCCGTGGAGGAGGCCCAGGACCGAGAGGTCGGATACGGAATGGGAGGGGGAGTTGAAGTGCTGAGGCACCGGGAGGTCGGGTTGGTTATTGCGGACCGAGCGGAGGTGTTCGGCGAAACGATCGCCAAGCCCCCCGCTTGGTCTCACCGATGTAGATCAGCTGGCATCTGGAGCAACGGATGCAGTAGATGAGGTTGGAGGAGGTGCAGGTGAACCTCTGTCGGACCTGGAAGGACTGCTTGGGTCCCTGAAAGGAGTGGATGGGGGAGGTGAAGGGACAAGTGTAGCATCTCTTGCGGTTGCAAGGGAAAGTGCCCGGGGAAGGAATTGAGCGTGAGGGAAGGGAAGAATTGACAAGGGAGTTGCGGAGGGAGCGGTCTTTGCGGAAGGCAGACAGGGGGGGGAGATGGGAAGATGTGGCGAGTGGAGGGGTCACGTGGTGCTGCTGTGGAGAGGATCAGCAGTGTGACGTTCTTGGGACTTCACCTGGCGGACCACCTGACCTCTACGACCAACACCACAGCAGTGATCAAAAGAGCACAGCAGCGGCTCCACCCTCTCCAGAGACTAAGACAAGCAGGTCTCCCCACTGTTCACCTAACGACCTTCTACAGGGGCACCATCGAGAGTATACTGACCTTCCTGGTTTGGGAGCTGCAAGGCTTATGAACAAAACAACTTAACAGGATAGTGAAGACAGCCAGTAGGATCATCACTGCTCCACTCCCTTTCCTGTTGGAGATCTATCAGAAGCACAGCATCCGTAAAGCCATCCCCATTATTAAGGACCCACATCACCCTTCACATAGCATCTTCTCCAATCTGCCATCTGGGAAGGGGTACAGGAGCATCAGCTGCAGAACCAGCAGGATGCTACACAGCTTCATCCCCCAGGCAATAAGACTGGTTAACGGACTGTGTCCCCTCCCCATACATCACACAGCAAATCATCTAACTTCGCCCAAGCTTTGACAGCTCGACACCTGTCATAGCATGTCACTGTTCCATCTGAATGTCTGCTTTTAGTTCAAATTTTAGGCCTACCTTTAGATATGTTCATTTAAATTTTTGTAAGTTGTGTGTATTTATTCTGTTTGTATTAACTGCACTGATGGGAACTGATTGAGAAACATTTTTTCGTTGCTTCTGTGTATGTAGGTACTCAGTTAAAATGACATTAAAGTAAATTCTGAATACTGAATCTGTGGAACTCATTGCCACAGACAGCTGTGGAGTGGATATATTTAAGGCAGAGATTGACAGATTCTGGATTAGTACAGGTGTCAGCTGCGATGGTGAGAAGGCAGGAGAATGGGTGTGACCACACCAGGAGTATTGGACGAAAGGACATTCTTGCTAGTGAGTGAGTGCAGCGTAGGTTCACCAGGTTCATTCTCGGGATGGCGGGACTGTCATATGCTGAGAGAATGGAGCGGCTGGGCTTATACACTCTGCAATTTAGAAGAATGAGTGGGGATCTTATTGAAATATATATTATTAAGGGTTTGGACACACTAGAGGCAGGAAGCATGTTCCCGATGTTGGGGGAGTCCAGAACCAGTGGCCACAGTTTAAGAATAAGGGGTAAGCCATTTAGAACGGTGATGAGGAAAAACTTTTTCACCCAGAGAGTGGTGATTCTGTGGAATTCTCTGCCTCAGAGGGTGGTGGAGGCCGGTTCTCTGGATGCTTTCAAGAGAGAGACTAGATAGGGCTCATAAAAATAGCGGAGTCAGGGGATATGGGGAGAGGGCAGGAACGGGGTACTGATTGGGGATGATCAGCTATGATCATAGTGAATGGCGGTGCTGGCCTGAAGGGCCGAATGGCCTACTCCTGCACCTATTGTCAATTGTCTATAGTGCCGGTGTCAGGGGTAATGGGGAGAAGCTATTTACAATATATATTGATGATCTGGATGAGGGAATTGAATACAACATCTCCAAGTTTGCGGATGACACGAAGCTGGGGGGCAGTGTTAGCTGTGAGGAGGCTGCAGGGTGACTTGGATAGGCTGGGTGAGTGGGCAAATGCATGGCAGATGCAGTATAATGTGGATAAATGTGAGGTTATCCACTTTGGTGGCAAGAACTGGAAAGTAGACTATTATCTGAATGGTGGCAGATTAGGAAAAGGGGAGATGCAGCGAGACCTGGGTGTCATAGTACACCAGTCATTGAAAGTAGGCATGCAGGTGCTGCAGGCAGTGAAGAAAGCGAATGGTATTTTCCTAATCGGCCACCGATTAGGAAATCGGTGGCCGATTAGGAAACATTTGCCCACTCATTTGCCCACTCACCCAGCCTATCCAAGTCACCTTGCAGTCTCCTAGTATCCTCCTCACAGCTAACACTGGCCCCCAGCTTAGTGTCATCCGCAAACTTGGAGATATTGCCTTCAATTCCCTCATCCAGATCATTAATATATATTGTAAATAGCTGGGGTCCCAGCACTGAGCCTTGCGGTACCCCACTAGTCACTGCCTGCCATTCTGAAAAGGACCTGTTTACTCCTACTCTTTGCTTCCTGTTTGCCAGCCAGTTCTCTATCCACATCAATACTGAACCCCCAATGCCGTATGCTTTAAGTTTGTATACTAATCTCTTCTGTGGGACCTTGTCGAAAGCCTTCTGGAAGTCCAGATACACCACATCCACTGGTTCTCCCCTATCCACGCTACTAGTTACATCCTCAAAAAATTCCACAAGATTCTTCAGACATGATTTACCTTTCGTAAATCCATGCTGACTTTGTCCAATGATTTCACCACTTTCCAAATGTGCTGCTATCCCATCTTTAATAACTGACTCTAGCAGTTTCCCCACTACTGATGTTAGACTAACTGGTCTGTAATTCCCCGTTTTCTCTCTCCCTCCCTTCCTAAAAAGAGGGGTTACGTTTGCTACCCGCCAATCCTCAGGAACTGGCTTGTACACTCTGGAGTTTAGAAGGATGAGAAGGGATCTTGTTGAAAAATATATGATTGTTAAGTGCTTGGACACACTAGTGGCAGGAAACATGTTCCCGATGTTGGGGGAGTCCAGAACCAGGGGCCACAGTTTAAGAATAAGGTGTAAATCATTTAGAACGGAGACGAGGAAACACTTTTGGTAACTTTACTAACTTTACTGAACCAATTTACTGGTGTGCGGTGTCTTCATAAAATTGCTGTTTTTCCCTCCCACAAATATGTACTATGTTCCATTGTAGATTCTGTTCCATTCTGTTTTGTAGTTTTTTGCACAATCCGCAAGCATCGCCACTTCTCATTTCACTGCACATCTCATATGTGTATGTGACGTATAAAATTGACTTGAGTCTGTGGAATTCTCTGCCTCAGAGAGCGGTGGAGGCCGGTTCTCTGGATGCTTTCAAGAGAGAGCTAGATAGGGCTCTTAAAGATAGCGGAGTCAGGGGATATGGGGAGAAGGCAGGAACGGGGTACTGATTGGGGATGATCAGGTACGAACACATTGAATGGCGGTGCTGGCTCTAAGAGGCCGAATGGCCTCCTCCTGCACCTATTGTCTATTGTAACTCAGCGGGACAGGCAGCATCTCTGGAGTGAAGGAATGGGTGACGTTTCGGGTTGAGACCCTTCTTCAGACTGAGAGTCAGGGGAGAGGGAGACTCGGAGATAAGGAAGGGTAAGGTGTGAAAACACAGATCAAAGGGGACGATTAACTTGGCCTCCACCGCTGCCTGTGCTCAATGCTGACTTGTTAAAAGCTGAGATGTTCAATCCGTTCGACACAAATAAAGCCAGGAATGGGATTTGTTTGGTCCTGGGGAACTATTTGATTCTTTGAGCAGTCATTACTTTGAGCCCGGTATTTTTTCTAATCTCTGTTTAGAACGTGCTGAGTTTTCACTGCTACCCGTGATCAAAGCCTTGCTTCCAACTGTTTCCATTAATGTGGATCATCCCGCAGAAGGCAGGGGGATTCTCCTTTGGGTTTCAAAGCCTTGCAGCTTCAGCTCAAAGCAGAAGACAAGATGTATGGAAGTTGCAAATAACGTAACAGATCAATGAGCCAAAGGAATCAATAAGTCAGGAGATGCGGGAATGAATTTAACATCATCCAATTAAATGCACTATTGTCCATCTGAAACACTCCACAGTTCCGCAGGGTGTAAAGAGCTAATTGCAATCTGCTTTACAGCAGAAAAACCTTATGTAGCAATGTGTCTTCTCTCTGCCTGCTCTTGCACAGTAGACAGATAGACACAGAGTGCTGGAGTAACTCAGCGGGTCAGGCAGCATCTGTGGAGAACATGGATAGGTGACGTTTCACAGAGTGCTGGAGTAACTCAGCGGGTCAGGCAGCATCTGTGGAGAACATGGATAGGTGACGTTTCACAGAGTGCTGGAGTAACTCAGCGGGTCAGGCAGCATCTGTGAAGGGAAGGAATGGGTGACGTTTCGGCTCGAGACCCTTCGGGTCTCGGCCCGGAACGTCGCCCATTCCTTCTCTCCAAAAAGAAGTGATTTTTCAAATGGTGCCAATTACTAAGGGTGCAAATTATCAGATATTATGGTATTCTGGAGAGAAGGAATGGGTGACGTTTCACAGAGTGCTGGAGTAACTCAGCGGGTCAGGCAGCATCTGTGGAGAGAGGAATGGGTGATGTTTCAGGTCGAGACCCTTCTTCAGACTGAGAGTCAGGAGAGATGGAAGCTCAAGGTGGGAAAACAGGAGGGTCTCGAAACAAAACGTCACCCATTCCTTCTCCCACACAGATGCTGCCTGACCCGCTGAGTTACTCCAGCTTTTTGTGTCTATCTTCAGATCAAAAGGGGCGATGATGAAGGAAAATGGAGCTTGGACGATTGTTACCACGGGGAAGGTGACAATGAGGCAAACATAGTGAAATATAATCAGGAGAGTGAAACGTTGGAGAACTAGGGTGGGGGAGGGGATGGAGAGAGAGGGGAAGCAAGGGCTATCTGAAGTTAGAGAGGTCAATGTTCATACCGCTGTGGTGTAATGGGCCTGTCCCACTGTACGAGGTAATTGACGAGCTCTCCCGAGTTTAAAAAAAATCAAACTCGTGGCAAGTACGGAGAATGTACGTAGCAGCTACATCGGAGTTTGTGGAAGTCCCGTAGCGGCTCGTAACGCTAACGGTAGTTACTCGGGAAACGCGGTAAGCTCGTGAAGATTTTTCAACATGTTGAAAAATGTCCACGAGAGCCCCGAGTACCTACGAACATTACCATTATTCTCCGAGTTCGAATCAGGGCAAACTCGGGAGAACTCTTGAATTACCTCGTACAGTGGGCCACGGCCCTTAAGCTGCCCAAGCGAAATATGAGCTGCTGCTCCTCCAATTTGCGCTGGGCCTCACTCTTACAACGGAGGAGGCCCAGGACAGAAAGGTCAGATTGGGAATGGGAGGGGAAGTTGAAGTGTTTGGCCACCGGGAGATCAGGTTGGTGAAGGCGGGCTGAGCGGAGGTGTTCAACGAAGCGATCGCCGAGTCTGCGCTTGGTCTCACCGATATTCTTACAGAATGTCACTTGGGCAAATTGATACGGGTGACGAATAGCATCGCTTTAGCACGGGTGTGATGTGGCGGTGATCCGGGCCTGGGAAACTGGAGAAGCCAGGTTATTTTCCCCAGAGCACAATCATTTTAGCAGGGATTTGCCAGGAATTCAAATTCATTATGGATTTTTATAAACGAACCAAGAAAAAAATCGGAAGATAAATGAGACTGCAGATGCTGGAATATAGTCCTAGATTCACAGTGTGGAAAGTTACAGTCTGAAGAAGGGTCTCGACCCGAAAAACGTCACCCATTCCTTCTCTCCAGAGATGCTGCCTGTCCCGCTGAGTTACACCAGCTTTTCATGTCTATCTTTGGCCCAACTTGCCCATGCCGATCAACATGTCCAATCTACACTAGTCCCACCAGCCTGTATTTGGTCCACAGCCCCCAAACCATGCACCTGTCCATGCACCTGTCCATGCACCTGTCCATGCACCTGTTTCATAGACATTGTGATCGTTCCTGCCTCAACTACCTCCTCTGCAGCTCGTTCCACACACCCACCACCCTCTGTATACCCGATCTATTCCTCTCACGAATTTGTACACCTCTATAAGATCTCCCCTCATCCTCCTGCGCTCCAAAGAATAGACCCAGCCTGCTCAACCTCTCCATGTACCTCACACCCTCTAGTCCCGGCAACATCCTCGTAAATCTTCTCTGAACCCTTTCAAACTTGACAATATCTTTCTTGTAACATGGTGGCCAGAACTGAACACAATATTCTAACTGCGGTCTCACCAACATCTAGTACAACTGCAACATGACCTCCCAACCTCTATACTCTATTGTCTTCTTTTCAAGATGCAATGATATTTTAATTTGAGGAGGGACATTCTTGCTATTGAGGGAGAGCAGTGTAGGCTCACAAGGTTAATTCCCAGGATGGTGGGACTGTCATATGGCGAAAGAATGGAGCGGCTGGGCTTGTATACTCTGGAATTTAGAGGGATGAAAGGGGATCTTATTGAAACATACAAGATTATTAAGGGTTTCGACGCGCTAGAGGCAGGAAACATGTTCCCGGTGTTGGGGGGAGGGGGGGAGGGGGGGGGGGGGGATGGAGTCCAGAACCAGGGATCACAGTTTAAGAATAAGGGTTAGGCCATTTAGAACGGAGATGAAGAAACATTTTTTCACCCGGAGAGGGCGGTGGAGGCCAATTCTCTGGACGCTGAGAGAGTTAGATAGATCTCTTAAAAATAACGGAGTCAGGGGATATGGGGAGAAGGCAGGAACGGGGCACTGATTGGGGATGATCAGCCATGATCACAGTGAATGGCGGTGCTGGCTCAAAGGGGAAGTGGTGGGTGTATGGAACAAGCTGCCAGATGAGGTAGTGGAGGCAGGTACATATAAAAAGAACATATACAAGGCATTTGATACAAGGATTGGAAAAACACATGAACTGCAGATGCTGGAATCTTGCGTAAAACACAAAGTGCTGGAGTCACTCAGCAGTTCGCTCAGCCTCTCTGGAAGAAATGGATAGGAATGTTCGGGGTTGAAAAGTTGCCTGTCCATTCCTGTCGCAGATGCTGCCTGACTTGTTAAGTTCTTGGTTCTTGGTTACTTGGTCCTCCAAAACATTCCAACTGGAATTTAAACTGGAGGTGGTGAAGGGAGGGGTTTAGCCAGAGAGGGTTATTGGGAAGAAAGTGCCACTTTAAATGTAGTTGCATCTGGTGGAGATTATTCCATGCTTTAATAGTGCGTGGAAAGAACGAATTGCTGTACACATCTGTCTTTGAGGCTGGGACCACAAATTGGATCGAATGCCCTCGTCTGCTCCTAATTGGTTTGGGGTTGGTGTAGGTCTTGTGATCTATGTCTAGCTGACCATTTAACATTTTGTAAAAACAGGTCAAACGGTGAGCTTCACGTGTGTCTTGGAGAGGGTTCCACCCCGCCCAGAGAATTCAGAAGTTTGGTGACACTCGCTTCTCTCTCGTAGGTGTTAGTAACAAATCGAGCGGCCTGTCTTTGGACACGTTGGATGGATGAAATGTTACTCCTCCACTTTGTGCTTTTCATGGATAGGAACGCATCAGAGGAATATGGGGCAAACGCAGGCAAATGGGACTAGGGTTGATGGCGCATGGTGGGACAGCATGGAGGAGGAAGGCCGAAGGATCTGCTTCTGTGCTCTTTTAATCTTTAGACTTTGGATAAGAAGCGCGGAAACAGGCCATTCAGCCCACCGGGTCTGTACCAACCAGCGAGCCCCGCACACTAGCACTATCCTACACACTCGGGACAATTTACAATTTTACCAAAGCCAATTAACTTATCAACTTGTACATCTATTTATTTTTCACACAGAGAGAGTGGTGAATCTCTGGAATTCTCTGCTACTGAGGGTAGTTGAGGCCAGTTTATTGGCTATATTTAAGAGGGAGTTAGATGTGGCACTTGTGGCTAAAGGGATCAGGGGATATGGAGAGAAGGCAGGTACGGGATACTGAGTTGGATGATCAGCCATGATCATATTGAATGGCGGTGCAGGCTCGAAGGGCCGAATGGCCTACTCCTGCACCTATTGTCTATTTTTCTATGTTTCTATGTTTCTATCTTTGGTGGACGGAAATGCTGGAGAAACTCAGCTGGTCAGGCATTATCTATGGAGCAAAGGATTAGGTGACGTTTCAGTTCAAGACCCTTCTTCTCGACCCGAAGTCATCTATTCCTTCGCTCCATAGACGCTGCCTCACCCGCTGATTTTCCCCAGCAATTTTGTCTACCTTTGATTTTTCCAGTATCTGCAGTTCTTTCCGAAACCTGCATGTCTTTGGAGTGCGGGAGGAAACCGGAGCACCCGGAGAAAACCCACGCAGGTCACGGGGAGAACGTGCAAACTCCGTACAGACAGCACCCGTAGTCAGGATGGAACCCGGGTCTCTGGCGCTGTGAGGCAGCAAGTCTACCGCTGCGCCACCGTGCCCGCCCTGCTGATTGACTCTGTGAATCTCGAATTTTACTTCGGAGGCACGCGAGTGATTACGTGAATAGAAGCCGCCAGCCCGTATGCGCGTCAATCTGCAAAGCTGCGGTGTGAAATCACAGATAACAGTTGTTGAACTGAATATAGTAAGATTCGAGAAACTAGAACTACCAGCTGATCTTTATGAGAGAGGGTTGGGAGCGGAGGGCACGTAATCCCTCATCGTAACTCCCCATAAAATAAAGATCAAACTTCAAACTGGTAAGTTCTTATTTAATCTTACTATTGTATGATCATAGAATTGTGCAGTTGCATTATTCATCTGCTGGATGTCAGGGGAGTCCAGAACCAGGGGCCACAGTTTAAGAATAAGGGGTAAGCCATTTAGAACAGAGACGAGGAAACACTTTTTCTCACAGAGAGTGGTGAGTCTGTGGAATTCTCTGCCTCAGAGGGCGGTGGAGGCCGGTTCTCTGGATGCTTTCAAGAGAGAGCTAGATAGGGCTCTTAAAGATAGCAGAGGCCAGTTCATTGGCTATATATAAGAGGGAGTTAGATGTGGCCCTTGTGGCTAAAGGGATCAGGGGGTATGGAGAGAAGGCAGGTACGGGATACTGAGTTGGATGATCAGCCATGATCATATTGAATGGCAGTGCTGGCTCGAAGGGCCGAATGGCCTACTCCTGCACCTGTTGTCTATTGTCTATTATGAACACATTGCCTGAGCAACACATGAACATCTTTTGCTGTTGGATCTTTGCCCAACGTATTGTGTTTTTTAATAAAAAAGCCTCCAGCTGGAGGACTGTGTGAAGGTTTATTTAAAAGGATCTGTGCGGAGGAATGAAGATAAACTGTCTGGAGATGGTTGTTTACTGCAAGGTTGACTCCACTGACCTGTGTTTATAGACGCTGTGACTTGAATCTATTCAGTTCCCACTTCCTGTTTAGTCGCCCGACGCTTCTTGGAGGTTTATCTCTGCGACACGTTTCCCATGAAAGTGACTCAATATGTTAGACAATAGACAACAGGTGCAGGAGTAGGCCATTCGGCCCTTCGAGCCAGCACCGCCATTCAATGTGATCATGGCTGATCATCCCCAATCAGAGGAGATTTACTAGAATGTTGCCTGGGTTCCAGCAACTAAGTTACAGAGAAAGGTTGAACAAGTTAGGTCTTCATTCTTTGGAGCGCAGAAGGTTAAGGGGGGGCTTGATTGAGGTCTTTAAAATGATGAAAGGGATAGACAGAGTTGACGTGGATAAGCTTTTCCCATTGAGGGTAGGGAAGATTCAAACAAGAGGGCATGACATGAGAATTAAGGGACAGAAGTTTAGGGGTAACATGAGGGGGAACTTCTTTACTCAGAGAGTGGTGGCTGTGCGGAATGATCTTCCTGCAGAAGTGGTGGAGGCAGGATCGATTTTAACATTTAAAAGTAAAGTGGATAGGTATATGGACGGGAAGGGAATGGAGGGGTATGGTCTGAGTGCAAGTAGATGGGAAAATAAATGGTCGGCACAGACTGGAAGGGCCGAGAAGGCCTGTTTCCGTGCTGTAATTGTTATATGGTTATACGATTATATAGTACCCCGTTCCTCCCTTCTCCTCATATCCCCTGACTCCGCTATCTTTAAGAGCCCAATCTCGCTCTCTCTTGAAAGTATCCAGAGAACCTGCCTCCACTGCTCTCTGAGGCAGAGAATTCCACACTCACCACTCACAGAAAAAGTGTTTCCTCATCTCCGTTCTAAATGGCTTACCCCTTATTCTTAAACTGTGGCCCCTGTTTCTCGGCTCCCCTAACATCGGGAACATGTTTCCTGCCTCTAGCGTGTCCTTATTGCTTGGTGCAAATTTCAAAGCTGTTTCTTAATTCAAAGCACAAAGTTCCCCTGGAGAGAAGGAATGGGTGACGTTTTGGGTCAAGACCCTTCTTCAGACTGAGAGTCGGGGGAGAGGGAAACGAAAGATATGTAAACGAGAGGATAAGGTGTTTCCTTCTCCCTTGATTCTCAGTCTGAAGAAGAGTCTCGACCTGAAATGTCACCTAAATGTCAAGTCCTTCTTGAAATATTGAAGAAGGAACTGCAGATGCTGGAAAATCGAAGGTAGACAAAAATTCTGGAGAAACTCAGCGGGTGCAGCAGCATCTATGGAGCAAAGGAAATAGGCAACATTTCGGGGCAAAACCCTTCTTCAGACTGATGTAGTGTGTGGGGGAGGGGACAGGAAGAAGAAAGGAAGAGGAGGAGCCAGAGGGCTGAGGGAGCGCTGAGAAGGGGAGGAGACAGCAAGGGCTACCGGAAATTGGAGAAGTCAATGTTTATGCCACTAGGGTGCAGACTGCCCGAGCGGAATATGAGGTGCTGCTCCTCCAATTTCCGGTGTTGCTCACTCTGGCCATGGAGGAGGCCCAGGACAGAAAGGTCGGTTTTCGGAATGGGAGGGGGAGTTGAAGTGCTGAGCCACCGGGGAGATCAGGTTGGTTAGTGTGAACCGAGCGGAGGTGTTCGACGAAGCGATCGCCAAGCATGCGCTTGGTTGTGTACCTGAAATATCACCTATTCCTTTTCTCCAGAGATGCTGTCTGACCCGCTGAGTTACTCCAGCATTTTGTGTCTATCTTTGGTTTAAACCAGCATCTGCAGTTCCTTCCTCCACAAAAAGTACTCCTGACTGTTTAGACTTTAGAAATTAAACGTTAGAGATACAGTCTGGAAACGGGCCCTTCGGTCCACGCCGACCAGCGATCACCCCGTACACCAGCACTATCATACACACTGGGGACCAATTTCTTACAGTAGCCAGTTAACCTACAAACCTGTACCTCTTTGGAGTGTGGGAGGAAACCGGAGCACCCGGAGAAAACCCACGCAGGTCACGGGGAGAACGTACAAACTCCGTAGAACAGCGCCCATAGTCAGGATGGAACCCGGGTCTCTGGCGCTGTGAGGCAGCGACTCTACCGTTGCGCCGCCGCGATGCCCATTTATATGAATGAAAAATACGCAAACTCAAATGACAAGAATGCAAGGAAAGGTTTGTAGATTTACGGAGAGAATGCCAGGTGATCAGGTGTATAACATCTTGAGGAGGATAAATGCAATGAAAGCGCTGAGTCTCTTGCCCAGAGCAGGGGAATCGAGGACCAGAGGACATAGGTTTAAAGTGAAGGGGGGAAGACTTCATAGGAACCCGAGGGGCAACATGTTTACTCAGTGGGTGGTGGGTGTATGGAATGAACTGCCAGAGGAGGTAGGTGAGGCTGGGACTATCGCAATATTTAAGAAACAGTTAGACAGGTACATGGGTAGGACAGGTTTAGAGGGATGTGAGCCAAACGCAAGATGGTGGGACTAGTGTAGATGGGGCATGTTGGTCGCCATGGGCAAGGGGCTGTTTCCATGCTATATGACTATTTGACTCATCCAACTAATTGGATTGTTCTTTCAAAGGCAAGATAGTTGTAACAGCTTCTTTTTCTGTACACTTCTCTATTTTTATAGTTTTATGTTAATAAAACAGAGATTGTAAGTAGCATTGGAAGCGTGTGTCTCAGGGGTCCTTGATTGCCAATGGCCCCATCATTTGATCGCACACCTCTGCCTGTGGCCTCAACATTTAATCAGTCTCTCCGCTCTTTATTGCAGTTCACACAGAGGCAAGTGTTTAACTGCCTGTTGTGTGAAGTACTTCCCTGAAAAATCGTATTATAAAGTGAATTGAAAAATGGAATTAACTATGCTACATTCCATTTCCACAATCCACCAGCACTGTGAACAGAATACATGAGTTCACCAGGGTAGGAAGATAGAGTAATGCAGCATGAAAACAGGCCCTTCTGCCCCACTACTCCATGCTGACCAAGATCCACATCAACGCTTGTCCCATTTGCCCAACTTTAAGCCCATTCAATAGAAAATAGACAATAGGTGCAGGAGTAGGCCATTCGGCCCTTCGAGCCAGCACCGCCATTCAATGTGATCATGGCTGATCATCCCCAATCAGTACCCCGTTCCTGCCTTCTCCCCATATCCCCTGACTCCACTGCTTTTAAGAGCCCTATCTAGCTCTCTCTTGAAAGTATCCAGAGAACCGGCCTCCACCGCCCTCTGAGGCAGAGAATTCCACAGACTCACAACTCTCTGTGAGAAAAAGTGTTTCTTCGTCTCTGTTCTAAATGGCTTACCCCTTATTCTTGAACTGTGGCCCCTGGTTCTGGATTCCTTCTAAAGCTTATATGTAGGAAGGAACTACAGATGCTGGTTTACCCCAAAGATAGACACACAAATGGTGGAGTAACTCAGCGGGTCAGGCAGCATCTGTGGAGAACATGGATAGGTGACGTTTCACAGAGTGCTGGAGTAACTCAGCGGGTCAGGCAGCATCTGTGGAGAACATGGATAGGTGACGTTTCACAGAGTGCTGGAGTAACTCAGCGGGTCAGGCAGCATCTGTGGAGAACATGGATAGGTGACGTTTCACACAGTGCTGGAGTAACTGGAACAGATGACATTTCAGGTCGTGATTCTTCTTCAGATTCCCCCGACTCCCAGTCCAAAGAAGGTTCCCGACCCGAATCGTCACCCATTCCTTTTCTCCAGAGATGTTGCCTGTCCCATTGAGTTACTCCAGCACTTCGCATCTATCTTTGGTATAAACCGACATCTGCAGTTCCTTTTTATTACAGTCCCTCTAAATAGAAAATAGGTGCAGGAGTAGGCCATTCGGCCCTTCGATCCAGCACCGCCATTCAATATGATCATGGCTGATCATCCAACTCAGTATCCTGTACCCGCCTTCTCTCCATACCCCCTGATCCCCTTAGCCACAAGGGCCACATCTAACTCCCTCTTAAATATAGCCAATGAAGTGGCCTCAACTACCTTCTGTGGCAGAGAATTCCACAGACTCACCACTCTGTGTGAAAAATGTTTTCCTCATCTCCGTCCTAAAGGAATTCTCCCTTATCCTTAGACTGTGACCCCTCGTTCTGGACTTCCCCAACATTAACCAGATAAGCATATAACCATATAACAATTACTGCACGGAAACGGGCCTTCTCGGTCCTTCCAGTCCGTGCCGACCATTTATTTTCCCCTAGTCCCATCTTCCTGCACTCAGACCATACCCCTCCATTCCCTTCCCGTCCATATACCTATCCACTTTACTTTTAAATGTTAAAATCGATCCTGCCTCCACCACTTCTGCTGGAAGATCATTCCACACAGCCACCATTCTCTGAGTAAAGAAGTTCCCCCTCATGTTACCCCTAAACTTCTGTCCCTTAAGAGAACAATCTTCCAGCATCTAGCCTGTCCAACACCTAAAGAATTTTGTAAGTTTCTATAAGATCCACCCTCAGTCTTCTGAATACTAGCGAGTACAAGCCGAGTCTATCCAGTCTTTCCTCATATGAAAGTCCTGACATCCCAGGAATCAGTCTGGTGAACCTTCTCTGTAACCGCTCTATGGAAAGAATATCTTTCCTTAGATTTGGAGACCAAAACTGTACGCAATACTCCAGGTGTGGTCTCATCAAAACCCTGTACAACTGCAGTAGAACCTCCCTGCTCCTATACTCAAATCATTTCGCTATGAATGCTAACATACCATTTGCTTTCTTCACTGCCTGCTGCACCTGCATGCCTACTTTCAATGACTGGTGTACCATGACACCCAGGTCTCGTTGCATCTCCACTTTTCCTAATCGGCCACCATTCAGATAATAGTCTACCCTCATGTTTTTGCCACCAAAGTGGATAACCTCACGTATCCACATTATACTGCATCTGCCATGCATTTGCCCGCTTACCCAGCCTATCCAAGCCACCTTGCAGCCTCCTAGCATTCTCCTCACAGCTAACACTGCCCCCCCAGCTTCGTGTCATCCGCAAACTTGGACATGTTGCATTCAATTCCCTCGTCCAAATCATTAATATATATTGTAAATAGCTGGGGTCTTGTCCCTGTCATAGAAACATAGAAAATAGGTGCAGGAGTAGGCCATTCGGCCCTTCAAGCCTGCACCGCCATTCAATGTGATCATGGCTGATCATCCAACTCAGTATCCCGTACCTGCCTTCTCTCCATACCCCCTGATCCCTTTAGCCACAAGTGCCACATCTAACGCCCTCTTAAATATAGCCAATGAACTGGCCTCAACTACCTTCTGTGGCAGTGAATTCCAGAGACTCACCACTCTCTGTGTAAAGAATGTTTTCCTCATTTCGGTCCTAAAGGAATTCCCCCTTATCCTTAGACTGTGACCCCTTGTCCTGTCCATCTTTCCTGTCCATGTACCTGACCAGGAAACAAAGAGATTAAGACACCACCAGACTCAGGAACAGCTTCTTCCCCTCTGTTATCCGGCTTCTGAACGGCCCTTCCATAAGCTAGGGTACCTTCCGATTCACCTCCAACCCATTGCGGACATTGGACTTTGTCTCTGGAACTGATGCGCTACTTACAACTGGGACTTGAAAATGGTGCCAAAAATTGGTGACTCGGTGTCCTGTTAGTGTACTTGTGGTGTCCCGTCAGCAAAAATGATATTGTATCCTTTCAGATCATTGAAAACGAGTTCCAGTATCAGTTTGGTTCATTGTCACGTGTGCCGAGGTACAGTGAAAAGCTTTTGTTGCGTGCTAACCAGTCAGCGGAAAGACAATACATGATTACAATCGAGCCGTCCACAGTGTACAGAGACATGATAAGGGAATAACGTTTAGTGCAAGGTAAAGCCAGTAAAGTCCGATCAAAGATAGTTTAACCGTTTAAGAAATTATAGGAAGGATGTCAACAAAATAGAGAGAGTACAGAGGAGATTTACTAGAATGTTGCCTGGGTTCCAGCAACTAAGTTACAGAGAAAGGTTGAACAAGTTAGGTCTTTATTCTTTGGAGCCCAGAAGGTTAAGGGGGGACTTGATTGAGGTCTTTAAAATGATGAAAGGGATAGACAGAGTTGACGTGGATAAGCTTTTCGCATTGAGGGTAGGGAAGATTCAAACAAGAGGGCATGACATGAGAATTAAGGGACAGAAGTTTAGGGGTAACATGAGGGGGAACTTCTTTACTCAGAGAGTGGTGGCTCTGTGGAATGATCTTCCAGCAGAAGTGGTGGAGGCAGGATCGATTTTAACATTTAAAAGTAAAGTGGATAGGTATATAGACGGGAAGGGAATGGAGGCGTATGGTCTGAGTGCAGGTAGATGGGACTAGGGGAAAATAAATGGTCGGCACGGACTGGAAGGGCCGAGAAGGCCTGTTTCCGTGCTGTAATTGTTATATGGTTATATGGTTATAACTGCAGATGCTGGAAAAATCGACGGTAGACAAAAATGCTGGAGGAACTCAGCGGGTGAGGCAGCGTCTGTGGAGCAAAGGAATAGGCGACGTTTCTTTGAGACCTTCTTCAGACTGATGTCGGGTTGGGGTGGGGGCGAAAAAAGAGACAAAGTGGCGGAGACAGTGGGCTGTGGGAGAGCTGGGTAGGGGAGGGGAAGGAGGGAGAAAGCAGGGACTACCTGAAATTGGAGAAGTCAATGTTCATACCGCTGGGGTGTAAACTGCCCAAGCGAAATATGAGGTGGTGCTCCTCCTAATAATCTCCAGTGATAGTCCGAGGGTCACCAATGAAGTAGATAGTAGTTCAGGACCGCTCCCTAGTTGTGGTAGGATGGTTCAGTTGCCTGATAACAGCTGGGAAGAAACTGTATTGTTTTGTACATTATCTTTAAGATTTGGATCCATTCAATTTAATAGAAGTATTATGGTTGCCTTCCCTCCCCGTGACCTGCGTGGGTTTTCTCCGGGTGCTCCGGTTCCCTCCTACACTCCAAAGACGTACAGGTTTGTAGGTTAACTGGCTTTGGTTAAATTGTAAATTGTCCCTGGTGTATGAAGGATCGTGTAATGTGCGGGGATTGCTGGCCGGCGCGGACTCGGTGGGCCAAAGGAGATAGAGATATTTTTCCGCCCTACATCGCTTTGTTCACCGTGCTGGTCATTAACACCAATACTGAGGATCACAAAGTCTTTTTCAGAATCTACGCACACCTCGACTGGGCCGGTATTTGGCAAAAGATGTAACGTTTCTGTATAACTCCACACACCTGCCTTCAGGTCTACTAACTTCAGTGGACAACCCTCAACCGCTTGAGGACGGGCATCGGACGCTATGGAGTAGCGATGAAGAGGTGGGGCCTCGTGGACAGCGAGCGCCTCCTACGAGTGTGGGGACCCGACACAGACAGTGGAGCACGTAGTTACACGTTGCCCCAAACACCGGCCACCCAATGGTGAACGAGGTCTGAATGACCTGGACGATGACACTTTGGCCTGGCTCGCCTCAACGGAGCTGCAGGTCTAAAAGACACACGAAGAATAAGAAGAAGGTCTACTAATCTGCAAGTCAAAATAATGCATCCCAGATGTAGGTATGTTACAATACCTACCTTTAGCAGCGCTGCAGTTCTGCCGCTCCCCGTGTGCGCGACTTTGGCGTCTTTCAGAGGGGGGCGGGTTTAAAATGCCGATTTGTTCTAGGCAGTCCAAGTCGATCCATGTCGGGCGATTTCGTCGCTAAAGAGAAATCGCTCCGACATTTCATTCATGAAGGTATTTTTAAACTACGCTAGATTATTTATTAACTAGAGTACTTTAAAAATCATCTTCTAAAGCTCTGAACGGTGACAGCGGAACGGACCTAACGTAGGCGATAAAAGAAGCTACACAGTTTATTTTTACATAAAAACTTGGTTTTTAGGAAGGCTTTAATCACATTTTCATGTTGCGTAAAGGGGACAAAAAAAAAATGTATGAACCGGCTGTATTTTTCATACCGACTTCACCGCAAACCGCAACGTTCTAATCCACCGCATTCCACTAAAACTCACTCGCTAGTTGATTTAAATGGCCATTAATTTACAGGCATTAAACACTAAATTCCTTCCATTTGGCCCATAAATTCATGAAAATTAGATTTAAAAATTATGTTATATTGTGGATTATTGTGTGAATGTTATTTGGACACTTCGGCAATTTTAAAAAAGTTTATCTTTTCTTAAGAAATGGATAGATGTTTAGATCTACTCATTGAATTTTGTAATTAGCTACAATTAGATAACTAACTAATTATATGCTTTAATTTCAGGTCATCCAAGTAAGATTGTTTCATATTTGTTTCAGAATGCTTCAATCTATAATAACTGAAAATGTCATTGAGTTCTCTTAATTTTTAAGAAAGTTATGGGCTTTTAACAGTTCCAGATCACAGCTTTTGAGTTAAGTCAATTGAAAGGCAATGGGGAACAAGATGCTAATTTCCGAGTATGAAAATGGTCATAACTTTCTTAATACTGAAGATATGAAAGTGAATTAGGTGTCAAATTAAACTTCTTTTTATGCTTTATCTGATGGGATAAATTGCAGACTTGATTTATAAAACCTCAAAATATTGTAACATTTCTACCATATTGATATAAAGATCAGAGTCTGATTACATTAAACACAAGTCTGCAACAGATGACATTAGTGGACAAAGATGATGCCACTGACGGCTGCCTGCCTCTTGATTCACAGATCCCTCCACACACACACTTCATACATTATGTTCAATGTTGAAACAAGTGTGAACAAGTGTGAACTCAATGGTCTGGACCCAAACTACAGGTTGCAGGTAGTGGAAGGCAAGACCTTTTTTTCACCCAGTTTTATTCCACCAGGGAGGTCTTACCTTCCACTACCTGCAACCTCCGGCAGCCACCTTCAACTAGCATCGCAACCGGTTTCGACTGAAAAATTACCGATGTTTAAAACGGCGACCACTTTTTAGTCGCGGCCGGTTTTGAATTTTTTGAAATAATCGCAGGAACAAAGAAGAAGCGGAAACCACTTTCGACCATTGGGAGACTGACGAAAACCTCCGGGAACCGCACGGAAACCTTGGGTGGGGCTCCAGAGGTTTCCATTCAGGTTTCATAAGTGGGGCAATACTCCAGCACTCTGTGCTACGTCACCTATCCACGTTCTCCACAGATGCTGCCTGACCCACTGAGTTACTCCAGCACTCTGTGAAACGTCACCTATCCATGTTCTCCACAGATGCTGCCTGACCCACTGAGTTGCTCCAGTACTCTGTGAAACGTCACCTATCCACGTTCTCCACAGATGCTGCCTGACCCGCTGAGTTACTCCAGCACTCTGTGAAACGTCACCTATCCATGTTCTCCACAGATGCTGCCTGACCCACTGAGTTACTCCAGCACTCTGTGAAACGTCACCTATCCATGTTCTCCACAGATGCTGCCTGACCCGCTGAGTTACTCCAGCACTCTGTGAAACGTCACCTATCCATGTTCTCCACAGATGCTGCCTGACCCGCTGAGTTACTCCAGCACTCTGTGAAACGTCACCTATCCAAAACTTCTTGTTCTGCTCCAGATTCCAGTATCTGCAGTTCCTTGTGTCTACATGAGTGAATATGAGTGCTGGAGTAACTCAGCGGGTCAGGCAGCATCTGTGGAGAACATGGATAGGTGACGTTTCACAGAGTGCTGGAGTAACTCAGCGGGTCAGGCAGCACCTGTGGAGAACATGGATAGGTGACGTTTCACAGAGTGCTGGAGTAACTCAGCGGGTCAGGCAGCATCTGTGGAGGGAATGGACAGGTGACGGTTCAGGTTGGGACCTTTTTTCGGACAGATGGAGAAGGCGGGAGAAAGCTGGAAAAGCGAGGTGGGGGTGGGACACAGCTTGGCAAGTGATAGGTGGATACAGGGGAGGGGGGACAATTGTCAGATGGGTGGAGTAATGCACACCAAAAGGTGTCAGATTAGAAGAGAAGTGACCATAGAGGCATGAGGATGAGGGAAAGGGAATGGGGGGGTGAGAGGGGAAGGGTCATCGTCAGAAGAATAGTATTCTTCCAACAGGCTTGTACACTCTGGAGTTTAGAAGGATGAGAGGGGATCTTATTGAAACATAAGATTGTTAAGTGCTTGGACACACTAGAGGCAGGAAACATGTCCCCGATGTTCGGGGAGTCCAGAACCAGGGGTCACAGTTTAAGAATAAGGGGTAAGCCATTTAGAACGGAGATGAGGAAACACTTTTTGTAACTTTACTGAACCAATTTACTGTTGTGTGGTGCCTTTATAAAATTGCTGTTTTTCCTTTTTTTCCCTCCCACAAATATGTAATATCTCCCGTTGTAGATTCTGTTCCATTCTGTTTTGTAGTTTTTTTGCACAATTCGCGAGCATCGCCACTTCTCATTTCACTGCACATCTCGTATGTGTATGTGACGAATAAACTTGACTTGACTTTTTCTCACAGAGAGTTGTGAGTCTGAGGAATTCTCTACCTCAGAGGGCGGTGGAGGCCGGTTCTCTGGATACTTTCAAGAGAGAGCTAGTTAGGGCTCTTAAAGGGATTGGACATGCTAGATGCAGGAAGATTGTTCCCGATGTTGGGGAGGTCCAGGACAAGGGGTCACAGCTTAAGGATAAGGGGGAAATCCTTTAGGACCGAGATGAGAAGGACTTTTTTCACACAGAGAGTGGTGGGTCTCTGGAACTCTCTGCCACAGAGGGAAGTTGAGGCCAGTTCATTGGCTATATTTAAGAGGGAGTTAGATGTGGCCCTTGTGGCTAAGGGGATCAGAGGGTATGGAGAGAAGGCAGGTACGGGATACTGAGTTGGATGATCAGCCATGATCATATTGAATGGCGGTGCAGGCTCGAAGGGCCAAATGGCCTCCTCCTGCACCTATTTTCTATGTTTTTTTGTAAAAGATAGCGGAGTCAGTGGATATGGTGAGAAGGCAGGAACGGAGTACTGATTGTGGATGATCAGCCATGATCACATTGAATGGTGGTGCTGGCTCGAAGGGCCGAATAGCCAACACCTGCATCTATTGTCTATTGTCTCCCCTCAACCTCCGATGTTCCAGAGAACCAGCCAAGTTTGCCCAATGTCTCAAGAGTTACTTTGGTAAGAAGGAATCGTAGAGGGAGTACATAATACTCCAATATACGTCTTAATTCTCCAGCCGCTTGATCTGATGTTTCTGCAGAATAAGATCTAACATTCAATATAGCTTGTTCTGAGAAATGTTTGCCAATGTAAAATGAGCCAGAGCATTCTCATTGACATGGGATTGAATGCAAATAGTGCGTGCAAGAAACTATTTTGATTTTAAATGGGAACTGATCTCAGAGAACCATCACACACACAAACCAACCTCCCTTCCATTGACTCCATCTACACCTCACGCTGCCTCGGCAAGGCCAGCAGCATCATCAAGGACCAGTCGCACCCCGGCCACTCCCTCTTCTCCCCTCTCCCATCGGGCAAGAGGTACAGAAGTGTGAAAACGAACGCACACCTCCAGATTCAGGGACAGATTCTTCCCAGCTGTTATCAGGCAACTGAACCATCCTACCACAACCAGAGAGTGGTCCTGAACTACTATCCACCTCATTGGTGACCCTCGGACTATCTTTGATCGGACTTTACTGGCTTTACCTTGCACTAAACGTTATTCCATTATTCCCTTATCATGTATCTGTACACTGTGGACGGCTCGATTGTAATCATGTGTTGTCTTTCCGCTGACTGGTTAGCACGCAACAAAAGCTTTTCACTGTACCTCGGTACACGGGACAATAAACTAAACGGTTGGCGCTGTTCCTCCAATTTGCTGAGTGGCTATATTTTCACATTCCGTTCCACCTGCGTCAAGTCCAGGCAGGCATTCCGTGTGAGTAAGTGAGTTTAAATTCATCACACTTAATGTGTTGTGCCTTCTGATTCAATTTGTAGCGATCATGGGCTCCATTCGGCTGATGAGTCCTTGCATTAATTTTATTAAGAGTACCTTGTGTTGCGTGACATGTTCCTGAATCCACTGCCATACTCTCCAGGCAATCACAGAGTGGAAACAGGCACTTCGGCCCAACTTGCCCATTTATACCAGCATGCCCCATCTACACTAGTCCCACCTTGTTGCGTTTGGCCCATATCCCTCTAAACCTGTGCTATCCATGTACCTGTCTAAATGTTTCTTAAACATCGCAGTATTATTATTTTGTTTGGAGATACAGTGCGGAAACAGGCCCTTCGGCCCACCGGGTCCGTGCCGACCAGCGATCCCCGCACACTAACACTATCCTACACCCACCAGGGACAATTTACAGTCATAGCAAGCCAATTAACCTACAAACCTGCACGTCTTTGGAGTGTGGGAGAAAACCGAAGATCTCGGAGAAAAACCACGCGGGTGATGGGGAGAACGTACAAACTCCGTACAGACAGCACCCGTAGTCGGGATCGAACCCGGGTCTCCGGCGCTGCATTCGCTGTGAGGCCGCAACTCTACCTCTGCGCCACCGTGACTACATTCACGGGCAGCTCGTTCCATACACCCACCACCCTGCGTGTGAAAAATGTTCCCCTCAAATTCCTATCTATCCCCAAACACCCTAAACCTATGTCCTGTGGTTCTTGATTCCCCAACTCTGGGCAAGAGACTGTGTGCATTTACCCAATCTATTCCTCTCATGGTTCTGTCCACGTCTATAAGATCACCCCTCATCCTCCTGCACTCCAGGAAATAAAGTCCGAGCTTGCACAACCCTATGTACTTTTCCCATAACCTCGACATGAGGCAGCATCTGTGGAGAACATGGATAGGTGACGTTTCACAGAGTGCTGGAGTAACTCAGCGGGTCAGGCAGCATCTGTGGAGAACATGGATAGGTGACGTTTCACAGGGTGCTGGAGTAACTCAGCGGGTCAGGCAGCATCTGTGGAGAACATGGATAGGTGACGTTTCACAGAGTGCTGGAGTAACTCAGCGGGTCAGGCAGCATCTGTGGCGAACATGGGTAGGTGATGTTTTGGGTCAGGGTGTGTCTTCAGACTGAACTTGTTCAGCAGTCTGAAGAAATGTCCTGAGCCAAAACGTCACCTTTCCTTTCTCTGCAGAGATGCTGCCTGACCCGCTGAGTTACGGGCCTGTCCCACGTACGCGACTTTTTTGGCGACTGCCAGCACCCGGTTATAGGTCGTTGCAGGTCGCCGATAATGTTGAAAATCCAGCGGCGACCAGAACAAGGTACGACTCTTTGGGCGACTGCTCACGACCGTACGGGCTTCACCCCGCGACATGTCGCCTGTACAGTCGTGAGTCATCTCCTCAGTCGCCCAAAGAGTCGTAGCGTCTGTCTGGTCGCCGCTGGGTTTTCAACACGTTGAACAGTTTCGCCGACCTGCAACGACCTATGACGGGTGCCGGCAGTCGCCGAAAAAGTCACGCAAGTGGGACAGGCCCATCACTCCAGAACTTTGGTGTAAACCAGCATCTATAGTTCTTCCTTTCCACATAGATAAGGGATAGTCTTGGCATCATGTTGGGCATGGACTTTGTGGGCCAAGGGTTCTGCTCTTGTGCTGTAGTGTTCTATGTTCTAAGTCCTAACAGAAAATTAATCATCTAACCGTTTTACAAATTGCTTCAACATGTTCTTTTGCTTGTATCTTCAGATATTTCTAAGGTTCTCGAGACTCTGCATCCATCTTGCTAAATGGCAAGTTATATTTGCAATGCATTTTAATGAGCTTTCTTAACACAGAGCACTGAATTTTAGATTTCAAATGAATTAAGTCGAAGCCAAGCGTTGATGCATTTAATGAGATTACTCATTATTTTTCTCCCCATTTAATCCTTTCCTCCTGTTTTGACTACTCAGCTCATGTGTTGCCGTGGATCTATGTATAGGATTCTGATGACTATTGGGCGGCACGGTGGCGCAGCGGTAGAGTTGCTGCCTCACAGCGCCAGAGACCCGGGTTCCATCCTGACTGCGGATGCTGTCTGTACGGAGTTTGCACGTTCTCCCCGTGACCCCGTGGGTTTCCTCCCACACTCCAAAGACATGCAGGTTTGTAGGTTGTTTACAAAGGAGCTTTTAGGGGCTACCTGAAATTAGAGAAGTCAATGTTCACACCGCTGGGGTATATAGGAGTAGGGAAGTAATGTTAAAATTGTACAAGGCATTGGTGAGACCAATTCTGGAGTATGGCGTACAATTTTGGTCACCTAATTATAGGAAGGATGTCAACAAAATAGAGAGAGTACAGAGGAGATTTACTAGAATGTTGCCTGGGTTCCAGCAACTAAGTTACAGAGAAAGGTTGAACAAGTTAGGTCTTTATTCTTTGGAGCGCAGAAGGTTAAGGGGGGACTTGATTGAGGTCTTTAAAATGATGAAAGGGATAGACAGAGTTGACGTGGATAAGCTTTTCCCATTGAGGGTAGGGAAGATTCAAACAAGAGGGCATGACATGAGAATTAAGGGACAGAAGTTTAGGGGTAACATGAGGGGGAACTTCTTTACTCAGAGAGTGGTGGCTGTGTGGAATGATCTTCCTGCAGAAGTGGTGGAGGCAGGATCGATTTTAACATTTAAAAGTAAAGTGGATAGGTATATGGACGGGAAGGGAATGGAGGGGTATGGTCTGAGTGCAGGTAGATGGGACTAGGGGAAAATAAATGTTCGGCACGGACTGGAAGGGCCAAGAGGGCCTGTTTCCGTGCTGTAATTGTTATATGGTTATATGGAATTGCACGTGCTGGAATATCGAAGGTGGACAAAAATGCTGGAGAAACTCAGCGGGTGAGGCAGCATCTATGGAGCGAAGGAAATAGGCAACGCTGAGTTTCTCCAGCATTTTTGTCTACCTCGGGTTTGCAGGTTAATTGGCTTAGGTTTAATGAAAAGTAAACTTTCCGCAGTGCGTGTAGGATAGCGTTAGTTTACGGAGTGATCGCTGGTCGGCGTGGACCCCGAGGGCCGAAGGGGTGGTTTCCGCGCTGTATCTATGGAGTTTAGTTTAGTTTAGAGATACAGTGAGGAAACAGGCCCTTCGGCCCACCGGGTCCGCACTGACCAGCGAGTCCCCGCATATTAACACTATCCAACACAGGCTAGGGACAATTTTCCTTTACATTTACCGAGCCAATTAACCTACAAACCTGCACGTCTTTGGAGTGTGGGAGGAAACCGAAGAGCTCGGAGAAAAGCCACGCAGGTCACAGGGAGAACGTGCAAACTCCATACAGACAGTGCCTGTTGTCGGGATGGAACCCGGGTCTCTGGCGCTGCGAGGCAGCAACTCTACTGCTGTGCTATGGCTCTGTGACCTTTAGATATTGCATTTGCAATATTCAAACTATAATCTTGCTAATAAATGCTACTTACCCGACGGAAAATAGATGATTGACACCTGCTTTGCAAAACGTGGAGATTCAGAGTAAACAGAGTCTCATACACCTTTGTCAGACCAAAACCTCAGCAACCAGCACTCTGGAGGTTTTCTGCAAAACCTAAATTATTCCAATGCTTTAGTAATTACACTGCAACTTTAGAGACTCGTGGCATGGGAGAGTTGAAGATGAAATGGTGTGTTCTACACGCAGTTTAATGAGGTTATTTTAGTGCACCTTTCATTAGTCAAAAAATGCATGAAAAATGAAAGCATGTCCTGGAATAGTGGAAATGAAGCAGGCTGCAGACACAGAGAGGCAGGAGCAGCCCATTGGGATTTCTGTATGAAGTGTCAAGACATCACGTCTCTCCTTCACAGAGTCAAGCATTAATCTTTTATTCCAGGCAGCGATGGAGTTGAGATTCTTTCACTCGTGCACATGGATTGTGTCTTTGCAGAGAGAGAGAGAGAGAGAGAGAGAGAGAGAGAGAAAGAAAATTGCTGGTTAAGCAACTCCCAATAAAATGATTTAAATTGGTAGTCTAACAACATTTAAAAGACATTTGGACAGGTACATGGATAGGAACGGCTTGCAGGGATGGTCGCAGAGTGTTGCGGTCTCGGTGGTGCAGCGGTAGAGTTGCTGCCTCACAGCGCCAGAGACCCGGGTTCCATCCCGACTACGGGTGCTGTCTGTACGGAGTTTGTACGTTCTCCCCGTGACCTGCGTGGGTTTTCTCCGACATCTTCGGTTTCCTCCCACGCCCCATAGACGTGCAGGCTTGTAGGTTAATTGGCTTGGTGTAAGTGTATAATTGTCCCTAGTGGGTGTGTGTGCGTAGGATAGTGTTAGTGTGCATGGATCGCTGGACGGCGCAGACCCGGTGGGTTGAAGGGTTTGCATCCGCGCTGTGTCTCTAAAATGAAGCTAAGATGAAGCATTCTGGTGGGTCGGATCACGAACAATGATGAGACGGGCTACAGGAAGGAGATAGAGAACTCAGTGAGCTTTGTCGCTTGAAGCTCGTTCTCAATGTCAGCAAAATGACGGAGTTAGTTACATAGAAAACATAGAAACATAGAAATTAGGTGCAGGAGTAGGCCATTCGGCCCTTCGAGCCTGCACCGCCATTCAATATGATCATGGCTGATCATCCAACTCAGTATCCCATACCTGCCTTCTCTCTATACCCTCTGATCCCTTTAGCCACAAGGGCCACATCTAACTCCCTCTTAAATATAGCCAATGAACTGGCCTCAACTACCCTCTGTGGCAGAGAGTTCCAGAGACCCACCACTCTCCGTGTGAAAAAAGTCCCTCTCATCTCGGTCCTAAAGGATTTCCCCCTTATCCTTAAGCTGTGACCCCTTGTCCTGGACCTCCCCAACATCGGGAACAATCTTCCTGCATCTAGCCTGTCCAACCCTTTAAGAATTTTGTAAGTTTCTATAAGCTCGCCTCTCAATCTCCTAAATTCTAGAGAGTATAAACCGAGTCTATGCAGTCTTTGTTCATAAGACAGTCCTGACATCCCAGGACTCAGTCTGGTGAACCTTCTCTGCACTCCCTCTATGGCAATAATGTCCTTCCTCAGATTTGGAGACCAGAACTGTACGCAATACTCCAGGTGTGGCCTCACCAAGACCCTATACAACTGAAGTAGAGCCTCCCTGCTCCTATACTCAAATCCTTTTGCTATGAAAGCTAACATACCATTGGCTTTCTTCACTGCCTGCTGTATCTGCATGCCTACTTTCAATGACTGGTGTACCATGACACCCAGGTCGCGCTGCATCTCCCCTTTTCCTAATCGGCCTCCATTTAGATAATAGTCTGTTTTCCTATTTTTGCCACCAAAGTGGATAACCTCACATTTATCCACATTATACTGCATCTGCCAAACATTTGCCCACTCACTCAGCCTATCCAAGTCACCTTGCAGTCTCCTAGCATCCTCCTCACAGCTAACACTGCCCCCCAGCTTGGTGTCATCCGCAAACTTGGAGATGTTGCTTTCAATTGTCTCATCCAGATCATTTATGTATATTGTAAATAGCTGGGGTCCCAGCACTGAGCCTTGCGGTACCCCACTAGTCACTGCCTGCCATTGTGAAAACGACCCGTTTACTCCTACTCTTTGCTTCCTGTTTGCCAGCCAGTTCTCTATCCACATCAATACTGAACCCCCAATGCCATATGCTTTAAGTTTATATACTAATCTCTTACGTGGGACCTTGTCGAAAGCCTTCTGGAAGTCCAGATACACCACATCCACTGGTTCTCCCCTATCCACGCTACTAGTTACATCCTCGAAAAATTCCACAAGATTCGTCAGACATGATTTACCTTTAGTAAATCCATGCTGACTTTGTCCAATGATTTCACCACTTTCCAAATGTGCTGCTATCCCATCTTTAATAACTGACTCTAGCAGTTTCCCCACTACCGATGTTAGACTAACTGGCCTGTAATTCCCCGTTTTCTCTCTCCCCCCCTTCTTAAAAAGAGGGGTTACGTTTGCTACCCGCCAATCCTCAGGAACTACTCCAGAATCTAAAGAGTTTTGAAAGATTATCACTAATGCATCCACTATTTCCGGAGCTACTTCCTTAAGTACTCTGGGATGCAGCCTATCTGACATGCGGCAATTGGTCCAGCGAGATTTGAGTTACCGTACAGCCGTACAAATAAAAAGAACACAATGCACGATAGAGTTTAACACAAACATCCCCCAAACTGGAGTAGTGCCGGAGGATTGGCGTACTGCGCATGTTGTTCCATTGTTTAAAAAGGGTTCAAAGAATAAACCTAACAATTATAGACCTGTTAGTTTGACGTCAGCGGTGGGCAAATTAATGGAAAGGATACTTGGAGATAATATATATAAGCATCTGGATAAACAGGGTCTGATCAGGAACAGTCAACATGGATTTGTGCCTGGAAGGTCATGTTTGACAAACCTTCTTGAATTGTTTTGAAGAGGTTACTAGGGAAATTGATCAGGATAAAGCAGTGGATGTTGTCTATATGGATTTCAGTAAGGCCTTTGACAAGGTTCCCCATGGAAGGTTGGTTAAGAAGGTTCAATCATTGGGTGTTAGTGGCGGAGGAGCAAGAAAGCTGAATGTTGCCTGGGTTCCAGCAACTAAGTTACAGAGAAAGGTTGAACAAGTTAGGTCTTTATTCTTTGGAGCGCAGAAGGTTAAGGGGGGACTTGATTGAGGTCTTTAAAATGATGAAAGGGATAGACAGAGTTGACGTGGACAAGCTTTTCCCATTGAGGGTAGGGAAGATTCAAACAAGAGGGCATGACATGAGAATTAAGGGACAGAAGTTTAGGGGTAACATGAGGGGGAACTTCTTTACTCAGAGAGTGGTGGCTGTGTGGAATGATCTTCCAGCAGAAGTGGTGGAGGCAGGATCGATTTTAACATTTAAAAGTAAAGTGGATAGGTATATGGATGGGAAGGGAATGGAGGGGTATGGTCTGAGTGCAGGTAGATGGGACTAGGGGAAAATAAATGGTCGGCACGGACTGGAAGGGCCGAGAGGGCCTGTTTCCGTGCTGTAATTGTTATATATTATATGATTATACAGCGGAATCAACGTTTCCCACTGTGAGGGAAGGCAGCAAAGTTCAGGCATCTTCACCTTTGTTCCCCCGTGGTCGGGGCTGATGGAACCCTCCGCAGTCTCCGCTACGGAATGTTTCAGGCCCTCTTGCCGGGATGATGGAACTCCGGAGTCGGAAGAACACTCTCAGCGGCTCGGAGTTTCCAAATCGGCCGCTTCCCACCGGAGAACACGGCAACATTGACTATAAGGAAAAATCTTACCATGCTTTGAGGAAAGATTGAGTGGGAAGAAGGGTGGTTGGAAGTGGTGTCAGGCTGGCAAATTCTGAGCCGTTAGTTTATCCAGCCACCCACAGTGGACAGATACAGGGGACAGGGAATAACATTCAGTGTGAGGTAAAGGATACAACATTTACACAATAGACAACAGGTGCAGGAGGAGGCCATTCAAGCCAGCACCGCCATTCACTGTGATCATGGCTGATCATCCACAATCAGTACCCCGTTCCTGCCTTCTCCCCATATCCCCTGACTCCGCTATCTTTAAGAGCCAGGACAGCAAGGACAGCTCCCATCCTGCATTTGGCCTGTTCAACCTGCTACCCTCAGGGAGGCGCTATAGGTGCATCAGCACAAGGACAAATAGACTCAAGAACAGTTTCTTTCCAAAATCCATTATCTCCCTGAACTCACACATGCACGGACTTCACAGCCTAACCCCCGGACTCATCTATCCACCTACTGTAATTTGTACTGTAACTGTAATTTCCAATATGTGCAATAATCCATACTGGATATAGGAATCCTATTTATCCATTCTATTTATCAATTGTCTTTTTATAGATATGTATATAGCGCCGCAGAAACTGAGCAACTTATCCCCCCCCCTTTTTTTGTTTTGTTTTGCACGGAGTACGAGCAGCTTTTAATCTCATTGTACATGTGTATAGTGACAATAAAAGGCATTCTGATTCTGAGCCCTATCCAGCTCTCTCTTAAAAGTATCCAGAGAACCGGCCTCCACCGCCCTCTGAGGCAGAGAATTCCACAGACTCACCACTCTCTGTGAGAAAAAGAATTTCCTCATCTCCGTTCTAAATGGCTTACTCCTGATTCTTAAACAGTGGCCCCTGGTTCTGGACTCCCCCAACATCGGGAACATGTTTCCTGCCTCTAGTGTGTCCAAACCCTTAGCAATCTTATATGTGTCAATGAGATCCCCTCTCATCCTTCTGAACTCCAGAGTGTACAAGCCCAGCCGCTCCATTCTCTCAGCATATGACAGTCCCGCCATCCCGGGAATTAACCTTGTAAACCTACGCTGCACTCCCTCATAGCAAGAATGTCCTTCCTCAAATTTGGCGACCAAAACTGCACACAATGCATTTAGTGCAAGATAAAGTCCAAAGCAAAGATAGTCCCTGGGTCTTCGATGAGGTAAATCGGAGGACAGAACCGCTCTCTAGTTGGTGATAGGATGGTTCAATTGCCTGATGACAGCTCGGTCTTTCCATAGTCTTCAATAAATTAAAACTAATACCAACCTGCAAATGCTGGAATCTTGATCAAAGATCAAAGTGCAGACATAACTGAGTGGGCCAGGCAGCATCTGTGGAGAATGGACGGGTGACTTTCAGGTCGAGACAGTGTGAAGAAGGGTCCCAACCTGAAACAGTTTGATGAAGGATCCAAAACCGAAACGTCACCCATCCGTTCTCCAGAGCTGCTGCCTGGCCCACCTAGTTACTCAGGCACTTCATGTCTATTTTATAAACCAGCATCTGCAGTTCTTTGTACCTTTGTAAATGTATTCTTCCCATATGGTCATTCAAACCACCAGATTCGGCCCCTCACACACCTAAAGGCCATGGCCAGGCGAGCTTTCATCTCTGGACCCGCTTCCCACTCCGATGTCTCCATCAATAGTTCATGCTTTGTCTCATCGAAACATAGAAAATAGGTGCAGGAGGAGGCCATTCGGCCCTTCGAGCCAGCACCGCCATTCATTGTGATCATGGCTGATCGTCCGCTATCAATAACCCGTGCCTGCCTTCTCCCCATATCCCTTGACTCCACTAGCCCCTAGAGCTCTATCCAACTCTCTCTTAAATCCATCCAGTGATTTGGCCTCCACTGCCCTCTGTGGCAGGGAATTCCACAAATTCACATAAATTCACAAAGTCTCATCGCCACTCAGTTTAGATTAGAGATACATCGTGGAAACAGGCCCTTCAGCCCACCGAGTCCGCGCAGACCAGCGATCATCCGGTACACTAACACTACCCTTCACACATTTGGGACAATTTACATTTACACCAAGCCAATTAAGCTACAAAGGGTCTGAAGAAGGGTCTCGACCCGAAACTTCGCCTATCTCCTTCGCTCCTTAGATGCTGCTGCACCCGCTGAGTTTCTCCAGCTTTTTGTGTAACCCTCCATTCTCCAGCATCTGCAGTTCCTTCTTTAACACTTAAGCTACAAACCTGCACGTCTTTGGAGTGTGGGAGGAAACCGGAGCACCCGGAGAAAAACCCACGCAGGTCACGGGGAGAACGCACAAACTCTGTGCAGACAGCACCCGTAGTCGGAATGAAACCCGGGTCCCTGGCACCGTGAGGCAGCGACTCTACCGCTGCGCCACCATGCCCACCCTGTTTCATGACTTCAGAAGGGGTAGGGTTGGCATGGCTGCACGGATTTATTTCCTTTTCTGGTGTTTCAGAAGCATTTTTGATAAACTAATCTCCCCTCTGTCACGAGCATTGCGGAAGCTGGAAATCCACCTTTGAGAACAGTCAGCCAATGAGTCGATAAATCATCGGTAAAGGCTTTGTCTCTGCAAATGTATTGATGGGTTGATGGCACACCGACAGTGTACATGCTGCGATATTCCAGCCCATTCATTACTCAGAAGCCTCCGCAAAGTAAATATTTATCCAGATCATCCGCCAACAGAACAGCAAGGCTCAATTAGCTTCAGAGACTAATACCATCAGACCCACACCACACCGGCCACGCTCTCATCTCGCTGCTACCTAACATCGGGAAGAAGGTACAGGAGCTTAAAAACCGTGGCCTCCAGGTTCAAGAACAGCTTGTTGAAGATACATGTGTGGGAAGTTACTGCAGATCCGGGTTTATTTTTTTGATTAATATTTTTATTAGAAGCCATATATATTGCTAATGATATAACAGTTTTTCAAACACACATTTCACATGTTTCCAAAGTTACACAAGTATTACAGAATAATATATATAAGCTTCTATCTTTTTTTTTAAGAGAGTGAAAACAGTAAAGTGGTAATAGATGTTTAATCAAAGGAGTGTGATTAAATAATATTGATTATGATTTTAATTATATATGAAAAAAATAAAATAAATAAAAAAGAAAAATTAAAAAAAATTAAAAATTAAAATTAATATCAAAAAATTAAGAATAAATAACAAACACAATTTTTATTTTTTTTTAATTAAAAAAATAAAAATAATAAAAAATAAAAAATAATACTAGCAAACAATTATTATACTGGTTTATACCGAAGTGAGTTAGAAACAGCATCTCTGGAGAAAAGGAATAGGTGACGTTTAGGGGTGGGGACCCTGTGTCGGACTCAAAGTGAGTTCACTTCAGCTCAGTTTACTGAGGTACAGTGAAAAGCTTTTGTTGCGCGCTAACCAGTCAGCGGAAAGACAACACGTGATTACAATCGAGCCGTCCACAGTGTACAGATACACGATAAGGGAATAACGTTCAGTGCAAGGTAAAGCCAGCAAAGTCCGATCAAGGATAGTCCGAGGGTCACCAATGAGGTAGATAGTAGTTCAGCGCTGCTCTCTGGTCGTGGTAGGATGGTTCAGTTGCCTGATAACAGCCGGGAAGAAACTGTCCCTGAATCTGGAGGTGTGCGTTTGTTTTCACACTTCTGTACCTCTTGCCCGATGGGAGAGGGGAGAAGAGGGAGTGGCCGGTGTGCGACTGGTCCTTGATGATGCTGCTGGCAATTATTTAAATTTGGTTTGACCAGTAGATCCAGTCTACACCAAAGATTTCAGTTTAGTTCAGTTTAGAGATACAGTGTGGAAACAGGCCCTTCAGCCCATCGAGTCCGTGCTGACCAGCGATCCCTCCATACACTAGTTCTATCCTACACACCCTAGAGACAATTTACAATTTATACAGAAGCTAATTAACCTACAAACCTGCACATCTTTAGAGTGTGGGAGGAAACCGGAGCACCCGGAGAAAACCCACATGGTCATGGGGAGAACGTGCAAACTCCGTACAGACAGCACCCGGGTCTCTGGTGCTGTGAGGCAGCAACTCTACCGCTGCGCCACCGTGCCGCCATTTCGATAGGCTGGCTTATTTGGAAAATGGGATGGAGTGATCGCATGGGTGAGGGGTCGAGGTCGAGGGGCGAGTCTTTTACGCAGAGTAGGAAGAACTAGAGGACATTGGTTTAAGGTGACGGGGGGAAATATTTAATAGGAATCCGAGGGGTAACTTTTTCCACACAGAGGGTGGTGTGTGTATGGAACGAGCTGCCAGAGGAGGTAGTTGAGGCTGGGACTATCACCACATTTTAAAGAGACTTGGACAGATACATGGGTAGGAAAGGTTTAGAGGGATTTGGGCCAAATGAGACTTCCGTTGATGGGGCATCTTGGTTAGCATGGACAGGTTGGACCGAAGGGCCTGTTCCTGTGCTGTATGACTCTATGACTTGTTCAGTTTACGCTCAAGAGATTACTGAAGTCAGCCGACAAGATTCAACCGGTGTAGATGCAGAACTGATAACCAATGACCCACACAGTAGAGATACTGGGCCCTGATCATAATTCACTGTGATTACTCCCCTGTCTAAATGATAGATAAAGTGCAAGGGGTTTCTTAAAATAGCAACTGACAGCCCATCTTGGAGAGTATAGTCATAGAGTGATACAACGTGGAAACAGGCCCTTCAGCCCAACACCGACCAACATGCCCCATCCACCCCAGCCCCATCTGCCTGCGTTTGGACCATATCCATCTAAATCTGTCCTATCCATGTACCTGTCTAACTGTTTATTTAACATTGTTTTTTTGTTAAATCTTTTAATTAATTAGAAGCAATTACATAATAAGAAGGTACGTGTTCATTGTTGACATAATAAAAATCATTTTGTTCTTTGTAGATTTACATAATCAGTATTATTTATATTAATGCTTGCATAGTAATTGTGCTTCTATATTATTTTTTTCCATTTTTTATAAAGATAGAAAATAGTAAAGAAAGATTAAACAAAAAAAAAATATATATATATATATACATATAGGGTAGGGAAGATTCAAACAAGAGGGCATGACATGAGAATTAAGGGACAGAAGTTTAGGGGTAACATGAGGGGGAACTTCTTTACTCAGAGAGTGGTGGCTGTGTGGAATGATCTTCCTGCAGAAGTGGTGGAGGCAGGATCGATTTTAACATTTAAAAGTAAAGTGGATAGGTATATGGACGGGAAGGGAATGGAGGGGTATGGTCTGAGTGCAGGTAGATGGGACTAGAGGAAAATAAATGGTCGGCACGGACTGGAAGGGCTGAGAAGGCCTGTTTCCGTGCTGTAATTGTTATATGGTTATATATATATATATAAAGTTGGGAAAGAATGGAATAATCTACAGATTTTACACCGTTGGAGATATATCCGCGTTTTATGAAATGTACTACTTCATCTTTTCTTTGATTCTGGTTTCAGTCGGGTTCTCGTGCCGAACCAGTTTTATATTTAACATTGTGATAGTCCCAGCCTCAACTACCTCCTCCGGCAGCTCGTTCCATGCACCCACCACCCTCTGTGTGAAAAAGTTACCCCTCAGATTCCTATTAAATCTTTCCCCCCCTCACCTTAAACCTATGTCCTCTGGTCCTCGATTCCCCTACTCTGGGCAAGAGACTCTTTGAGTCCACCTGATCTAATCCTCTCATGATTTTATACACCTGTATAAGATCACCCCTCATCCTCCTGCGCTCCAAGGAATCAGATCCCAGCCTAATCAACCTCTCCCTACTGCTGAGACACTCGAGTCCTGGCAACATCCGTGTAAAATGTAATATGTTGGATCTACTAGTCAAATAATCCTATGGTAAGTCGTGATGAACCGAACATTAAAACTGCTGTAAACGGGAAGAGAACGCAACAGTGGGACGTATATATATATATTGGAGGAGGCACGATATTTGTCAACACCAAACAGTGATAGACTTCATACCAATAGTTTTCCAGCTAAATAATACACTACATTGCATTATTTATCTCCCTCAACTTCTCAGGCCCCCTTTGGTCGTGGCTGACCATGGGTGTCTCCAGGGTGCTATTCCCTATATGGAGGATGCCTGTGCGTGACTTTGTTTAACGTGGGGAGACTGGTGCACAGACAGCCACCCCACGTGGGGTCCTTGACAGATCTGGGTCAGGATCCAGTGGCATGGAGTCCAAGACGACCGGAGACCCTTTTCTGCGGCAGCCTTCATCCGCCTTCCCAGCCGTTGTGACGCTCCACTAAGGTCAGCCATCGTCCTCCGCCTGTTCCACCGTTGAGGTCTTGGTCGGATCGCTCTTTGTCAGAGACCTCCCCCTTGACCTTACCGCCATGGGTGGCCCTACCAGGAGCATCGCTCCAGACGGCATCGCTCTCAGGATCTCAGGTCCACACGAGCTTCTCCACCACGACAAGGTGACAATCCACGGGGAACGTTTGAATTAACCAACCCCTGTTCAGATCATTTCAGTAATGAAGCTCACATATGATATAGAAAGCCTTTAGTTTAATTTCGAGATCAAAACAGGCCCTTCAGCCCACCGAGTCCGCACCAACCAGCGATCCCCTGCACATGCCAGGGATCACATATGATATCCTGCACATGCAATGTAGATCACATATGATATACAAAACCTTATTTATATTTTCACACATGCCCATTTATCTTTCCATACATCTTTTACCTGTAACCACATCTGATCAATCTAATCAATTGTGTTTTTTCCAATAACTTTACTCGGTAATATTTGTTTCTCGGTCAACGTCAGCTGTGATCATATGTTCTTGGAGCAGAATTAGGCCATTCGGCCCATCAAGTTTATTCCACCATTGAATCACGGCTGATCTATCTCTCCCTCTCAACCCCATTCTCCTGCCTTCTCCCCATAACCCCTGATACCCGTACTAATCGAGAATCTGTCGATCTCTGCCTTATAAATACACGCTGACTTGGCCTCCACAGCCGTCTGTGGCAATGAATTCAACAGATTCACCGCCCTCTGACTAAAGAAATTCCTCCTCATCTCCTTCCTAAAGGAACGTCCTTTAATTCTGAGGCTGTGCCCTCTGGTCCTAGACTCTCCCACTAGTGGAAACATCCTCTCCACATCCACTCTATCAAGACCTTTCACTATTCGCTAAGTTTCAATGAGGTGTCCCCCCTCATCCTTCTGATCTCCAGCAAGCAATTTTATAGTTAGTCACCTGAGGGTGGTGAATCTGTGGAATTCTTTGCCACAGACGGCTGTGGAGGCCAATGGATTTTTTTAATGCGGAGATTGATAGATTCTTGATGAGTACGGGTGGCAGGGGTTATGGGGAGAAGGCAGGAGAATGGGGTTAGGAGGGAGAGATAGATCAGCCATGATTGAATGGCGGAGTAGAATTGGTGGGCCGAATGGCCTAATTCTTCTCCTATCACTTATGAACATGAAAGTTATCAAAGTGGATTGGCTCGTGTGAATATCAGTTTGATGTGATACATACCTTTCTGTAAGAGAAAGCTATTTACATATCAGATAATTCAAATAGATTCTATATTTACCTTAGGTTCATTGTGTGAATAATTGGTATTAAAATTGCAACTTTCTCTTTAGCTCAACTTTCATTGACTTTCAATAAAATATACCATTGTCAATTAGTGCCATCATTATCAGAAGGATCTGGTCTATTAGCTCCTATTCTATTCAACTATTCCTATTGATCATTGGGATACGGGGAGAAGGCAGGAGAATGGGGTTAGGAGGGAGAGATAGATCAGCCGTGATTTAGTGGCGGAGTAGACTTGATGGGCCGAATGGCCTAATTCTGCTCCTATCACTTATGACCTTATGAACCTATCACATACACAATTCAAAAATATCTAACAACATAGCATCAAATAATTCTAAACTGGGGTGACATTTCAAAAGAAAATCAATTATGGTGTTTGATTTTTGTTTCAACATGTCCTTCCTGACTTGCAATGATCTTTGACATTTAAGAACCCGGCTCGATGCATTTTACAAGTGGGTTAATTTCAGCCACATGCACGCCCGCACTCATAAGTGATAGGACCAGAGTTATGCCATTCGGCCCATCAAGTCTACTCCACCATGGCCGATCTATCTCTCCCTCCTAACCCTGTTCCCCTGCCTTCTCCCCACAACCCCCGACACCCGCACTAATCAACAATCTACTGATCAAACGGGCCAAGAAGATGAGAAACATTATCATCAAAACACAATTGTCCAAACTGAACAAAGTTGCCAGCAAAAAAGCAGAAATGTCCACACTTTGAACATAAGAATACAGAACTGGTATTTAAATCAAAATGTTCCGACTTGATTATTCCTGGAATATTTCAGCTTTTCACTGAACTTTGGTACATGCGACAATAAACTAAACTGCAATCTATCGATCTCTGCCTTACAAAAATACATTGATCTCTCAACATATCCGGCTGACTTACATTTCATTCACCACCCTCCCGTCTCAGGTAGTATCAGGCAGTAGGTGTGCCTGTAGGTGTAGCTGCACCTGTAACTCATTTACCTGCAAACCCAGTTACAGGTGTACCTGGAGGTGTAGCTGTACCTGTAACCCATTTACCTGTAACCCAGTTACAGGTGTACCTGGACCTGCAACTCATTTACCTGCAACCCAGTTACAGGTGTACCTGGACCTGCAACTCATTTACCTGCAACCCAGTTACAGGTGTGCCTGGACCTGCAACTCATTTACCTGTAACCCAGTTACAGGTGTACCTGGACCTGTAACTCATTTACCTGCAACCCAGTTACAGGTGTACCTGGACCTGCAACTCATTTACCTGTAACCCAGTTACAGGTGTACCTGGACCTGTAACTCATTTACCTGCAACCCAGTTACAGGTGTACCTGGGGGTGTAGATGTACCTGTAACTCATTTACCTGTAACCCAGTTACAGGTGTACCTGGACCTGCAACTCATTTACCTGTAACCCAGTTACAGGTGTACCTGGGGGTGTAGATGTACCTGTAACTCATTTACCTGTAACCCAGTTACAGGTGTACCTGGGGGTGTAGGTGTGTCTGTAATTCAGACAGTCACAGGACAGTAACTCAGTTCGTCCCCTTTGTACCTCTCTTTGAGGACATATTTCATTCTTCACATGTTTAAATTACAATCTTTTATCTGTAATTGTCTACCGTATATCGCGTTGTTTCTTGTTAGCAAAGCGCCAAGGCAAATCCTAGCGTGTACACATACTTGACTAATAATATTTATTCAATTCAATTCATACGCGGCAGAAGCCTTGCCCCCATCATCGTCTCGCCAGCCCTCAGCTGCCAGGTGAAGAGGCATCTTGATCAGGCGTGCAAATGATCAGTTGCAGCTGCTGAACCACTTTGCAATGTGGCTCTCAGTCACAAGATTGTGTTTTGACGATATCCGAGGCAATTGCCGGGGTCGCTCGCTCTCTCGGCAGAGATGACCCACACATCGCCGCTCTTTCCCGGGCATTGGGAAGATTCGTCTCTGTGACATCCCCAGCACATCCCCTCCCCTCCCCTCCCCTCCCCTCCCGACTGTAAATGACCCTAATGTGACTGATCGCATCTCACACCGACTCCGGGTCAGTGCGAGTGTGACTCAGTGCATCTGTCCACACCTGGGTGGATGAGGTTTGGCGGCAATGTACAGAAATAACCGCTAGTTTTAACACAAAAAAACATGTGGGTCAGGGAAAACACACACACACTCTCTGTCACACACATTCTCTCACACTCTCTCGTTCACACACACTTACACTCACAGACTTTCATATACACACACTCTCATACACACACTTGTATAGACTCACACATTCACACTCACACACTCATATATGCTCAATCACACACACTCTGTGTCACTCTCTCTCACTCTGTTTAACGCACACAGTCATACACTTTTTCACGTTCGCTCGCACACACTCGCTCACTTTGTGTCACTCAATCTCACACACACTCTTTCAAACACACGGACTCTCTCACACACACAACACACACTCACTCTCTCAGACACGCTCTCTCGCACACACACTCTCACTGTCACTCACACTCTCACACACACACACACACTCTCACACACACACTCACACTCTCACACACACACACACACTCTCTCACACACTCTCACTGACACACACACTCTCACTGACACACACACTCTCACTGACACACACACTCTCACTGACACACACACTCTCACTGACACACACACTCTCACTGACACACACACTCTCACTGACACACACACTCTCACTGACACACACACTCTCACTGACAGACACACTCACACTCTCTCACACACACACACTCTCACACACTCACACACTCACACACTCACACTCACACTCTCACTGACACACACACTCTCACTGACAGACACACACACACACACTCTCACTGACAGACACACTCTCACACAGACACACTCTCACTGACACACTCTCTCTCACACACACATAATGACAGTGAGGAATAACACGTTTTGCTGGCTCTCTGGAGTGTGAGCAGCGTGATTCCCCCACACACGCTAGACTTTACATCTCATCCCAGCTCGCAGCGAGTTGGTGGCAGCAGCCGGTGTGGGTGTGTGTCTGCGAGCACCAGGCTGGGTGGGTGGGTAGATGTCGGTGTGAGTTGGCAGCGCTCGCTGTCGCTGCTACATCAGTATCTCTTACCTCGTCTTGAACATGCCACGCCGGGTCGAAGATGATGCTCTCTCCTCTCCTCTCCCCTCCCCGCGTCTGTGACGGCCGGCGAGGTAAAGTTTATTCGCACCAAACCAGGCGCTGGCTGGCTGCTAACTTGTACTGGCCCATGTTTTCGCCACCGTCTCTCACTTTATTGAATGCAAATCTTCCTGCCGGCGTTGGAAGTCTTGGCGGGCGGCTTACTCCTGGTCAGCGGGGTGGTGTGTATCCTCTGGGTGGATGCCCCTGTCTGTCTGTCTGTCAGTCTGTGTTTGCCTCGGTCCAGGGGTGTCCGGGAGAGCGGCTGTAGACCAGCCCCGGCCGCGGCCAGCGCTGCCCACACATGCAGCAGATGCCGTGGACCAGGTACCTTCAGAGCGACCAAGAGCACACAGCCGTGCTCAGTGGAAGGAGCGGGTAATGGCATCTAGTCACTGCTGCACGCATTCATAGGATCCTGAGAAGGAGGAGAAAGAGAGAGAGAGAGACCTGCCACTCAGCGGTCGCTCTGAAGCAGGGTCTCAACCCAAAACGTCACCTATCCATGTTCCCCACAGATGCTGCCTGACCCCTGAGAATCATTACTTTTTGCATATTTTTCATTAATTTGTCTTGTATTACTCTCTATATCACTGCCCATATCACTCTCCCCTGACTCAAGTTCATTGTCGTGTGTCCCTGATAGGACAATGAAATTCTTGCTTTGTTTCAGCACAACAGAACATAGTAGACATTGAGTACAAAACAGATCATAGAAAAATAGGTGCAGGAGTAGGCCATTCGGCCCTTCGAGCCTGCACCGCCATTCAATATGATCATGGCTGATCATCCAACTCAGTATCCCGTACCTGCCTTCTCTCCATACCCCCTGATCCCTTTAGCCACAAGTGCCACATCTAACGCCCTCTTAAATATAGCCAATGAACTGGCCTCAACGACCTTCTGTGGCAGAGAATTCCAGAGACTCACCACTCTCTGTGTAAAGAATGTTTTCCTCATTTCGGTCCTAAAGGAATTCCCCCTTATCCTTAGACTGTGACCCCTTGTTCTGGACTCCCCCAACATCGGGAACAATCTTCCAGCATCTAGCTTGTCCAACCCCTTAAGAATTTTGTAAGTTTCTATAAGATCCCCCCCTCAATCTTCTAAATTCCAGCGATGTCCTAAATTCCAACAGTGTGTCCATATACCATTATACACACATGAATAAATAAACTGATAAAGACTCTCATTCTGAAGAAGGGTCTCGACCTGAAATGTCCCTTTCTCCAGAGACGCTGCCTGACCCGCTGAGTTACTCCAGCACTCTGTGAAACGTCACCTATCCATGTTCTCCACAGATGCTGCCTGACCCGCTGAGTTACTCCAGCACTCTGTGAAACGTCACCTATCCACGTTCTCCACAGATGCTGCCTGACCCGCTGAGTTACTCCAGCACTCTGTGAAGGCATATAACGTAGCAAAGATTAGTGGGAGGCTAGAGGACTGGGAAGCTTTTAAAGAACAACAGAAGGTAACTAAAAAGGCAACACGGGGAGAAAAGAAGAAATACGAAGGTAAGCTAGCCAATTATATAAAAGAGGATAGCAAGAGTTTCCTCAGTTATATAAAGCGTTAGAAAGAGGCAAGAGTGGACGTTGGGCCACTGGGAAATGATGCAGGAGAAGTGATAATGGGAAATAAAGAAATGTCCAAGGAGTTGAAGAACCCCTTGGATCAGTCTTCACAGTGGAAGACACCAGCAACGTGCCTGAAACTCAAGAGAGTTAATGGAGCGGCGATTACTAGAGATATGGTGCTTGGGAAGCTGAAAGGGCTGAAGGTGGATAAGTCACCTGGACCTGATGGACTGCTCCCTAAGGTTCTGAAAGAGGTGGCTTTAGACATTGTGGAGACATTGACAGTGATATTTCAGGAATCACTAGAGACAGCAGTGGTTCCGGATGATTGGAGAATTGCCAATATTGCCCCGCTACACAAGAGGGTAACAAGGCAGAAAAGTGGGAACTATAGATATGTGAAGAGACTAGTTAGAACAAATGTTGGTCCCTTGCAGTCAGAAGCAGGGACTGCATGAATTGATCATGGGGAACAAGGACATGGCAGACCAATTGAATAACTACTTTGGTTCTGTCTTCACGAAGGAAGACATAAATAATCTGCCGGAAATAGCAGTGGACCAGAGGTCAAATAAGATGGCGGAACTGAGTGAAATCCAGGTTAGCCGGGAAGTGGTGTTGGGTAAATTGAACGGATTAAAGGCCGATAAATCCCCAGGGCCAGATGGTCTGCATCCCACAGTGCTCAAGGAGGTAGCCACGGAAATAGTGGATGCATTTTTTTTTTTTTTTCTATTAGTGATAATTTTTCAAAACTTCTTAGCTTCTGGAGTAGTTCCTGAGGATTGGAGGGTAGCTAATGTAACCCCACTTTAAAAAAAAGGAGGGAGAGAGAAAGCGGGCAATTACAGACCAGTTAGTCTAACATCGGTAGTGGGGAAACTGCTAGAGTCGGTTATTAAAGATGGGATAGCAGCGCATTTGGAAAGTGGTGAAATTATTGGACAAAGTCAGCATGGATTTACAAAAGGTAAATCATGTCTGACGAAACTTATAGAATTTTTTGAGGATGTAACTAGTAGAGTGGATAAGGGAGAACCAGTGGATGTGTTATATTTGGACTTTCAGAAGGCTCTCGACAAGGTCCCACATAAGAGATTAGTATATCAACTTAAAGCACACGGTATTGGGGGTTCAGTATTGATGTGGATAGAGAACTGGCTGGCAGACAGGAAGCAAAGGGTAGGAGTAAATGGGTCCTTTTCAGAATGGCAGGCAGTGAGTAGTGGGGTGCCGCAAGGCTCAGTGCTGGGACCCCAGCTATTTACAATATACATTAATGATTTGGACAAGGGAATTGAATGCAACATCTCCAAATTTGCAGATGACACCAAGCTGGGGGGTATAGTTAGGTGTGAGGAGGATGCTTGGAGGCTGCAGGGTGATTTGGATAGGCTGATTGAATGGGCAGATGCATGGCAGATGCAGTATAATGTGGATAAATGTGAGGTTATCCACTTTGGTGGCAAAAACATGAGGGTAGACTATTATCTGAATGGTGGCAAATTAGGAAAAGGGGAGATGCAACAAGACCTGGGTGTCATGGTACACCAGTCATTGAAAGTAGGCATGCAGGTGCAGCAGGCAGTGAAGAAAGCAAATGGTATGTTAGCATTCATAGCAAAAGGATTTGAGTATAGGAGCAGGGAGGTTCTACTGCAGTTGTATAGGGTCTTGGTGAGGCCTCACCTGGAGTATTGCGTACAGTTCTGGTCTCCAAATCTGAGGAAAGACATTATTGCCATAGAGGGAGTGCAGAGAAGGTTCACCAGACTGATTCCTGGGATGTCAGGACTGTCTTATGAACAAAGACTGCATAGACTCGGTTTATACGCTCTAGAATTTAGGAGATTGAGAGGGGATCTTATAGAAACTTACAAAATTCTTAAAGGGTTGGACAGGCTAGATGCAGGAAGATTGTTCCCGATGTTGGGGAGGTCCAGGACAAGGGGTCACAGCTTAAGGATAAGGGGGAAATCCTTTAGGACCGAGATGAGAAGGACTTTTTTCACACAGAGAGTGGTGGGTCTCTGGAACAAAAGGATTTGAGTATAGGAGCAGGGAGGTTCTACTGCAGTTGTACAGGGTTTTGGTGAGGCCACACCTGGAGTACTGCGTACAGTTTTGGTCTCCAAATCTGAGGAAAGACATCCTTGCCATAGGGGGGTACAGAGAAGATTCACCAGACTGATTCCTGGGATGTCGGGACTTTCATATGAAGAAAGACTGGATAGACTCGGCTTGTACTCACTGGAATTTAGAAGATTTAGGACCGAGATTAGGAAAACATTCTTTACACAGAGAGTGGTGAGTCTCTGGAATTCTCTGCCACAGAAGGTCGTTGAGGCCAGTTCATTGTCTATATTCAAGAGGGAGTTGGATGTGGCACTTGTGGCTAAAGGGATCAGGGGGTATGGAGAGAAGGCAGGTACGGGATACTGAGTTGGATGATCAGCCATGATCATATTGAATGGCAGTGCAGGCTCGAAGGGCCGAATGGCCTACTCCTGCACCTATTTTTCTATGCTTCTATGTTTCTATAGGCTGGTTAGACTGACTTTGGTGGTTGGTAAGATTGTTGAGTCCATGATATAGCAATGTTACAAAATTTTGAGATTTAAAAAATCAAGTCTGCAATTTATCCCATCAGATAAAGCATAAAAATAAGTTTAATTTGACACCTAATTCACTTTCATATCTTCAGTATTAAAAAAGTTAGGGCCATTTTCATACTCGGAAATTAGCATCTTGTTCTCCATTGCCTTTCCATTGACTTAACACAAAAGTTGTGATCGAGGACAGTCAAAAGCCCATAACTTCCTTAAAAATTAAGAGAACTGAAAGAAAATTTCAGTTATTATAGATTGAAGTATTCTGAAACTAATATGAAACAATCTTACTTGGATGACCTGAAATTAAAGCATATAATTAGTTAGTTACCCAATTGTAGCCAATTACAAAATTCAATTAATAGATCTAAACATCTATCCATTTCTTAAGAAAAAAAATTAAAAAAATTTAAAGCCTAAGTGTCCAATTAACAGTCACACAATAATTCACAATATAACATGATTTTTAAATCTAATTGTCATTAATTTATAGGCCAAATTGAAGGAATTCAGTGTTTACTGCCTGTAAATTAATGGGCATTTTAAACAGCTTGCGAGTGGGATTTACTGGAACGCGATGGATTAGAACGTTGCGGTTGCGGTGAATTTAAACCCAATATCGGCAGGAAATTTTACGGGGGCTAAATGACCGTTTCGCAACATGAAATATTGATTACAGTCCCCTAAAATAAAGCAAGTTTATATGTAAAAATAAACAGCTTTCACTTACCTGTCCCCTACGTAAAATCCGTCCCGTTGTCGGCGTTCACGGCATTAGGAGCTAATTTTTATTTTACTGCAGCGATGAAGTAGGCGGGCTATTTATTAAAAAAAACGGACTTACCGGCAGTCGGAACGCATCTCCAAAAATAGATCGCACTCCGACAACAGAAAGCTCCGGATTGCATGGGGAAAACCGCATTTTAACCCTGCCCCCCCCCCTTAAAGGCGCCAAAGTCGCGCACACGGCCAGCGGCAGAACTGCAGCTCCGCTAAAGGTAAGTTTTGTAACATACCTACATGATAAAGGATGAGATGAGAATGAGCACTTGGAGACCAAAGTCACCATGGCTTTGTGAAGGGGAGGCCTTGCTTGACAAATCTGCTGGAATTCTTTGAAGAAGTAATTAGCTGGACAGTAGATGTTGTTTACCTAGATTTTCGGAAAGTCTTTGCTAAAGTGCCACACGTGAGGCTGCTAAAGAAGATGAGAGCCCAGAGTATCAAAGGGCAGATACTAGCGTGGATAGCAGGTTGGCTGGGTGGCAGAAGGCAAAGAGTGGCAGTGAAGGGGGGCTTTTTCTAGTTGGCTGCCAGTGACTAGTGGAGTTCCACAGGGCTCGGTGCTGGGGCCGCTACTCTTCACCTTGTATATTAATGATTTAGACGAGGGGATTGAAGGCTTTGTGGCCAAGTTTGCAGATGATATGTAGATAGGTGGAGGGGCAGGTAGTGTAGAGGAAGCAGGGACTCTGCAGAAGGACTTGGACAGGCTGGGAGAGTGGGCAGAGAAGTGGCAGATGGAATATAGTGGAGCAAAGTGTGGAGTCATGCATTTTGGTCAAAGGAATAAAGGCGTAGACTATTTTCTAAATGGGGAGAGAATCCTGAAATCGGAGGTACAAATTGACTTGGGAGCTGGTGCAGGATTCCCAAAAAGTTAATCTGCAAGTCGAATCGGTCGTAACGAACGCAAACTCAATACTAGCATTTATTTCAAGAGGGCTTGTATACAAAATCAGGGATGTAATGCTGAGGCTCTATAAGGTGCTGGTCAGGCCACATTTGGAGTATTGTGAGCAATTTTGGGCCCCGTATCTGAGGAAAGATGTGCCGGCTCTGGAGAGGGTCCAGAGGAGGTTTACAAGAATGATCCCAGGAATGAGTGGGTTAGCGTATGATGAGCGTTCAACAGCACTGGGCCTGTACTCGCTGGAGTTTAGAAGGATGAGGGGAGACCTTACTGAAACATACAGAATAGTGAAAGGCCTGGATAGAGTGGATGTGGCGAGGATGTTTCCACTGGTGGGAGAGTCTAGGACAAGAGATCAAAGCCTCAGAATTAATGGACATTCCTTCAGGAAGGAGATGAGGAGGAATTTCTTTAGTCAGAGGGTTGTGAATCTGTGGAATTCTTTGCCACAGACGGCTGTGGAGGCCACAAGTCAGTGGATATTTTTAAGGCAGAGATAGATCGATTCTTGATTAGTGCGGGTGTCAGAGGTTATGGGGAGAAGGCAGGAGAATGGGGTTAGGAGGGAGAGATAGATCAGCCATGATTGAATGGCAGACTAGACTTGATGGGCCGAATGGCCTAATTCTGCTCCTTTCACTGATGACTTTATGGTCTTTATGTAGGCTCGAAGGGCCGAATGGCCTACTCCTGCACCTATTTTCTATGTTTCTATGTTTCTATGTCTAAACTTTCCCTCTCTCTCCTTTAATCTATCTGAAAAAGAATTCTGACCCGAAACGTCACCCATCCCTTTTCTCGTGAGATGCTGCCAGACCCCGCTGAGTTACTCAGAATCAGAATCACACTTTATTCGGCAAGTATGTTTTGCAACATACGAGGAATTTCACTGGCCAGCTCAGTCATACAATTAAAAGCAACAGATATTTTGACAGATATGAGAAGGACTTTTTTCACACAGAGAGTGGTGAGACTGTGGAATTCTCTGTCACAGAGGGTAGTTGAGGCCAGTTCATTGGCTATATTTAAGAGGGAGTTAGATGTGGCCCTTGTGGCTAAATTGATCAGAGGATATGGAGAGAAGGCAGGTACGGGATACTGAGTTGGATGATCAGCCATGATCATATTGAATGGCGGTGCAGGCTCGGGGCCGAATGGCCTACTCCTGCACCTAATTTCTATGTTTTTATGTTTGGATCAGTTCAAAAACACATTTTAACATGAACATCCACCACAGTGACTCCTCCACATTCCTCACTGTGATGGAAGGCGAAATAAAGTTCAAGTCCTTCCCTTAGTTCTTCCTCGGTCGTGGGCCTCGAGCCCCCATTGACGGGATGATCTTGACTCCCATAGCCGGCGGCGTTCAATCTCCCGCATTGGGGGGATGTCAGCTCCCCCGCGCCGGGCAATCGAACCTCGCGTTGGGCTGGTGAGCTTTCCGCGACGTTGGAGCTCCCGACTCGGCCTCTCCCAAGACTGCGAGCCCTTGATGTTGATTCCGCAGTGGGAGCGATCCCAGGCAAGGGATCAGCTCCGATGTTAAGTCCGCTCCTCGCGGTGGGGCTCACGACAGTCTAAGGTGGCTCCCAGCTCCATCGATGGTAGGCCGCAGAGCCCGGAGAATGTGATCCGAAAATTGTTCACATCTCCAGGAAGGTAAGAGCTTGAAAAAAAAATGTCTGCACTTTTTTGTGTTTATCTTAGGTTAAAACCAGCATCTGCAGTTCCTTCCTACGCATTAAAGCCATGCCCATGGTCTTTGACCTTTGCACCCTGGGGAAAAAAAGTTCTGACTGTCTACCGTATAAGTGACCTACTAAGTTGCTCTAACACAGTGTCATACAGCATGGATGGAGACCCTTCGCCCCAACTTGCCCATATCAACCAACATGTCCCATCTACACTGGTCATGTTTGGCCCTTATCCCTCTAAACCTTGTCTTTTGCATATAAGATTCATGAAAGTATCGAGTTGAGAGTCAAGGATGTTTTATTTGTCATAGGTCCCAGATAGGACAATGACATTTTTACTTGCTGCAGCACAACAGGATATGTAAACATAATAAATAATATAACAAAAACTCAGAAAAATGAACAGACAATAAATGCAATAATAATAGTCTACTAGAGTAAGTGGGACCCATTGGGTCCCATGTTCACACGAGAGGGCTGGTCCCCCAACGCAATATTACTCCTCTCCACCAATTCCAATATTGGTGGCTAGTGGGGGGGGGGGGGGGGGGGGGGGCTGCTTTCTGGAGCGCTAGTATGGGTGTTGTGGGCTGAAAGGACTGTTTTCCAGAGGGCTAGTATGGACATTGTGGGCCAAATGGGTTATTGGGCTGGCAGCTCAGTCACTCAGGCCTGGTGGGCTCGCAGCTCACTCAGGGCTGGTGGGTTGGCAGTTCAGCCACTCTGGGCTGGTGGGCTGGCAGCACAGTCACTCAGGGCTGGTGGGCTGGCAGCTCAGTCACTCGGGGCTGGTGGGCTTGCAGTTCACCCACGGTTATTCCTTGAAATTCCATTTCAAGCATAGCGCAGGCCACCAAATTCAATTTCACAGCATTTCAAGCGGAGTGCAGCCCACCAAATCAATTTCACATCATTTCAGGCATTGTGCAGGTCACCAAACTCAAACATAATGTTATAGTGTTTTTCTTAAAGTTAAAAGGGTTATCAAAGACAATATAACTGTACTAATAACAGTAAAGCTTTGCGGTATGGGATAAACTGTTTACCTTTAATTATAATTAGCTTTGACTCCGCCCTGTGGCAAGAGATTGGAGTTAATAGCAATCTGTTATAAAACTGAGTTTTATTTCCATCAAGAGTAATTGGCAATATAGCATCTGTGTTTCAGCCGAGCAAATCAAGGAACTGATATTGTGTAAGTAGCAACCTCTCAAAGGACAATTAGATCATTGTTAACAACCTTATGCAATTGTCAGCTGAAGCTACCTCAGTCACAATGATGAAAAAACAGTATTCATTGCTGAACATGACAATAAACTCATTTGAACTTGAACTTGAAACTCGCTACAGTAGTGTGGTCGGTCGAATTCAGTTATTACAAACTGATGCTAAGGACTCTAAGATGAGAAGTTCCGTATACCATCACCAACTTGGAGGTATTGGAGATTGCATGAGTTACCAATTCTTCAATTGTTGATATCAACTAAACATACACACTAGATGCACCCCATGGGTAAGGGGCTATTGAGTGAATATACATATGCTACATGCTCAAATTCAAGTTGCTGCTCTACGATGGTGACATATGTTAGTCACACATGGTAATCAAGTAAAAGTAATCTGTAATAATTACCTAAATCTCCTTTGCCACTGGTGTAACATCCAGTTCAGATCGATGACAACACAGAATAAGTGTTGGATCTCAAAGTATTATGAAAGTATGGTTCAATACTACATCGAATATCAACATGTTGGTGCATGTTTATTCACTGATTGCAAAAATATGTGGCACTACAGTGCGGGGAAATACATTTTCGCTACAAAAGGAGGAATGTTCTTTTATGTTTTCCTCCATTTTTTGCCTCATTAGCCGGGTCAAACTAAAACAGTCAGCAAGACCTCGCTTGGGTTCGTACTGTCAGACTGGCCAAGCGTCCATGTTGCCTGCTTCATCAGGCATTATGGCACAACGGTATTTGGTTATTCCAAAAACTTGCTGGTTCAAACTGTGGTTCAGGAGACCGGCTCTTGCACAGTAAAACAATTATTGACCTACACATTTTGGAATGGATTGACTTATGGCTCAGGTTGTCACATCAAGCCATGAAGGTGCTCACTGCAGAGTGCAGGGATAGCACCCAAAAAAGCAGTACATTCCTATAGAGGGGATTAGAAGTGATTTTGTTTAAATGTTAATGTTACATTTAACACGGTACAGATTACTGACATCTTGCAGTTCATTCTTAAATGGTATTTGACAATAATTCAGTTATAGAGACACTACAGCTGCAACAAAAGAGAACTACGCTGTCGGGTTCAACCCGGATATCGAATTGTTAAAAAGATCTTGACACAGGTTCTCCCATTACAAGATCATGCAGTTGGTTATTGAAAATGTGTGAACATTACTTCACCAAGGGGTTCCAGCTACATCCTTAGTCATGACACTTATATCAGCACAACGACGGCAAACATTGCAAATGCTGTGGCTAGATAGGATGGAATTGGCTGCAGGTGCCATTACATTTTATATTCTGGTCTACACAAGCAGAGCAGACCAGGGGTGGCAGGATTTAACATCATTTTTTTCGGATACCCCACGGTCTCACGTCTATGTGGGAGGGCAGGCTTGCTATATTATATCAAGGCCACCAGAATCCTAAGAAGTGTGGAATCAGCATTGTTTATTAATCAACAAACAACTACACAATGGAAGGTCGGTTCAGTCTATTTCAAGGTGGCTGCAGCATGTTCTGGTTATGCAGGTATTAACACTGACGACTGTATATCTCATTCCACCAGGTCAGCATCAACGTTAGCAGCCAGGGCAATGGACATGCCCAGTGACCATATCCTCGCGACCGCATGATGGTCAACTAAATTGTTTTAACATTTTTTTCCATTGGACGGTTACTGACCCAGGGTTTTGCCCATTCTGTTTGCGTCCACTTTAGCCTCTCCTGAGTTACAGGGGTTGCTATTGATATCTTTATTAACATAAACCATTAATACATGTGAATCAATATCATGCTAATGCATTTTGATTATTCACTCATCCTGAGTCAATCGATGCAGTGAGATGCCGAGATTTCGATCTGCGGCATGAAATCATAAAGCTTTGAAGTCTTCACAGAATCACTCATGTGACTCTGAAGTAAAATAGTAAGATTAAACAAGAACTTACCAGTTTGAAGTTTGATCTTTATTTTAAGAGGAGTTACGTGCCCGCCACGCCCAACCCTCTCTCATAAAGATCATCTGGTAGTTCTCGAGTCACAAATCTTACTATGTCACTTCGGTGTTTGTTATTTGTGATTTCATACCGCTGCTTTGAAGATTGACACGCATGTAGCCTAGATGGGGTTCTTCATGTAATCACCAACGTAACTCCTCATAAAATCAAAATCAAACTTCAAACTGGTAAGTTCTCATTTAATCTTACTATTTTACAGCATTTGAGGCAGTGCCAGCCACCAAACCCTATTTCACAGCATTTCAGGCAGAGTGCAGGCCACCAAACTTAATTGCACAGCATTTAAGGCAGTGTAGGCCACCAAATTCAATTTAACAGCATTTCAGGCAGAGTGCAGGCCACCAACTCAATTTCACAGCATTTCAAGCAGAATGCAGGCCACCAAATTCAATTTCACAGCATTTCAGGCAGTGCAGGCCACCAAACTCAATTGTACAGCATTTAAGGCAGTGCAGGCCACCAAATTACCAAACAACTCATTGCATTATCATTAAGGGCTAACAAATTTTTTAGTACATTTCAGACTCTCTGTTCAGTTGATTCACAGCTTAGAATCACAGTTGTGGGCTCTCCCTCGCGATCTTCCACAGTGAGTTATTCACGTCCAGGCATCTGGGGTTTTATAGTCCTGCCCCCTCACCCCCCAGTGGAAGGGGTGTTATCTTCATCATGGTAACTGACATGCTGGATGACCAATCAGCTAATCTCAAGACTTTTTAAACACTCATAACTATTTTATTTTTCATCGATCGGAAAAATCCTCAGGGCTGCCTCAGCGGAGAAGGACTGTGAATAAGATGGCCAAAAATCGTAGCGATATATGGTACCGGTTTTTTTCTAAAATCAGTATACAGCGCAGTCAGGAAGTGATCAAGATGAGACTTTTTGTTATATAGATTGTATCTCAGAGCTTATTTGTTGTGGTGTTTAATAGCCTGGCGGCTGTTGGGAAGAAGCTGTTCCTGAACATGGACGTTACAATTTTCAGGCTCCTGTACCTTCTTCCTGATGGCATTGGTGAGATGAATGTGTTGCCAGGATGGTGTGGGTCTCTGATGATGCTGCCCGCCTTTTTGAGGCAGCGCCTATGATAGATTCCTTCGATGGTGGGGAGGTCAGAGCCGGTGATCAATCCACCAATCAACCAATCGATCGGTCAATCAATCAGTCAATTCTCCATTAAGCCATGGAGCCCAAATTGCCCAGAGTAAAGTTGGAAAACAGAGAGACGGAGAAAGTGAGCACAAAAAATCTTGAGAATTCATGTCACTCATCGAGCCATAGAGTCATAGTGTCACAGTCATAGAGTGATACAGCGTGGGAACAGGCCTGTCCCACTTGGGCAACCTAATCCGCCAGTTCTGGCGAGTTGCCCTCGACTCATGGTCGACACGAGGTCATAGGAGGTCTTTGTAACTCTCCTTCATGCTCGAGAGTGGTCCCCGCGTACTCGAGGCCTCAGCTAGGTCGCGGCGTTTTTTCAACATGCTGAAAAATGCCCACAAGTAAAAAAAAGGTCGCCATGGAAAAAATCGACACTTTATTTACTCGTAGGTTTAGTCGTAGTAGGTCGGCATGTTAGTCGTAGGTAATCGAGGGTAGTCGAAGGTAGTCGTAGATAGTCTTCATCATAGTCGAGGGAGGTCGAAGGGAGGTCGAAGGGAGGTCAAATGAGGTCGTCTTCACTCTCCACTATTCGGTGTCCAATTTTCCCGAAGTTAGTCGTAGCTAGTCGAAGCTGGTCTTCAGCACAGTTGAAGGAGGCCTTCAACATGTCATTTTTTCAAACTCTTCTAAACTCGCCAATTAGGTCGGCCAAGTGGGGCAGCCCCTTTAGGCAGCAACTCTACCGCTGCACCACTGTGCCTTCCGTCCCTTTATGGAGGGCTTAGCTTTAAGGTGAGATGGGCAAAGTTTAAAAGAGATGTGCGGGCCAAAGGATGTTAAACAGTGGGTGGTGGGTGAGTGGATAGGGCTCAAATAACATCGTTGCAGGAGAAGGAAGAGTGAGGGGTGATTTTTTTGAAGAGGAAGAGTCTCGTCCAGAAACGTCACCTATTTCCTTCGCTCCATAGACGCTGCCTCACCCGCTGAGTTTCTCCAGCATTTTTATTACCTTTGTTACGTGAGTAAGTCTTCCTGTAATGCCCAGTCTGTAATCAAGACCTTGTTTTACTATTTATAAAATCATAAGTGATAGGAGCAGAATGAGGCCATTCGGCCCATCAAGTCTACTCCGCCATTCAATCATGGCTGATCTATCTCTCCCTCCTAACCCCATTCTCCTGTCTTCCCCCCCATAACCCAATGATCAATAGGAATAGTTAAAGAGAATAGCAGCTGACAGACCAGATCCTTCTGATAATGATGGCACTAATTGACAATGGTATCTTTTATTGAAAGTCAGTGAATGTTGAGCTAAAAAGAAAGTGGCAATTTTAATACCAATTATTCGCACAATAAACTTAAGGTAAATATAGAATCTATTTGAATTAGTTTGTATGTAGATAACTTTCTCTTACAGAAAGGTATGTTTCACATGAAACTGGCATTCACACGAGCCAATCCACTTTGATAACTTTTATAAGTTCATAAGGTACTGATTGGGGATGATCAGCCATGATCACATTGAATGGTGGTGCTGGCTCGAAGGGCCGAATGGCCTACTCCTGTACCTATTGTCTATTGTGAAAGGAGCAGAATTCAGTCATTCGGCCCATCAAGTACATTCCACCATTCAATCATGGCTGATCTATCTCTCCCTCCCAACCCCATTCTCCTGCCTTCTCCCCATGACCGCTGACACCCGTACGAATCATGAATCTATCTATCTCCACTGACCTGGCCTCCACAGCCTTCTGTGGCAAATGATTCCACAGATTCACCACCCTCTGGCTAAAGAAAGATCTGTTAATCAAGTTTGTGTGTAATCTTGTCAGCTGAGAATGTAAACGCTGTCACAACTCAGGAGAGGAGCTTTGACGGGTCTCCTGGTGGGCACCAGATTTAATAAATCACCCGCTGCACAGAACTCCAATTCCACACTGCCTTTCCATTTGCTCCTACACCCTAGTGGCATTTAAAAGGCTTTTAGTTTCGGCACACTCGGCACACACGATCGATGCACTCAGCACCTCCACTCAGTGCCCCATCCTGATCTCCCGGTTGCTCAGCACATTAACTCCCCCTCCCATTCCCACACTGACCTTTCTGTCCTGGGCCTCCTCCATTGTCAGAGTGAGGCCCAGCGCAAATTGGAGGAACAGCACCTCATGTATCACTTGGGCAGCTTTCACCCCAGCGGTATGAACATTGACTTCTCTAACTTCAAGTAACCTTTGCTTTCCCTCTCTCTCCATCCCTCCCCCTTCCCAGTTCTCCGACCATTTCCCTGTCCAGCTGATTAATTTTACTGATGGAATGCCTCATTGTCACCTTCCTCTCAGCCATCAATGAACCATTCTGCATTTCCTAGATCATCGTCTGCTTTCCTCTGCTGTTTTCACACCTTGCCCTTCCATATCTCTAGACTCTCTCCTCATACTCTCAGTATGAAGAAGGGTCTCGAACCGCAATGTCACCCATTCCTTCTCTCCAGAGATGCTGCCTGTCCTGCTGAGTTATTATCTGAATAGTGTCAAATTAGGAAAAGGTGAGGTGCAACGAGACCTGGGTGTGCTTGTACATCAGTCATTGAAAGTAAGCATGCAGGTACAGCAGGCAGTGAAGAAAGCTAATGGCATGTTGCCCCTCATTGTGAGAGGATTTGAGTATAGGAGCAAGGAGGTCCTACTGCAGTTGTACAGGGCCCAGGTGAGACCACACCTGGAGTATTGTGTGCAGTTTTGGTCCCCAAATTTGAGGAAGGACATTCTTGCTATTGAGGGATGTGTAGCATAGGTTCACCAGGTTAATTCCCGGGTTGGCGGGACATACTTCTAATGAAAGAATGGATCGACTGGGCTCGTATTCACTGGAATATAAAGGACGAGAATGGATCTTATAGAAACATATAAAATTCTTAAAGGAGTGGACAGGCTAGATGCAGGAAAAATGTTATCGATTTTGGGGGAGTCCAGAACCAGGGGCCACAGTTTACAAATAAGGGGTCAGCCATTTAGGACTGAGATGAGGAAAAACATCTTCACACAGAGAGTTGTGAATCTGTGGAATTCTCTGCCACAAAGGCAGTGGAGGCCAATTCAATGGATGGTTTCAAGAGAGAGCAAAAGGAATCCTAGGGATATGGGGAGAAGGCAGGCACGGGTTATTGATAGCGGACGACCAGCCATGATCATATTGAATGACGGTGCTGGCTCGAAGGGCCGAATGGCCTACTCCCATTTTTTTCTATGATACAAAGTACTGAAGTTAATCAGCGGATCAGGCAGCATCTGTGGAGAACATGGATAGGTGACGTTTCACAGAGTGCTGGAGTAACTCAGCGGGTCAGGCAGCATCTGTGGAGAACATGGATAGGTGACATTTCACAGAGTGCTGGAGTAACTCAGCGGGTCAGGCAGCATCTGTGGAGATCATGGATAGGTGACGTTTCACAGAGTGCTGGAGTAACTCAGCGGGTCAGGCAGCATCAACGTTTTGGGTTGATAAAGGGCCTCGACCCAAAACGTCACCTATCCATGTTCTCCAGGGATGCTGCCTGACCCGCCGAGTTACTCCAGGACTTTGATTCCTTTCCATGTACCTGTCCATATGTCTTTTTAATTTTATTATGTTTTTATTGCCTCAGCTACCTGGAGATGGAGCAGTACGCGGCTGTGCTGTTGTCAGAGTGCAGGGAGTATGGGCAGGACTGAGAATACATTCCTTAGACCTTAGAGATACAGCGCAGAAACAGGCCCTTCGGCCCACCCAGACCATGCCGACCAGTGATCACCCCGTACGCTAACACTGTCCTACACACGGAGAGACAATTTACAATTATACCGAGCCAAATTGTTTATAAACCTGCACGACTTTGGAGTGTGGGTGGAAACCGGAGCACCCGGAGACAACCCACGCAGGTCACGGGGAGAACATGCAAACTCCGTACAGACAGCGCCCGTAGTCAGGATGGAACCCGGGTCTCTGGCGCTGTGAGGCAGCAACTCTACCACTGCGCCACCGTGTTGAGTATGGCATTGTGTCCAGTTATTGGTCTTGAAGTGACGGAGGGAGCAAGGTTTCTTCAGGTAGATAAAAATGCTGGAGAAACTCAGCGGGTGAGACGGCATTTCTGGAGCGAAGGAAATGGGTGATGTTTCTTCAAACTGATGTGGGGGGGGGGGGGGGAGGTGCGGGAAGAAGAAAGGAAGAGGCAGAGACAGTAGGCTGTGGGAGAGCTGGGAAGGGGAGGGGAAGGAGGGAGAAAGCAGGGACTACCTGAAATTGTAGAAGTCAATGTTATAGCGAAATATGCTTGGGCAGTTTGGTGCTGTTCCTCCTATTTGCAGTGTGACTCACTCAGGCCATGGAGGAGGCCCAGGACAGGAAGGTCGGATTTGGAATGGGTTAAACTATGTAACGCAGATTAAGAAATCGACATTCTTCTGATAACTGTGGTAGGTCTTGGATGATTGATAGGGGAGTCAATTCATCGTCAATCAGCGCTGACAGTTCTGACTTGAGGTCAACTGAGGGGGAGTTGAAGTGCTGAGCCACCGGGAGATCAGGTTGGTTAATGCTTAATCAGGTTGGTTAAGGTGTTGGGCGAAGCGATCGCCAAGCCTGCTCTTGGTCTCACCGATGTAGAGCAGCTGACACCTGGAGAGGCGGGTGCAATAGAAGAGGTTGGAGGAGGTGCAGGTGAACCTCTGCCGCACCTGTAAAGACCGCTTGGGTCCTTGGCTGGAGTGGAGGGGGGACGTTTTCTGCAGGGACACACAGGGCAAGTGAACATCGACTCCAACAAGGTGATGGGTTTGACACAAGCTCGGACGGCAGGGGGGTGCATCGCCACTGTGGAACCTCGCACGATGGAACAAGCAGAGGTTACAGGGCTAGTCGGCTGAATGGACAAGACACAGTGGGCAGCAAGACGCTGGTCGCCAGCAATCCCATCGTCTGTCCAGTGTCCTGCTGTTGCAGTGTCAGGTGTGACAGCATCTGTCCTGACACACACCACAGAACACAGACTGGCATCCAGACTGTTGCATTATCATAAACGCACATCGCCTTCCTCATCTAACAGCGAGGGCAAGCAATTTAATTTAAACAGATGACTGCCTTGTCAAAGCAGAGGGATTTGATAGACCCGTCAGGTGAGAAGCACCATCATGGTTCCCAGCGTGAGTTTATTTCTTGAAGGTGCCCTTGAACTGGAAGCTTAGGTTTATTATATTGCAGAGTGATGGAAACAGGCCCTTCGGCCCTACTTCCCTGCACCGACCAACATGTCCCAGCTACACTAGTCCCACCTGCCTGCATTTGGCCCATTTCCCTCTCAACCTGCCCTAACTGTGTACCTGTCCAAATTTTACAATAGACAATAGGTGCAGGTGTAGGCCATTCGGCCCTTCTAGCCAGCACCGCCATTCAATGTGATCATGGCTGATCATCCCCAATCAGTACCCCGTTCCTGCCTTCTCCCCGTATCCCCCGACTGTGCTATCTTTACGAGCTCTATCTAGCTCTCACTTGAAAGCGTCCAGAGAACCGGCCTCCACCGCTGTATAGTTCCTGCCTTAACTACCTCCTCCGGCAGCTCATTCCGTACACGCGCCACCCTCTGCCAGACAAGACACTGCCCCTTCTGCTGCTGCACAGAATTATTTTGTTAATGTGCAGACATACACCAGAGACTCAGTCACTTAGGCTGGGGCAGCACAGTGGCGCAGCGGTAGAGTTTCCGCCTCACAGCGCCAGAGACCCGGGTTCCATCCTGACTACGGGTGCTGTCTGTGCGGAGTTTGTACGCTCTCCCCGTGACCTGCGTGGGTTTTCCCCGGGTGCTCCGGTTTCCTCCCATGCAGGTTAATTGGCCCGCTGTAAATCGGGTCGTGGGTCGGGAGCGGATGAGAAAGTGGGATAACATAGAACTAGTGTGAACGGGTGATCGATGGTCGAGGGTCTGTTTCCATGCTGCATCTCTAGACGAAAGCTTTTCACTGTACCTCAGAACATGTGACATTAAACTAAACTAAGGTGGCCAAAAATGTTGGAGAAAATCAGCGGGTGAGGCAGCATCTATGGAGCAAAGGAAATAGGCAACGTTTCAGGTCGATGTTTCGTTTTGGGACTGTAAGATTATTAAGGGTTTGGACACATTAGAGGCAGGAAACATGTTCCCGATGTTGGGGGAGTCCAGAAAAATAGGCCACAGTTTAAGAATCAGGAGTAAGCCATTTAGAACGGAGACGGTGAAACACATTTTCTCACAGAGAGTGGTGAGTCTGTGGAATTCTCTGCCTTGGGGGGTGGTGGAGGCTGGTTCTCTGGATGCTTTCAAGAGAGAACTAGATAGGGCTCTTAAAGATAGCGGAGTCAGGGGATATGGGGAGAAGGCAGGAATGGGGTACTGATTGGGAATGATCAGCCATGATCACATTGAATGGCGGTGCTGGCTCGAAGGGTCAAAGTTGTCTACTCCTGCACCTATTGTCTATTGTCTATTGTCTATTTCCTTAGTTCAACAGACGCTGCCTCACCCGCTGAGTTTCTCCAGCATTTTTGTCTACCTTCCATTTTTCCAGCATCTGCAGTTCTTTCTTACACTAAACTAACGTGTGTTTGGAGTGGACATGATGGTTGCTAATGCTGGTTCCATTTCTGTCTGCTGCGACATCTCTCTCAGTCAGACGGGTTCCTCTCATCCTCTCGTGAACTTGGCTTTGCACTGCCCGCTGTGTGCCATTGCGACAGATGGCACGGGGAAACCTTTCACCAAGCAGCATATTCAGCATGTTCCTTCCAGTCCCCTGTCTCATCCCTGATTATCATGTCAGCCCGTCATGCTGCCTGCCTTCCTCTCTCCTGCTGTAGTCAGAGACACAGAGACACAGGGACACAGGGACACAGGGACACAGGGACACAGGGACACAGGGACACAGAGACACACAGACACAGAGACACACAGACACAGAGACACAGAGACACAGAGACACAGTCACAGGGACACAGGGACACAGAGACACAGAGACACAGAGACACAGAGACACAGAGACACAGAGACATAGGGACACAGGGACACAGGGACACAGGGACACAGAGTCACAGAGTCACAGAGACATACACACAGAGACACAGAGACACAGAGACACAGAGACACGGAGACACGGAGACACGGAGACACGGAGACACGGTGAGACAGAGTCGCAGAGTCACAGGGACACAGGGACACAGGGACACAGGGACACAGGGACACAGAGACACAGAGACACAGAGACACAGAGACACAGAGTCACAGAGACATACACACAGAGACACAGAGACACAGAGACACAGTCACAGAGACACAGACACAGGGACACAGACACAGGGACACAGACACAGGGACACAGACACAGGGACACAGACACAGGGACACAGGGACACAGGGACACAGGGACACAGGGACACAGAGTCACAGGGACACAGAGTCACAGAGTCACAGAGTCACAGAGTCACAGAGACACAGAGACACAGAGACACAGAGACACAGAGACACAGAGACACAGAGACGCAGGGACAGATTCAGAGTCACAGGGACGCAGGGTCGCAGGGTTACAGAGGCACAGAGACACAGTGTGGAAACAGGCCCTTCGGCCCAACGTGCCCACACTAGCCAACATGTCCCACCTACACTAGTCCCACCTGCCCGCATTGGGTCCATATACCTCCAAAGCTGTCCTATCCATTTACCTGTCCAAGTGTTTCTTAAATATCACGCTGCCTTCCTCGTTCCTGCTGTAGCCGGTGTTCAGCGATTAGTTTAGTTTAGTTTAGCTTTAGATACAGCACAGAAACAGGCCCTTCGGCCCACCGAGTCTGGACCAACCACCGATCAGCCCATGCTCTAATTATCCTACACACTAGGGGGAAATTTACAATTTTACCAAAGCCAATTTACCGACAAACGTGCACGTCTTTGATGTGTGGGAGGAAACCGGAGAAAACCCACGCAAGTCACGGGGAGAACGTGCAAACTCTGTACAGACAGCACCCATAGTCGGGATTATAGGTTTTAGGTTAATTGTAGGTTGATTGGCTTGGTATAAATGTAAAATCGTTCCTAGTGTGTGTAGGATAGTGTTAACCTATCGCTGGTCAGCGCGGACCCGGTGGGCCGAGGGGCCTGTTTCTGCACTGTTCTCTGAACTAAACTAAACTAAACTAAACTAAATTAAAGGTAGACAAAAATGCTGGAAAAATTCAGCGACACAGAGACAAGGGTCTCGACCCGAAACGTCGCCTATTCCTTCGCTCCATAGATGCAGCCTCACCCGCTGCGTTTCTCCAGCATTTTTGTCCACCTTTAGTTTTTCCAGCATCGGCAGTTCCTTCTTAAACAAAATCAAATGTTGTTCTATTCTAACAATCTTCATCATTCACTCTGAGAATATAAGTTAATTGTGAAACATGTTTTCGTCGCCCTGTTTTATGAAAGATGTCAAGCTGGAAAGGGTACAGAGAAGATTTACGAGGCTATTACATAGAAAAATAGAAAAATAGGTGCAGGAGTAGGCCATTCGGCCCTTTGAGCCTGTACCGCCATCAATATGATCATGGCTGATCATCCAACTCAGTATCCCGTACCTGCCTTCTCTCCATACCCCCTGATCCCTTTAGCCACAAGAGCCACATCCAACTCCCTCTTGAATATAGCCAATGAACTGGCCTCAACGACTTTCTGTGGCAGAGAATTCCAGAGACTCACCACTCTCTGTGTAAAGAATGTTTTCCTCATCTCGGTCCTAAAGGATTTCCCCCTTATCCTTTGACTGTGACCCCTTGTTCTGGACTCCCCCAACATCGGGAACAATCTTCCTGCATCCAGCTTGTCCAACCCCTTAAGAATTTTGTAAGTTTCTATAAGATCCCCCCTCAATCTTCTAAGTTCCAGTGAGTACAAGCCGAGTCTATCCAGTCTTTCTTCATATGAAAGTCCCGACATCCCAGGAATCAGTCTGGTGAACCTTCCCTGAACCCCCTCTATGGCAAGGATGTCTTTCCTCAGATTTGGAGACCAAAACTGTAAGCAATACTCTAGGTGTGGCCTCACCAAAACCCTATACAACTGCAGTAGAACCTCCCTGCTCCTATACTCAAATCCTTTCGCTATGAATGCTAACATACCATTTGCTTTCTTCACTGCCTGCTGCACCTGCATGCCTACTTTCAATGACTGGTGTACCATGACACCCAGGTCTCATTGCATCTCCCCTTTTCCTAATCTGCCACCATTCAGATAATAGTCTACCCTCATGTTTTTGCCACCAAAGTGGATAACCTCACATTTATCCACATTATACTGCATCTGCCATGCATCCAAGTCACCTTGCAGTCCTAGCATCCTCCTCACACCTAACTATACCCCCCAGCTTGGTGTCATCTGCAAATTTGGAGATGTTGCAATCAATTCCCTCGTCCAAATCATTAATATATATTGTAAATAGCTGGGGTCCCAGCACTGAGCCTTGCGGTACCCCACTACTCACTGCCTGCCATTCTGAAAAGGACCCGTTTACTCCTACTCTTTGCTTCCTGTCTGCCAGCCAGTTCTCTATCCACATCAATACTGAACCACATCAATATATGTTGCCAGGACTCGAGGCACTGAGCTATAGGGAAAAGGTTGAGCAGGCTGGGACTTTATTCCTTGGAGCGCAGGAGGATGAGGGGTGATCTTATAGAGGTGTACAAAATCATGAAAGGAAAAGATGGAAAGGTATCATAGAAACATACGAACAGAAAATAGGTGCAGGAGGAGGCCAATTGGCCTTTCGAGCCGGCACCGCCATTCATTGTGATCATGGCTGATCATCCACACTCAATAACCCGTGCCTGCCTTCTCCCCATATCCCTTGACTCTACCTAACTCTTTTAAATCCATCCAGTGAATTGGCCTCCACTGCCCACTGCGGCAGGGAATTCCATAAATTCATAGTTCTCTGAATGAAAACATTTTTTCTCACCTCAGTCTTAAATCACCTCCCCTTTATTCTTAGACTGTGGCCCCAGGTTCTGGACAACCCCATTATTGGAAACATTTTTCCTGCATCTAGCTTGTCCAGTCCTTTTATAATTTTATATGTTTCTATAGGATCGCCCCTCATCCTTCTAAACTCCAGTGAAAACAAGCCCAGTCTTTCCAATCTTTCCTCTTATGACAGTCCCGCCATCCCAGGGATCAATCTCGTGAACCTACGCTGCACTGCCTCAATCACAAGGATGTCCTTCCTCAATTTAGAGGACCAAAACTGTACACATGAAAGCAAAAGCTAACCAGAGGACATAGCTTAAAGTGAGAGGGGAATGATTTAATGGGAACTTGAGGAATAACGAACCAGAGGTCACAGATTTACGGAGACAGGGAAAATATTTAATAGGATCCTGAGAAGCAACTTGTTCACACAAAGGGTGGTGGGTGTATGGAACCGACTGGCAGAGAAAGTAATTGAGGCAGGTAATATAACAAACTTTAAAAGATATTTGGACAAGGATAGGCCATTTAGAACGGAGATGAGGAAAAACGTTTTCACCCAGAGAGTTGTGACTGTGGAATTCTCTGCCTCAGAAGGCGGTGGAGGCCAATTCTCTGGATGCTTTCAAGAGAGAGTATAGGGCCTGTCCCACTGTACGAGGTAATTCAAGAGCTCTCCCAAGTTTAAAAAAAAATCAAACTCGTGGTAAGCACGTGGAATGTACGTAGCGGGTACGTCGGAGCTCGGGACGTCTCTTAGCGGCTCGTAACGCTAACGGCAGGTACTCGGGAAATGCGGTAAGCTCGTGAAGACTAGTGAAGATTTTTCAACATGTTGAAAAATGTCCACGAGAGCCCCGATGACCGACGAGCGCCTATTACCATAATTCTCCGAGTTCGAATCAGGGCAGAACTCTTGAATTAGCTCGTACAGTGGGACAGGCACTTTAGATAGAGCTCTTAAAGATAGCAGAGTCAAGGGATGTGGGGAGAAGGCAGGAACGGGGTACTGATTGTGGATGGTCAGCCATGATCCCATTGAATGGTGGTGCTGGCTCGAAGGGCCGAATGGCCTTCTCCTGCACCTATTGTCTATTGTCTATTGTCTATTGGGAGGGCAAGTTTAGAGGGATAATGGGCCAAAGGCAGGCAGGTGGGACTAGTGTAGCTGGGACATGTTGGTCGGTGTGGGCAAGTTGGGCTGAAGGGCCTGTTTCCACACTGTATCACTCTATGACTAGTGTAGCTGGGACATGTTGGTCGGTGTGGGCAAGTTGGGCTGAAGGGCCTGTTTCCACACTGTATCACTCTATGATTAGTGTAGCTGGGACATGTTGGTCGGTGTGGGCAAGTTGGGCTGAAGGGCCTGTTTCCACACTGTATCACTCTATGACTAGTGTAGCTGGGACATGTTGGTCGGTGTGGGCAAGTTGGGCTGAAGGGCCTGTTTCCACACTGTATCACTCTATGACTAGTGTAGCTGGGACATGTTGGTTGGTGTGGGCAAGTTGGGCTGAAGGGCCTGTTTCTACACTGTATCACTCTATGACTAGTGTAGCTGGGACATGTTGGTTGGTGTGGGCAAGTTGGGCTGAAGGGCCTGTTTCTACACTGTATCACTCTATGACTCTAAGATATATTTGGAAAAGAAAGCTTTTAGTTTTATGTGATCCCTTTAGCAACAAAATCATTTCTCATCAACTGAGAATGGGTCCAAGGATATTTTATTTCAATATTCTTCATCATCCACTCTGAGAATACAGCGCTATAATCCCTACTTGGGAACCACAACAGATTGGCAAAAGTATTTTCTCTCAACTATCATCAGAATAGCTTTCATCCACTAGAACGATCTATTAATCTCATTAAAAATATATACTTATTTCTTTGTTAAATGAGATCCTCTCAGCAGGACTACAGTCTTTCACTGTCTAAAATCATGAGAGGAATAGATCGGGTAGACGCACAGAGCCTCTTGCCCATCGAGAACCACGGGACATGGGTTTACCGTGAGGGGGAAAAGATTTAATAGGAATTTTGAGGGGTAACGTTTTCACACAAAGGGTGGTCGTTGCATGGAACGAGAAGGTAGTTGAGGCAGGGACTATCCCAACGTTTAAGAAGCATTTGGACAGGTACATGGATAGGACAGATTTGGAGGGATATGGGCCAAAGTGGGACATGTTGGGCCGATGGGCCTGTTTCCACGCTGGATCACTCTCTGATTCTATGATCCACTTGGCTCAATGTAAGGAATCGACTCAGCCCCAAATCTCCATGACATTAGTTTCAGTACAATCATAGTCACAGAGTCACACAGCACAGAAGCAGGCCCTACAGCCCGACTCATCCAACATGCCTTATCTACACTAGTCCCACTCACCCGTGTTTGGCCCAGATCCCTCTAAACCTGTCCTATCCATGCACCTGTATCAATGTATTTTAAATGTTGGGATAGTCCCAGCCTCAACGACCTCCTCTGGCAGCTCGTTCCATACACCCACCAACCTCTGTGTGAAAAAGTGACCCCTCAGGTTCTTGTTAAATCTCCCCCCCCCCACTTCATCTTCAACCAACATCCTCTAGTTCTTGACTACCCCACTCTGGGTAAAAGACCCTATGCCTTCACCCTATCTATCCACTCATGCTGTTATCCAATAGACAATAGACAATAGGTGCAGGAGTAGGCCATTCAGCCCTTCGAGCCAGCACCGCCATTCACTGTGATCATGGCTGATCATCCCCAATCAGTACCCCGTTCCTGACTTCTCCCCATATCCCCGGACTTTTTAAGAGCCCTATCTAGCTCTCTCTTGAAAGCATCCAGAGAACCCACTTCCACCACCCTCTTGAGGCAGAGAATTCCACAGACTCACCACTCTCTGTGAGAAAAAGTGTTTCCTCATCTCCGTTCTAAATGGCTTACCCCTTATTCTTAAATTGTGGCCCCTGGTTCAGGACTCCCCCAACATCGGGTACATGTTTCCTGCCTCTAGCGTGTCCAAACCCTTAATAATCTTATATGTTTCAATGAGATCCCCTCTCATCCTTCTAAACTCCAGAGTGTACTAGCCCAGCCGCTCCATTCTCTCAGCATATGACAGTCCCGCCATCCTGTGAATTAACCTTGTAAACCAACGCTGCACTCCCTCATAGCAAGAATGTCCTTCCTCAAATTAGGGGACCAAAACTGCACACAATGCTCCAGATGTGGTCTCACTAGGGGCCTGTACAACTGCAGAAGGACCTCTTTACTCCTATACTCAACTCCTCTTGTTATAAAGGCCAACAAGCCACCTCTATAAGATTACCTTCATTCTACTGCAATCCGTCACTTCGAGTCTTGGATATACCCAGCGACTGAAGTCTTAGAAGTCCAAATAATTACAGCACTCTGAAAGACAAAAATAAAATCTGTCTTCATCTTCTTCTAAATCACCATCTCCTTCTTCTCTGAGACTGCACTCCGGGGTCCAATTCGAGAAGATTTATTAAAAGTTTCCTTTAAAGATACAGCGCGGAAACAGGCCCTTCTGCCCACCGAGTCCACACTGACCAGCAATCCCCGCACACTGACACTATCCCATACACACACTAGGGGACAATTTATATTAACACAGAAACGTAGAAAAATAGGTGCAGGAGTAGGCCATTCGGCCTTTCGAGCCTGCAACGCCATTCAATATGATCATGGCTGATCATCCAACTCAGTATCCTGTACCTGCCTTCTCTCCATACCCCCGATACCTTTAGCCACAAGAGCCACATCCAACTCCCTCTTGAATATAGCCAATGAACTGACCTCAACGACCTTCTGTGGCAGAGAATTCCACAGATTCACCACTCTCTGTGTAAGGAATGTTTTCCTCATCTCGGTCCTAAAGGAATTCCCCCTTATCCTTAGACTGTGACCCCTTGTTCTGGACTCCCCCAACATCGGGAACAATCTTCCTGCATCTAGCTTGTCCAACCCCTTAAGAATTTTGTAAGTATCTATAAGATCCCCCCTCAATCTTCTAAATTCCAGTGAGTACAAGCCGAGTATATCCAGTCTTTCTTCATATGGAAGTCCCAACATCCCAGGAATCAGTCTGGTGAATCTTCTCTGCACTCTCTCTATGGCAAGAATGTCTTTCCTCAGATTTGGAGACCAAAACTGTACGCAATACTCCAGGTGTGGCCTCACCAAAACCCTGTACAACTGCAGTAGAACCTCCCTGCTCCTATACTCAAATCCTTTCGCTATGAATGCTAACATACCATTTGCTTTCTTCACTGCCTGCTGCACCTGCATGCCTACTTTCAATGGCTGGTGTACCATGACACCCAGGTCTCGTTGCATGTCCCCTTTTCCTAATCTGCCACCATTCAGATAATAGTCCACCCTCATGTTTTTGCCACCAAAGTGGATAACCTCACATTTATCCACATTATACTGCATCTGCCATGCATCTGCCCATTCACTCAGCCTATCCAAATCACCCTGCAGCCTCCTAGCATCCTCCTCACACCTAACTATACCCCCCAGCTTGGTGTCATCAGCAAATTTGGAGATGTTGCATTCAATTCCCTCGTCCAAATCATTAATGTATATTGCAAATAGCTGGGGTCCCAGCACTGAGCCTTGCGGCACCCCACTAGTCACTACCTGCTATTCTGAAAAGGACCCGTTTACTCCTACCCTTTGCCTCCTGTCTGCCAGCCAGATCTCTATCCACATCAATACTGAACCCCCAATACCGTGTGCTTTAAGTTGATATACTAATCTCTTATGTGGGACCTTGTCGAAAGCCTTGGTATATTTATACCAAGACAATTAACCTACAAACCTGCACTTCTTTGGAGTGTGGGAGGAAACTGGAGCACCTGGAGAAAACCCACGCAGGTCACTGGGAGAACATACAAACTCCGTACAGACAGCACCCGTAGTCGGGATGCAACTCGGGGTCTCTGGCATTGTAAGCGCTGTAAGGCAGCAATTCTACCGCCCGATCCCAATTCTGTGAACGCCTACATTCACCTTGCCAGCTAGACCTGGCATCTTGCATGTGTCAATGAGAACATTTCTTATTGCTCTGACCATCAGCGAACATCCTACCTGGTCCCACGGGCCAGTAGCGCATGCTGTGAATAAAGTCCATGTAACAGACTGCGTGTAAAACAAGCCTGCTCCCTTTGGAGTTGAGAGGGAAAAATACATATGATTTAGTTTTGTAAACAGGTGTCAGGATGACGTCTTAAACACGTACATGGCCGGGCAGTATCACACAGCTTGGGCGATGAGTTTGTGGAAACTGTCTAGAGTTTCAAGCGAAAGCCCCTAGGTTTTGCCTTAGGCTGGAGGCACTGATCTTCCAAACATCTATGCAAGCTCTTCTTTGACATATGAACATGTTCAACTCCTTCATTCCATGAGAGCCCCACAATGGGTTTCAAGTGTTGTGGTGGTCAGACCGTATGGACCACCATCGTTTGAGCAACAATAAACCATAGGTGCAGGAGTAGGCCATTCGGCCCTTCGAGCACCGCTATTCAATGTGATCATGGCTGATCATCCACAATCAGTACCCCGTTCCTGCCTTCTCCCCATATCCCCTGACTCCACTATCTTTAAGAGCCCTATTTAGCTCTCTCTTGAAAATATCCAGAGAACCGGCCTCCACCGCCCTCTGAGGCAGAGAACATTTGGGCAGGTCCATGGATTGGACAGATTTGGAGGGATGCGGGACAAAGACGGGGAGGTGGTGCTAGTGTAGATGAGACATGTTGGCCGGTGTGGGCAAGTTGGGCCGAACGGCCTGTTTCCACACTGTAGATTGATATTGATATTTTATTTACACATCTGAGCGATCACAGTGAAATTCATTGTTTTGCCGACAATACACCAGGTATACAAAGGGTCGCCATGTATAGACAATAGACAATAGATGCAGGAGTTGGCCATTCGGCCCTTCGAGCCAGCACCGCCATTCAATGGGGTACGGGAAAAGTTACAAAGTTACAAAAGTCCCCAATAGTCCTTCTTTAATCTCGGTGGACTCCCACTCCATGTCCCTAGAAGATAGACACAGAGTGCTGGAGTAACTCAGCGGGTCAGGCAGCATCTGTGGAGAACATGGATAGGTGACGTTTCACAGAGTGCTGGAGTAACTCAGCGGGTCCGGCAGCATCTGTGGAGAACATGGATAGGTGACGTTTCACAGAGTGCTGGAGTAACTCAGCGGGTCAGGCAGCATCTGTGGAGAACATGGATAGGTGACGTTTCACAGAGTGCTGGAGTAACTCAGCGGGTCAGGCAGCATCTGTGGAGAACATGGATAGGTGACGTTTCACAGAGTGCTGGAGTAACTCAGCGGGTCAGGCAGCATCTGTGGAGAACATGGATAGGTGACGTTTCACAGAGTGCTGGAGTAACTCAGCGGGTCAGGCAGCATCTGTGGAGAACATGGATAGGTGACGTTTCACAGAGTGCTGGAGTAACTCAGCGGGTCAGGCAGCATCTGTGGAGAACATGGATAGGTGACGTTTCACAGAGTGCTGGAGTAACTCAGCGGGTCAGGCAGCATCTGTGGAGAACATGGATAGGTGACGTTTCACAGAGTGCTGGAGTAACTCAGCGGGTCAGGCAGCATCTGTGGGGAACGTGGATAGGTGATGTTTCACAGAGTGCTGGAGTAACTCAGCGGGTCAGGCAGCATCTGTGGAGAACGTGGATAGGTGACGTTTCACAGAGTGCTGGAGTAACTCAGCGGGTCAGGCAGCATCTGTGGAGAACATGGATAGGTGACGTTTCACAGAGTGCTGGAGTAACTCAGCGGGTCAGGCAGCATCTGTGGAGAACACGGATAGGTAACGTTTCACAGAGTGCTGGAGTAACTCAGCGGGTCAGGCAGCATCTGTGGAGAACACGGATAGGTGACGTTTCACAGAGTGCTGGAGTAACTCAGCGGGTCAGGCAGCATCTGTGGGGAACGTGGATAGGTGACGTTTCACAGAATGCTGGAGTAACTCAGCGGGTCAGGCAGCATCTGTGGAGAACGTGGATCGGTGACGTTTCAAGTCACCTGGAATAATGTTACATTCAATGACTCTGTGATGATGCATTAGCAGGTAATGTTGTGAGATTATCATAGAGTTGTAGGAAGGAATTTTGCTATATACCTGTAACATGTATGGTACCTGTACCTGTACCATGTGGTGCAGCGGTAGAGTTGCCGCCTCACAGCGCCAGAGAACCAGGTTCGATCCTGACCACAGGTGCTGTCTGTCCAGAGTTTGTACATTCTCCCTGCTTCTGCTTTCTCTAGAATCTTCTGTTTCCTCCCACACTCCAAAGGTGTGCAGGTTTGTAGGTTAATTGGCTCGGTAAACTAACAATTGTCCCTGGCATGTCCAGGATAGTGTTACTGTGCGGGGATGGCTGGCCAGCGCGGACTCGGTGGGCCGAACGGCCTGTTTCTGCGCTGTATAACCATATAACAATTACAGCACGGAAACAGGCCTTCTCGGCCCTTCCAGTCCGTGCCGACCATTTATTTTCCCCTAGTCCCATCTACCTGCACTCAGACCATACCCCTCCATTCCCTTCCCGTCCATATACCTATCCACTTTACTTTTAAATGTTAAAATCGATCCTGCCTCCACCACTTCTGCAGGAAGATCATTCCACACAGCCACCACTCTCTGAGTAAAGAAGTTCCCCCTCATCTTACCCCTAAACTTCTGTCCCTTAATTCTCATGTCATGCCCTCTGGTTTGAATCTTCCCTACCCTCAATGGAAAAAGCTTATCCCCGTCAACTCTGTCTATCCCTTTCATCATTTTAAAGAGCTCAATCAAGTCCCCCCTTAACCTTCTGCGCTCCAAAGAATAAAGACCTAACTTGTTCAACCTTTCTCTGTAACGTAGTTGCTGGAACCCAGGCAACATTCTAGTAAATCTAGTATCTCGAAACTAAACCCAGCAATCCATTATTAAGTAGTTAGACAGGACTGCAGATGCTGGTTTGCCCACAAGAACACAAAGCGCTGGATGAATTCAGCGGGTCGTTAGACTTTAGACAAAAAGCAGAAACAGTAAGTAAGTAAGTAAGTTTATTGGCCAAGTATTCACATACAAGGAATTTGCCTTGGTGCTCCGCCCACAAGTGACAACATGACATACAGTGACAGTTACGAATGACTCAGAAAACACTAAACATTCATAATTATTACATTAATAAACAACAGGCCCTTCGGCCCACCGAGTCCGTGCCGACCAACGATCCCTGCAAACTAGCGCTATCCTACACACACTTGGAACAATTTACAATTTTCACAAAACCAATTACCTGCCTGTCTGTGGAGTGTGGGAGTAAAATGGAGAAAACCTACGTGGGTCACGGGGAGAACGTGCAAACACCATTTAGACGGCACCCGCGGTCAGGATCGAACACGGGTCTCTGGCGCTGTCCCACTTTGGAGACCAAAACAGCAGCCTCCGGTGACCTTGCCCGCCACCCAAAAAAAAATCAAAGTCGAGGTGACCTGCAACCTCGTACCACCTCCCACGTACATGTTGAAAACCTTCCTCAACTATGAAGAAAACCTCCTTTGACCTACAGCGACCTCCTTCAACTAGCATCACAACCGGCTTCGACTAGACCTACCGCACGGTCGATTTTTAGAGCGGCAACCTATTTTTAGTCGAGGCCGGTTTTAATCTTGTTGAAAAAATAGCAGCAACCTAATGAAGCCTCGACCGCGCGAAACCACTTTCGACCATTAGGTATAGTGACCTAAACCTCCTGTGACCTCATGGAAACCTCGGATGACCGCCAAGATCAACAGAGGTTGCTGTTTTGGTCTCCCAAGTGGGACAGGCCCTTTAGGCAGCAACTCTACCGCTGCGCCACCGAGCCTCCATTGGGTTGGGCATCACCTTCAGAGAACATGGAGTGATGGGATTTTTGGTCAGGACCCGTCTTCAGACTGATTCAATGTACACGTTAGCCTCTGTACTGAAGAGGTGTGACGTTCATCTTTAGCTAAACTGCCTGACGATGTCGGAGGTGCGTTAGTTTGTGCTGTGATCTCATGTTTAATATCGCCACTTGCTCAGCCTGGTCAAGTGGAGACGTTAATATGTGTTGTTCGTTAATGACTATCGCACTTAACACGAGGATGAAAGCATTGAGCAGATTCTATATTTGTCCCTGGGGTGTCCATTCAAAGGAGTTGACACCGTGTGTATTGGATTATATTGGAGATGGTGCAATGGAACAGTTTAGGGTTCGGGAAGTATACATTTTTCTCTATAACTTCATGAATATTAACTTTCCCTTGATTATGGGTACACTTAAAATTCCAAATGCAACATCAGTTCAGTTATATCAGTTCAGTTTATTGTCACATGTACCGAGGTACAGTGAAAACTTTTGTTGCGTGCTAACCAGTCAGCAGAAAGACAACACATGATTACCATCGAGCCGTCCACAGTGTCGAGATCAGTACCTCTTGGCGGATAGAAAGCACATGTTCTCTCATGTTGGGATTATCCCATCCATCCCATTCCTCTTCCTCCCGTCCCATTCCGGATTGTCAGGAAAGGACAGGATAGGAGACGAATTAGAGGGAAGATGTGGAAACAAAGATTTGCAAATGCTGGTTTATACCAAAGATAGACACAGAGTGCTGGAGTAACTCAGCGGGTCAGGCAGCATCTGTGGAGAACATGGATAGGTGACGTTTCACAGAGTGCTGGAATAACTCAGCGGGTCAGGCAGCATCTGTGGAGAACATGGATAGGTGACGTTTCACAGAGTGCTGGAATAACTCAGCAGGTCAGGCAGCATCTGTGGAGAACATGGATAGGTGACGTTTTACAGAGTGCTGGAGTAACTCAGCGGGTCAGGCAGCATTTCTGAAGAAATGGCATAAGTTATATATTAGGATGAAATGTTTCAGGTCTAAAGAAGAGTCTTGTCCCAAATCCTTCAGCAGTTGTATAGAGCCCTAGTGAGACCACACCTGGAGTATTGTGTGCAGTTTTGGTCCCCTAATTTGAGGAAGGACATTCTTGCTATTGAAGGAGTGCAGCGTAGATTTACAAGGTTAATTCCGGGGATGGCGGGACTATCATATGCTGAGAGAATGGAGCGGCTGGGCTTGTACACTCTGGAATTTAGACGGATGAGAGGATATCTAATTGAAACATATAAGATTATTAAGGGTTTGGACACACTAGAGGCAGGAAACATGTTCCCGATGTTGGGGGAGTCCAGAACCAGGGGCCACTGTTTAAGAATAAGGGGTAAGCCATTTAGAACAGAGATGAGGAAACACTTTTTCTCACAGAGAGTTGTGAGTCTGTGGAATTCTCTGCCTCAGAGGGCGGTGGAGGCCGGTTCTCTGGATGCTTTCAAGAGAGAGCTAGATAGGGCTCTTAAAGATAGCAGAGTCAGGGGATATGGGGAGAAGGCAGGAACAGGGTACTGATTGGGGATGATCAGCCATGATTATATTGAATGGCGGTGCTGGCTGGAAGGGCCGAATGGCCTGTTGTCTATTGTCTGTTTCTGCGCTGTATCGCTAAAGTAAAGTAAAGTAAATTCAAATGGAAAGAATAACTCAGCGGCATGAAGTTGGTCATAAATATTTGATTCTGTATTAGTTTTAAAATGCAGCTGGAATAGGTCAACAGAAGGAAATATTTCCACGCCGAATATGTTGATGAAAACAGAATTAGGGCAAGAGAAATAATCTGCTCATGCAGAACGAGAACAGTGAACCTGCTCACTGATGCCCACCACTGCAAATGAGGACTCCGATGGAAGGGAGATTTTTAAGTTTGGTGAGTACTAATTCTTGCATGTCTGAGCTCAACTGAACTAGAAATGACATTCATTTAACTCTGGGCATCAAAATTCGAGCCACTGCAGAAGAATCTTAATAAAACAGTTGAATACATTACTCCAGTTGTTTTTAGAAGGAACTGCAGATGCTGGAAAATCGAAGGTAGACAAAAGTGCTGGAGTAACTCAGCGGGTCAGGCAGCATCTGTGGAGAACATGGATAGGTGACGTTTCACAGAGTGCTGGAGTAACTCAGCGGGTCAGGCAGCATCTGTGGAGAACATGGATAGGTGACGTTTCACAGAGTGCTGGAGTAACTCAGCGGGTCAGGCAGCATCTCTGGAGAGAAGGAATGGGTGACGTTTCGGGTCGAGGCCCTTCTTAGGAGATTGAGAGGGGATCTTATAGAAACTTACAAAATTTTTAAGGGGTTGGACAGGCTAGATGCAGGAAGATTGTTCCCGATGTTGGGGAGGTCCAGGACAAGGGGTCACAGCTTAAGGATAAGGGGGAAATCCTTTAGGACCGAGATGAGAAGGACTTTTTTCACACAGAGAGTGGTGGGTCTCTGGAACTCTCTGCCACAGAGGGTAGTTAACGCCAGTTCATTGGCTATATTTAAGAGGGAGTTAGATGTGGCCTTTGTGGCTAAGGGGGTCAGAGGGTATTTAGAGAAGGCAGGTACGGGATACTGAGTTGGATGATCAGCCATGATCATATTGAATGGCGGTGCTGGCTCAAAGGGCCGAATGGCCTACTCCTGCACCTAATTTCTATGTTTCTATGTTTCTTCAGAATGAGAGTCAGGGGAGAGGGAAACGAGAGATCTAGACGGTGATGTAGAGAGATATAGAACAAATGAATGAAAGATATGCAAAAAAGTAACGATGATAAAGGGAACAGGCCATTGGTAGCGGCGTGCTCGGTGCAAATGTGTTACAAACTCACCAAGACCAGTTTGAAGCTGGTACGACGACTAGAGTGTGGGAGGGACAGAGAGCGAGGGGATTCAATGGTTACTTGAAGTTAGAGAAATCATATTGATACTGCTGGGGTGTAAGCTGGTTGTTCTATACTTCACTCTATTCTCACAGCGGGAATGATCTCTCTGTGAAATGCCGTTCTTATTGCCTCCTTGATGCCTCCGCCCACACGCTAAGATTCAAACCCTCCTTGCCAGAACGTTACGGGTAGAATGGGTGGCACGGTGGCGCAGCGGTAGAGTCGCTGCCTCACAGCATTGGAGAGTTGGGTTCCATCCCGACTACGGGTGCTGTCTGTACGGAGTTTGTACGTTCTCCCCGTGACCTGCGTGGGTTTTCTCCGGGTGCTCCGGTTTCCTCCCACATTCCAAAGATGTGCAGGTTTGCAGGTTAGTTGGCTTTGGTGAATGTAAAATTATCCCTAGTGTGTGTAGGATTGTGTTAGTGTGCGGGGATCGCTGGTCGGTGCGGACTAGGTGGGCCGAAGGGCCTGTATCTGTGCTATATCTCTAAACTAAACTACACTAAAGTCAGGGGATTAGTCAGGGGATATGGGGAGAAGGCAGGAACGGGGTACTGATAGGGGATGATCAGCCATGATCACATTGAATGGCGGTGATGGCTCGAAGGGCCGAATGGCCTACTCCTGCACCTATTGTCTATTGTCTATTGTCTAAAACACCGCGCGCTTCATTGCAGAATTATCTCCCATGGTGCAAGGCGATCAAGATGGCTGCAATCTTCGGGGGAAAATCAACGGTTTCATATTTAATGGGCTGAGCTGATTTTCAGGTCATGGCATTCGGAAAATGTCACCTGCTGATATTTGAATAATAATAGTAAGATTATGAGATCGCAAATCCAAAAAGTATTACACAGCTCCGAGTGGTGGAGTCACAAATTATAAGCCTGCAGATCCTGTTCATTATTTATGAAGTTTGGATGTCGTGCGTTTAGTTTAGTTTAGTTTAGTTTGGAGATACAGCGCGGAAACGGGACCTTCGGCCCACCGAGTCCGCGCCAACCGGCAATCCCCGCATACTAACACACTCGGGACAATTTACAGTTTTGCCGACGACAATTGACGTACAAACCCGCACGTCTTTGGAGTGTGGGAGGAAACCGGAGCACCCGGAGAAAACCCACGCAGGTCAATAGACAATAGACAATAGGTGCAGGAGTAGAGTAGAGGCCATTCGGCCCTTCGAGCCAGCACCGCCATTCAATGTGATCATGGCTGATCATCCCCAATCAGTACCACATTCCTGCCTTCTCCCCATATCCCCTGACTCCGCTATCTTTAAGAGCCCTATCTAGCTCTCTCTTGAAAGCATCCAGAGAACTGGTCTCCACCGCCCTCTGAGGCAGATAATTCCACAGACTCACCACTCTCTGTGAGAAGTTGGGTGAACGTACAAACTCCGTACAGACAGCACCCGTAGTCAGGATGGAACCCGGGTTCCTGGTGCCGGGAGTGCTGGAGTAACTCAGTGGGTCAGGCAGCATCTATGTATTCAAGCCAGAGTTAGATTTAGCTCTATGGGCTAACTGAATCAAGGGATCTGGGGAAAAAGCAGGAGCGGGTGCTGATTCTGGATGAATGTATAATATGTCTAACTCAATGAAAAAGGAATAGATTCAAAGTAACAACAAAGGAAGTTCCCACTGGCTTAACTTCATGCTTCATGTTCAAGTGGAATAAAATTCCAAGCATGAAATGTAAGTAAAAACACCAGAGTCATTTATAAAGCAGTAACCTGGCGTGATGTATGGCAGTCTGCACTGGATCTGACCTCCCTTCCGTAGCTGTGTCTATCTTGTAAGCTTGTGAGTTGCTGTTATTTTGACACCCAGGTGCAACCAGGTGCAATGGTATTAGTGTGGGAATGTGCATCATTTAATTCTTGCTGTAGCTCTCAACCTGGTCCAAAACAAATATTGATACATTATGATGTGGTTCTGAAGCAGAGAAATTCCAGTTGCCTAATTGGCTAATTCGCTTGTTATTTTCTCAGACATGGACCTATGATATAATGACCTGACAGAGAATTATTGTTCTTGTTAACCAAAGTAATGTTAGAAATACAATTACTTCCAATTCCACTGGAGATGGAAGTTCAATCTACAGGAGTCGCTGCCTCAACAAGGCAGCCGGCATCATCAGGGACCCACACCACCCTGGCCACGCACTCATCTCACTGCTACTATGGGGAAGGTGGTACAGGAGCCTGAAAACCGTGACCTCCAGGTTCAAGAACAGCTTCTTCCCAGCATCTATCAGGCTGTTGAACGCTGCACAACACTAACCTCAACTTCAACCTCTACAATTCATTTCTTTTTCTCTCTACATCATCGTCTATGTCTCTTGTTTCCCTTATCCCTAACCAGTCGGAAGAAGGGTCTCGACCCAAAATGCCACCCATTCCTTCTCCACAAAGATGCTGCCTGACCCTCTGAGTTACTCCAGCACTCTGTGAAACGTCACCTATCCATGTTCCCCACAGATGCTGCCTGACCCGCTGAGTTACTCCAGCACTCTGTGAAACGTCACCTATCCATGTTCTCCACAGATGCTGCCTGACCCGCTGAGTTACTCCAGCACTCTGTGAAACGTCACCTATCCATGTTCTCCACAGATGCTGCCTGACCCGCTGAGTTACTCCAACACTCTGTGAAACGTCACCTATCCATGTTCTCCACAGATGCTGCCTGACCCGCTGAGTTACTCCAGCACTCTGTGAAACGTCACCTATCCATGTTCTCCACAGATGCTGCCTGACCCGCTGAGTTACTCCAGCACTCTGTGAAACGTCACCTATCCACGTTCTCCACAGATGCTGCCTGACCTGCTGAGTTACTCCAGCACTTTTTTGTAAACCAGCATCTGCAGTTCTTTTTATCCACATTTCAATGGTGATTTTATTAATACACGGCGGCACAGTGGCGCAGCGGTAGAGTTGCTGCCTCACAGCGCCAGAGACCTGGGTTCAATCCCGACTACTGGTGCTGTCTGTACGGAGTTTGTACGTTCTCCCCGTGATCTTCGGTTTCCTCCCACAGTCCAAAGACGGTTAATTGGCTCGGTATAATTGTAAATTGTCCCTAGTGTCTGCGTAGGATCCAACAACTCGGGCGGGAGAAGTTGCCGTTGCGGGGGCTCCGAAAAGCGGTCTCCCACCCAGGGACCCGCGAGCTCCCGGTGTCACTGTCCACCGGGCCTGCGGTTGGAGCCTCCGAGCTCCGGACTCGGGTCACAGCCGCGCGCCACCACAACTCTCCCCGCTCCGAAACCGGCCGGCCCCACGATGGCGAGTCCGCAGGCTCCGCGACTGGAGACCCCCAGGTGGTTCCGGCTGGAGGCCGCTCCACGGTGCTAGGCCCCAACGACAACGGAGACCCGACAGGGAAACGGTCGGGTCCTCCGTACAGGAAGAGATTTTAAAGTGTCCCCCCCCCCCCCCCCCCCACTCCCCCCCACATATACACAGCTAAAAACAATACAAAAACCACAACAGACTATACATTCAACGGGACAAAAATTAAAAAAAGACAGACGGACTGCAGAGGCCGCGGTAACGTCGATCACGCCGCACCCATCTTTGGAGTGTGGTGGGAAACCGGAGCACCTGGAGGAAACGGCTCAAGGAAAGCGTGCAAACTCCACACAGACAGCACCGCCAGGTCAGGATGGAAACTGGATCCCTGCCACTTTGAGGCAGCGACTCTACCAGCTGCGCCACCGTGTCGCCACAGATATTGATTGAATTGAAACCAGATTGTAATAAAGCGCTGTCGTGCTATACTGTCCCATTTGTTATGTAGGAAGTATTAACGTCAGGCATTCAAAACCAATGCAGATCAATGCAGCCCCAGCAAAATAAAGACAATGCAATTCTGTCACTGCATCGGGAAGAAACAACTTGCAAACATAGAATTACATTTTCCCAAAGAGCTGCTTCTTCATCTTGCGTATGGCGTGCACAGTCTATTGTTCTATTTGATCTTATTTGATTGTGCACGCCGGGTTGATTGCGTTTGTCAAAACAGTGCAGACCACGTGAAGGTTGCAATCTCCCACCCCCCCCTCGCTGGTCGGCATGGACCCGGTGGGCCGAAGGGCCTGTTTCCACGCTGTATCTTTAAATTAAACGATACTAAATATCGAAAGGTATGCAGAAAACATGAACGACAAATATGCAAAAAGACAGATCAAAGCCAGGAACGATGATCAAGGAAAGGTGGAGCCCACAATGGTCCATTGTTGGCTGTCGTGAAGGTGATAATGAGGGACACAAACAGTGAAACTCAGCAGGACGACAACAAATTCTTGCTATTCAGGGAGTGCAGCGTAGGTTCACCAGGTTAATTCCCGGGATGGCGGGACTGTCATATGCTAAGAGAATGCAGCGACTGGGCTTGTACATAGACAATAGACAATAGACAATAGATGCAGGAGTAGGCCATTTGGCCCTTCGAGCCAGCACCGGCATTCAATGTGATCATGGCTGATCATCCCCAATCAGTACCCCGTTCCTGCCTTTTGAAAGTATCCAAACAGCCGGCCTCCACCGCCCTCTGAGCCAGAGAATTCCACAAACTCACAACTCTCTGGGTGAAAAAGTGTTTCCTCATCTCCATTCCAAACTGTGGCCTCTGGTTCAGGACTCCCCCAACATACACTTGAATGTAGAAGGATGAGAGGATACCTTATTGAAACATATAAGATTTTAAGGGTTTGGACACGCTAGAGGCAGGAAACATGTTCCCGATGTTGGGGGAGTCCAGAACCAGGGGCCACAGTTTAAGAATAAGGGGTAAGGCATTTAGAACTGAGACGAGGAAACACAGAGAGTTGTGAGTCTGTGGAATTCTCTGCCTCAGAGGGCAGTGGAGGCCAGTTCTTTGGATGCTTTCAAGAGAGAGCTAGATAGGGCTGTTAAAGATAGCTGAGTCAGGGGATATGGGGAGAAGGCAGGAACAGGGTACTGATTGTGGATGATCAGCCGTGATCACATTGAATGGCGGTGCTGGCTCGAAGGGCCAAATGGCCTACTCCTGCACCTATTGTCTATTGTATATAGTCGCCTATTCCTTCCATCCAGAGATGCTGCCTGTCCCGCTGAGTTAAAGCCTAAGTGTCCAATTAACAGTCACACAATAATTCACAATATAACATGATTTTTAAATCTAATTGTCATTAATTTATAGGCCAAATTGGAGAAATTCAGTGTTTAATGCCTGTAAATTAATGGGCATTTTAAACAGCTTGCGAGTGCGATTTTCTGGAACGCGATGGATTAGAAGGTTGCGGTTGCGATGAATTTAAACCCAATATCGGCAGGAAATTTTCTGCCGGTTCGTATGGGGGCTATATCACCGTTTCGCAACATGAAATATTGATTTTACTTCGGAGTCACGTGAGTGACTACGTGAAGACCTCGCCAGCACGCATGCGCGACATATCGTCGTACGCATGCGGAAGCGACGGTCGGGAGGAGCGGGGCTCCTCCAGCGTAAGTTTAAATAGCTTACGCCAGGTAAGTCTCACCGGAGGAGTGAGTCGACGACATAGTGTACAGCAATGGAAGCACGAAAATCAAAAAGAACAGCGGCCAAAGCAGCTGCCAAGGAGAGCAGCCAGCAGCGAGCCGTCTCTCCAGAGCTACAGGTTTTACCTGCAGCTCCCGACTTTTCGCCCTTTGGGACCGTTGGTACGCCACGGTCGGGCGGGAAAACCACCCGGAAGTCGGCCGGGGCCGACTCAGCGGAGTCCGGTCCCGAGGACACCCCGTTCGCAGATGGCGACGGAGGTCGTCTAAACCGCATGGAGCGGATGTTGGAGCAAATGCTCCAACGTGACCTGCTAATGCAGGGGCAGGGTCACAGTGGGACTCCTAGCAGGCCCACGGCAAGTTCCTATCGAGGACTGCCCAACGTCTCCCCCTCTATACAGGGGAGCATTGAGGGTCAGAACTGGGCTGACCCAGAAGAAGGGGAGCTGGCTGAATTGCCGACGGTGTCAGGGGTGTGTGAAGACTACATGGATATGGTAAGCAAGCATGCTATGCCTAACAAGAAGGGCTTACCAATCCACCCTAAGCTGGCTACCAGCATTAACTATATGGCAACGAACCAGCTGCAGGAACAGGCCATTAATGCTATATGGCACCTGAGAACTGCAACTCATTGAATGTACCTGCAGTAAATAACCCTATATGGGGAAACATGAGCCCCTCAAGTAGAGGCCAGGAGATCAAACTTCAGAGGATTCTGAAGCTCCTAACCGCAGGGATTACGGCAGTGGCAAGAACTGCAGTGGGTGTGGATATGCCGGAAGAATTACAAGATGCATTGGCTCTACTCTGTAATACTCAGTATGAGATCAACAATTTTAGAAAAAACATCATAAAGCCGGCGCTTAACCCCAAGTTTGCGGGGTTGTGTAAGCCTGGGAAGACTCAGCCTCCAAGCCTGCTGTTCGGGGAAGATCTCCCAAAGCAGGTTAAAGACCTTGATGAGGAGGCCAAGGCTTTGGGCCTTATAAAACCTGGCTACACTAAGCCGCACCACCCACACAGACAGCACCCCTACACATCCACCGGGCAGAGTTACCATAACAGGTCTGCCGGTGGTGAAAGCTCGAAGGCCGGCATTCCTGCACAACGTTCTTTTTTAGGCCAAGGCCCAGGCCGGCCTTCTTGGAAGATGCGCCACTCCCAGAACACCCACAACCAACCAAGGAAGCAAGGACAGAAACCTCCACACCGGCAGTAACCATGGAGGTAGGTGGGTCTGGGGTCCCCAGAAACACATCTGGTCTAAATTCACTTTGCATAGGGGGCAGGTTGCACATGTTCTTCGAGAATTGGCTCACTTTTACCTCTGATCCTTATATACTCAGAAGTATTCAGGGCTACAAAATTGAATTTATTCACAAACTCCCTACCCCGGTACAGCATGCACCTAGCCGAAAATTCGTCCTTTCCCAAAAAGAAAGGGCAGCAGGGCATGCTGAACTACAGAGATTAATAGAAAGAGGGGTAATTGAGAAAGCCATCAAAGAACCTCAGGAGTTCGTGTCTAATATATTCACCAAAAATAAAAAAGACGGCGGGTGCCGCATCATCATAGATTTGACCGATCTGAATACTTTTGTCCAGTATATTCATTTTAAAATGGACACCTTCGATACTGCTATACAGTTAATAGCCAATGGGTACTACATGGCATGCATTGATCTCAAAGATGCATATTATTCAGTACCCATACACAAGGATCATAGGAAATACTTAAAATTTATCTGGATGGGACAATTATGGCAATATAAAGCTTTGCCTAATGGGTTGTCGTCAGCACCCAGATTGTTTACCAAGATATTAAAACCAGCTTTGGCCTATTTAAGGAAACAGAAACATACTGTTATGGCCTATCTTGATGACATCCTCATAGTGGGGGAGAATTTGGAAATGGCTACTTTGGCAGTTACAGCCACGAAACATCTTTTTCAGAAGCTGGGATTTTTGATACATCCAGATAAATCAATATTGGAACCCTCTACCACCATGAAATATCTGGGGTTCATTATTGACTCAGTGCAAATGTCTGTCACGTTGCCACCAAGCAAGGTGGAAGACCTGATAGAGGCTTGCAGGAGCCTCATTGGCATTAAGGTCCCATCCATTCGGCAGGTGGCCAGGGTGATTGGGAAGATAGTAGCTGCATTTCCTGCAGCACAATTTGGGCCCTTACATTACCAAAACTTACAAAGAGCCAAAATTACAGCGCTCAAAAATCATACTGGCCATTTCGACAGGCCAATGAAAATTCCGGGAAAGGCAAAAGCCAAATTATATTGGTGGATGGGTAATGCCCAAAATTGCTCCAAACCTATCAATATCATCAATCCCTTGATCATCTTACAAACGGATGCCAGTGCCAAAGGGTGGGGAGCTACTAACACTACCTCTAGCTGTGGAGGTAGATGGAGTGCACCAGAGTTAACCCTATTCAAAAACTTGGGGATTAACTATTCAGAAATGCTGGCAGCATTTCACGGCCTTAAAGCATACTGCACTAATATGCACAAAGTTCATATTAGAATACAAATTGACAACACCACGGTGGTAGCATATATTAACCATATGGGCGGTATAAAGTCGATATCGTGTGATGAATTGGCTAACAATATCTGGCACTGGTGTCTGCAAAGAGAAATTTGGATCTCAGCTACTTACCTTCCAGGTAAGCTAAATACAGTGGCAGACACCAGATCACGTAAATTCAACGACAACATAGAATGGATGTTGGATCGGAATGTGTTTTCAGATATTGTAGAACGTTATGGAACACCAGATATCGACCTTTTCGCGTCCAGGCTAAATCACCAACTACCAACATATGTTGCTTGGGAGCCAGACCCGGGGGCAGTAGCGATGGATGCCTTCGCGCTACATTGGGGGGATCTATTTTGCTACGCATTTCCCCCTTTCTGCCTCATCAGTCGGGTCTTGCAGAAAATAAAGCAAGACTCTGCATCGGGTATTTTGGTGGTGCCCGACTGGCCTACCCAACCATGGTTCCCTATGGTACAGAAGATGGCCACAGAACCCTGTATCAGGGTGAACAAAAGACCAAGCCTGCTCGTTCATCCTGTTACAGGAGAATGTCATCCATGTCATGACCGCATGGACTTGTTAATTTGCAGATTTTAAAACGGCCACTTCACGGATTCGGACTCTCCAACAGGACCATTGATACCATCACAGCAGCCTGCAGAGAGTCCACAAGAAAGCAGTACCTGACCTACATCAGGAAATGGGAAGGATTCTGCGTCACAGCCAACACGACATATGAAACCGCCACCATAACGGAAGTGCTGGAATTTTTGGCTACCCTTCATTTCGATGAAGGTTTGAGCTACAGTGCCATTAACTGTGCCAGGAGTGCCCTATCATCCTACTTGGGCAAGGGGAGTGACCAATTGGGAATTGGGTCACATCCTCTAGTATCCAAATTTATGAGGGGAATATTCAATTCTAATCCCCCCAGGGCCAGATATAGCCATATTTGGGATATCAGCACAGTCTTGACAATGCTGCGAGGATGGACACCAAACACGGGACTCCCTTTGGCAAAACTCACCTACAAGATGGTCATGATTATGGCACTTATCACGGCACAACGGGTTCAGTCCCTGCACAAACTCAACCTGGATGAAATGACAATCACCAGTGACAAAATCACTTTCTATGTGCAGGGACTGTTGAAACAAGATCGACCCGGAGTGTCTGGACATACTTTGGAGTTTCTGGCTTACCCAGCAGATCCTCGTCTTTGTATCGTCACATTAATCTTACGATACATTACAGTCACTCAAAATCTCAGGGCACGGAAACAGCTTTGCTTGTTAGTCACAAGAAGCCCCATCACAGAGTCACGGTGCAAACCATTTCCAGATGGTTAAGGGTGGTACTGGATGCGGCGGGGGTGGATACTAACAAATATAAATCTCACTCCACCAGGGCAGCATCCACCTCGGCGGCTAGAAGGATGGAGGTACCGTTGGATCACATCCTGGCTACAGCGGGTTGGAGTAATGAAAAGACCTTCCACCGCTTTTACTATAAACCCGTGACCTCCCCTGACACTTATGCAGGGAGGATTTTGAGTGCTGCCAGATAGTTACCCTTTGGGGACACTATTTTTGTTTGGTATGAATAAATACCTGATTTTTGTTTTTCAGCCAGTGTCTTGTCTGAATTACGTTCATCCTCTTATCCCAACTTTAGCGGTGTGTGAGCATGGAGCTTCCAGGGCATGAAATCACAGAGCTTTGAAATCTTCACGTAGTCACTCACGTGACTCCGAAGTAAAATAGTAAGATTAAACGAGAACTTACCAGTTTGAAGTTTGATCTTTATTTTATGAGGAGTTACGATGAGGGATTACGTGCCCTCCGCTCCCAACCCTCTATTATAAAGATCACCTGGTATGGAAGTTCTCTTTTTTATCTTACTATATTAGTCATTGTGACTGTATTTTCTGTGATTTCACACCACTGCTTTGAAGAATGTCGCGCATGCGTGCTGGCGGGGTCTTCACGTAATCCCTCATCGTAACTCCTCATAAAATAAAGATCAAACTTCAAACTGGTAAGTTCTCGTTTAATCTTACTATTAAAGTCCCCTAAAAAAGCAAGTTTATATGTAAAAATAAACAGCTTTCACTTACCTGTCCCCTACGCAAAATACGCCCCGTTGTCGGCGTTCACAGCATTAGGAGCTAAATTTTATTTTACTGCAGTGATGAAGTAGTCGGGCTATTTATAAAAGAAAACGGTCTTACCGGCAGTGGGAACGCATCTCCAGAAATAGATCGCACTCCGACAACAGAAAGCTCCGGATTGCATGGGGAAAACCGCATTTTAACCCGCCCCCCCCCCCTTAAAGGCGCCAAAGTCGCGCACACGGCCAGCGGCAGAACTGCAGCACCGCTAAAGGTAAGTTTTGTAACATACCTACATTAAGGAGATCGTTATCTATATTTTTGAGCATCCCTCACCCAATCCTGAAACAGTTAGCTTCTACGGTTTTGTTGCACCACATGCTTCGAAAAAATCGACAAATAGAGACCAACTCGCTAAAAACTGGTCTGATTTATCTATTAGGAGGAATCACATTTCCTCAAAATGTGCAGTATCCAACATGTTTGAAATCCAATGGATGAGGGAATTGAATGCAACATCTCCAAGTTTGCGGATGACACATAGAAACATAGACAAAATAGGTGCAGGAGTAGGCCATTCAGCCCTTCGAGCCTGCACCGCCATTCAATGTGATCATGGCTGATCATCCAACACGAAGCTGGGGGGCAGTGTTAGCTGTGAGGAGGATGCTAGGAGGCTGCAAGGTGACTTGGATAGGTTGGGTCAGTGGGCAAATGCATGGCAGATGCAGTATAATGTGGATAAATGTGAGGTTATCCACTTTGGTGGCAAAAACAGGAAAGTAGACTATTATCTAAATGGTGGTCGATTAGGAAAAGGGGAGATGCAACGAGACCTGGGTGTCATGGTACACCAGTCATTGAAAGTAGGCATGCAGGTGCAGCAGGCAGTGAAGAAAGCAAATGGTATGTTAGCATTCATAGCGAAAGGATTTGAGTACAAGAGCAGGGAGGTTCTACTGCAGTTGTACAGGGTCTTGGTGAGACCACACCTGGAGTATTGCATACAGTTTTGGTCTCCTAATCTGAGGAAAGACATTCTTGCCATAGAGTACAGAAAAG
>OY740783.1:1917540-2002540 GCA_963514005.1 Raja brachyura | reverse complement strand
CAGCTCTCACCAACTTCCACAGATGCGTCGAAGAAAACATTGAATCCGGATGTATCACAGAAGTGTGAAAACGCACACCTCTAGATTCAGGGACAGTTTCTTCCCAGCTGTTATCAGGCAACTGAACCATCCTACCACAACCAGAGAGCAGCGCTGAACTGATATCTACCTCTGGAGACCCTCGGACTGTCTTTGGTCTGACCCTTCCGGCTTTTCCTTGCACTTATTCACGTTATTCACGTTATTCCCTTTATCCTGTATCTCTACACTGTAAATGGCTCGATTGTAATCATGTATTGTCTTTCTGCTGACTGGTTAAGGGCCTGTCCCACTGTACGAGGTAATTCAAGAGTTCTCCCCAGTTTTCCCCTGATTCCAACTCGGAGAATGTCCGTCGCGGGTCCGTAGGAGTTCGTGAATGTCTCGTAGTGGCTCGTACTAGTTAAGGGCTTGTCCTACCAGCATCCGACTCCATGCGATGAGCGCGGTCAAACTAGAAGCGGGGGCCGCGTGGAGGTCGGGTGATCCCCTGTACAGGGCCGTTCCCACCAGCATGCGCCTGCATGCGGCAAGTGAGACCAAACCGGCAGCGAGGGCCGCGCGGAGGTCAGGTGAGTGGCACAACACGGCGCAAAGTTAGGCGAACTTGGAGCGAAGTCTTCAAGGTAAGTTCGCCAGGACAGAGAGGGACACACAGAGAGGGGCACAGAGGCACACACACAGAGAGGGCCATGGAGCCACACACATAGAGGGTTACGGAGGCACCTACAGAGAGGGTCACGGAGGCACAACATCAAGGCAGTGTGTAATGCGTCGAGGCGGCTGCGAGCCGACAAGCCGTTGCCGTGCGGAATTTTTGAACATGGTCAGTTTTTCGGAGCCCCGCGCGATGTCGGGACGAACTCCGCACAATTCCGCACGGCTCCGCCGATCGAAGTGGGACCGGCCCCGCGACGCCGGACAGCTCAAGCGACCACGTTAGGTCGCGCTCATCGCATAGAGTTGCATGCTGGTGGGACAGGCCCTTAACGGTAGGTACTCGGGAAATCCGGTAAACTCGTGACGGTTTTTCAACACTGAAAAATGTCCAGGAGTAAAAAAAATACTCGTGATGGAAAAAAAAAGTTACTTTTTACTCGTACGAGCTGCTACGAGACGTCCACGAACTCCTACCAACCCGCTACGGACATTCTCCGAGTTCGAATCAGGGGAAAACTTGGGAGAACTCTTGAATTACGCTTTTCACTGCACCTCGGTACACGTGACAATAAACTGAACTAAATTAAACTAAACTAAACTAAAATCAACTTAATTCGGTACTCGTGACAATCATAACCCTAAACTTAAACCTAATTATAACAAGTTCTTTATACAATTTTACACGTAACGAGACACATTCTAATTTCACTCTTAATTGAGGTTGTCCAGGCAACTAGCCTGCAATTAGTCAGATTGGCTAAAGGTTAAACGTGAGAAGATAAAATGTACTAAGTTTTACTCATGCGAATCAGATTAATTTTTGCAAACGATCACCTTGTGTGTAATCATGCAGTTGAGAATGGTCTGGCAAAGAGGCTGATTCCAGCAAACGTATCATTTACTTCATGTAAACGGAAAGCTTTGTTTAAACCCTCTACATTCACATTGAGATCAACGTAAAATTGCTCTCCCGAACACCTCATTGTCAAATACTAAATCTTATTTATAGGAATTGGAAGGAAAAGAGCCACCGCACTAGAGTTTAGTTTAGAGATGCAGCGCGGAAACAGGCCCTTCGGCCCACCGAGTCTGCACCGACCAGTGATCCCCGCACACTAACACCATCCTACACACACTGGGGACAATTTTAACATTTATTCCACGTTAATTAACCTACTAACCTGTACGTCTTTGGAGTGTGGGGGGAAGCCGAAGATCGCGGAGAAAACACTCGCAGGTCATAGAAACATAGAAAAATAGAAAATAGGTGCAGGAGTAGGCCATTCGGCCCTTCGAGCCTGCACCGCCATTCAATATGATCATGGCTGATCATCCAACTCAGTATCCCGTACCTGCCTTCTCTCCATACCCCCTGATCCCTTTAGCCACAAGGGCCACATCTAACGCCCTCTTAAATATAGCTAATGAACTGGCCTCAACTACCTTCTGTGGCAGAGAATTCCAGAGACCCACCACTCTCTGTTTAAAGAATGTTTTCCTCATCTCGGTCCTAAAGGAATTCCCCCTTATTCTTAGACTGTGACCCCTTGTTCTGGACTCACCCAACATCGGGAACAATCTTCCAGCATCTAGCTTGTCCAACCCCTTAAGAATTTTGTAAGTTTCTATAAGATCCCCCCCTCAATCTTCTAAATTCCAGCGAGTACAAGCCGAGTCTATCCAGTCTTTCCAGGTCACAGGGAGAACGTGCAAACTCCGTACTGACAGCACCCGTAGCCGGGATCGAACCTGGGTCTCTGGCGCTGTGAGGCAGCGACTCTTTGATGCCATCTTTAATGTAACCAGACCCTTGTGAATAAACCCTCCATCTTCACAATGAGAACAAGTGAAATTGCCGTCCCAAAGTCAGATGAATTTGAATCAATACGACCACACCATTAGGTCTGTCTCCAGGGTAGAGGATTCCAAAACTAGAGGGCACAGGCTTAAATCGAGAGGGGAATGATTCAATGGAAATCTTTTCACTCAACATTTGTCACTCAGAGGGTGGTGTTATTCTCGATGATACTACTGTTGATCAGGACTTTTCCCCATGCCGACTTCTAGTAAAAACCTTTATCAGTTTCATTTCCTCCCGACTCCTGTGTCTTCTAAGCGCTTGGGATGTTTCCACTGGTGGGAGAGTCTAGAATCAAAGGCCATTCGGCCCATCAAGTCCACTCTGCCATTCAATCCTGGCTGATCTATCTCTCCCTCCAAACCCCATTCTCCTGCCTTCTCCCCATAACCTCTGACACCCGTACTAATGAAGAATCTATCGACCTCTGCCTTAAAAATATCCACTGACTTGGCCTCCACAGCCTTCTGTGGCAATGAATTCCACAGATTCACCACCATCTGACTGAAGAATCTCCTTCTTAACTCCTTTGCAAAGGTACGTCCTTTTAGTCTGAGGATCTGGCCCCTGGTCCTCGACTCTCCCACTAGTGGAAATATTGTCTCCACATCCACTGTATCGAGGCCTTTCACCAAGAGGCCAGAAGAGGGAGCTGAATATCCCTCTAGATCTCAAACTTCCATGAAAGAGTCAAGAGTCCAGAGTGTTTTATTGTCGTGTGTCCCAGATAGAACAATGACATCCTTACTTACTGCAGCACAACACAAGATGTGAACATATAAGGTTGAAACATATAAGACTGTGAAGGGCTTGGACACGCTAGAGGCAGGAAACATGTTCCCGATGTTGGGGGAGTCCAGAACCAGGGGCCACAGTTTAAGAATAAGGAATAAGCCATTAGAACGGAGACGAGGAAACACTGATTCTCACAGAGAGTTGTGAGTCTGTGGAATTCTCTGCCTCAGAGGGCGGTGGAGGCCGGTTCTCTGGATACTTTCATGAGAGAGGTAGATAGGGCTCTTAAAGATAGCGGAGTCAGGGGATATGGGGAGAAGGCAGGAACGGGGTACTGATTGTGGATGATCAGCCATGATCACATTGAATGGCGGTGCTGGCTCGAAGGGCCGAATGGCCTACTCCTGCACCTATTGTCTATTGTCCATTGCCTAAACATAATACACTGTAAAGAATATAATAAATGCGAAAAAAAGTTCAGTGTGTGTATATATACACACATACTCACTCATACACAAATATGCACACACACACATTCAAGTAATCCTTGCTTTCTCTCTCTCTCCATCCCTCCCCCTTCCTAGTTCTTCAACCAGTCTGACTGTCCTCCTGATTAAATTGTATCTGCTTGATTAGCCTCGTAGCTAACAATGGTCTATTCTACACTTTCCTTGATCTACATCTCCTTTGGTGTCTCATTTTCACACCTCACCCTTCCTCACCTCAGTGGCCCCCTCTCCCCTGACTCTCAGTCTAAAGGAGGGTCTCAACCCAAAATGTCACCCATTCCTTCTCTCCAGAGATGCTGCCTGACCTGCTGAGTTACTCCAGCTTTTTGTGTCTATCTTCTTATATATCCAGTTTATACGTATATACAAAATATATACATATCTTACAAACAGAGAGTTGGATAAGATTTGGCATTAAGGTCATAGGTGATAAGAGCAGAATTAGGCCATTCGGCCCATCAAGTCTACTCCGCCATTCAATCATGGCTGATCTATCTCTTCCTCCTAACCCCATTCTCCTGCCTTCACCCCGTAACCCCAAACTGTTCTTGATTGTTACAAGTTTCAGGGGTTATGGGGAGAAGGTAGGAGAATGAGGTGAGGAGGGCGAGATAGATCAGCCAAGGTTGAATGGCAGAGTAGACGTGATGGGCCAAATGGCCTAACTCTGCTCCTATCACTTACAACCTTATAACACCCGCACTAATCAAGAATCGATCTATCTCTGCCTTAAAAATATCCACTGACTGGCCTCCACAGCCGTCTGTGGCAAAGTGCGGTATTAACTGGGGGCACCTTGATAAACCTCAGCCGTTCAACAACAGAATGAAACAATTCTTTTAACGTTGCTCCGGCTGGCAGTTCCGTGCGTAATGGTGCGGATCGTGCTAATGTGGCCCGGGCCCCCCATGGTGGATTCAGCAAACCCTTTAGATGTGCCTCTCATCCCCGCTGTGCCCCTGCCAGTCACATCCTGATCATATGAAAATGAATTGAGATCACACAAGGCAAAGTGACTGACAGTTCGTGAAGCAAATTCATCTCGACGAACTTGGAAGCAGTGTAGAGAATCGTGAGGGGAATAGATAGGGTGAATGCCCACAGGCTGTTACCCAGGTTAGTTTATTGTCACGTGTACCCAGGTACAGCGAAAACCTTCTAGAAACATAGAAAATAGGTGCAGGAGGAGGCCATTCGGCCCTTCGAGCCAGCACCGCCATTCATTGTGATCATGGCTGATTGGCCTCTATCAATAATCTGTGCCTGCCTTCTCCCCATATCGACTAGCAAGTCCTCCGCCATCATAGTGATGAGTGCTGCTGTACCTGGAGCTATTCAGGGTACTACATCCAGATTCAGATCCACATCCGGATCCAGATGCCATGAAGTTGGAAATAATGCAGAGACGATTTACAGGGACGTTGCCAAGATGTTGACTATGATTCTAAAATGCTGCAAGATTGCAACCAGATAAAGATCGAGACACTCGTGCAAAACACAATCAGTCCATGTGCCGGTCTATAATCCTCTTAAACAACATTATCGTATGCAACTCCACCGTCAGTCACCCCCGGCAGCGCGATCCAGGCATCTACCATCCACTGTGTAAAATGACTAGCCCCACAAATCATATGGTCCCAACTTGTCCTTGACCTTGCCAACCAAGATGCTCATGATGTCATAAGGTGATAGGAGTAGAATCAGGCCAATACTCCGCCATTCAATCCTGGCTGATCTCTCTCCCTCCTAACCCCATTCTTCTGCCTTCTCCCCATAACCCCTGACACCCGCACTAATCAACAATCTATCTTAGGATTTGAGTACAAGACCAGGGAGGTTCTACTGCAGTTGTACAGGGTCTTGGTGAGGCCACACCTGGAGTATTGCGTACAGTTTTGGTCTCCTAATCTGAGGAAAGACATTCTTGCCATAGAGGGAGTACAGAGAAGGTTCACCAGACTGATTCCTGGGATGGCAGGACTTCCATATGAAGAAAGACTGGATAGACTCGGCTTGTACTCGCTGGAATTCAGAAGATTGAGGTGGGATCTCATAGAGACTTACAAAATTCTTAAGGGGTTGGACAGGCTAGATGCAGGAAGATTGTTCCCAATGTTGGGGAAGTCCAGGACAAGGGGTCACCTTTTTAAGGATAAGGGGGAAGTCTTTTAGGACCGAGATGAGAAAATCATTTTTCACACAGAGAGTGGTGAATCTGTGGAATTTCATTTCGGAGTCACATGAGTGACTTCGTGAAGAGCCCGCCGGCGCGCATGCTCGACATATCGTCGTACCGCGTTGCTGCGACGTCTGGCGGTGGAGCGCGCTCCTCGCCAGCCCTTCATAAGGGGCCACGGAGGTAAGAATCCTACCTTTAGTTGGTGGTCCTTGTTGTTCGTTATGTCTTGCAGCAAGGACATGGATGGGAGTTCCAAGGGCCGGAGGACGTCAAGACGAGTTCGCCGGTCAACAGTTCCGGGGCCTTTACCATCGGCAGTACCTGCAACGCAGGCCGGGACTCAGGCGGAGATGTGGGTAAGCCCTGTGATTACAGGTCCAGATCCGCCAGCACACCACAGCTCGGAGGAGTTCGACGAGGAGGAGTGTGGTGTGCCGCCAGAGCAGGGGGACCCTGCCATGGCAGTCGGGTCGTCAGCGGGCTCGCTGGCGACCTCGAGCTGGGTGCGTGCGGCTGCACGGCCCGTTCCACTCAGCCCTCCGAGTAGGGGAAGGGCAGGAGCCCAGAAGCCTAACCCTGCCAGGGCTAAGGCATTGCCTGACACGGAGGAGCGGTCAGGTTCCAGGGCGAGACCCGGGGCGGCTGTGAGGTCCAGCAGGCACACCCCGACTCTCGACGCCGGGACGGGTCGGTTGAGTCGGGTCTCGTCACGGTCGCCGAGCCCCCCATGGATGGGTGGGCGAGACCATGCGTCGGCAAAGTCCACAATGTGGGCAGCCGGCAAGGCTGCGCGGGCTTCAGGCAGCCATGCTTCGGCTGGTGCCGACACCACGCCGCAAGTGCCCTTAGTGGCAGCGGCTTCAGCTCCCGCTAAACGGAGGCGGTTGAACACGCCCGCGCGGGAATCGCGCAGTTTCGCCTCGGCGGCTGTTAGCGACAACTACCGGCACCGGCAGGGCCTCGATGAGGTGCGGGCCGATGATAGGAGCCCGGTTTTCTTTTCAGAGCCGGAGGACTCCGACCACCTGAGTGTTCAGGGTGAAGGGCGTATTGACCGTATGGAGCGGCTGCTGGAGCTCCTGCTTCAAAGTCAACAACAGCAGGGCAGCAACAGGCACAGGGCGTCGTCACCAGCCTCTACCATCAGCCTGGAGCAGCAGGAGGAGGAGGTTTTGGTGGATCCCATACCATCTCCGTTAGAGGTGCCAGCGGAGGATCTTCTGGATGTGGCGACCAAATTTGCGGCCCCACATTCATCTGGACTTGCTGTAAACGCAAAGCTGGCAGCCACTGTGGACTTTCTTAACAACCAGCAACTACAGGAAGAAGTCCTCATTCAGGCAATGAGCTGTCACAAGGCTCCATCCAATTGCAACTCCCTCAACGTGCCTGTGGTCAATACGCCGATATGGGGCAACATCAGCGCGGCTATCCGTCAACAAGAGGTAAAATAGCAGCGGATCCTGAAGCTCCTCACGGCCGGTATTACCGCCTTTGCGCGGTCGGTGGACGGGGACGAACTGAATTTGGACCAGGAAGATGCTCTGGCCCTCCTGTGCGTGACCCAGCACGAAATCAACGGGTTTCGCAAAACCAGCATCCGCCCAGCGCTCAATCCGAAGTTTGCAGGATTGTGCAAACCACCGCCGCCGCCCCAGCCCCGTCAGCTCTTTGGGGAGGACCTCTCGAAGAGAGTGAAAGAGCTTGACGAACAAGCCAAAACGGTGGGGATCATGCGCTCTCAGAGTGCCCCCACACCGTCAGGCTCAAAGTCTCCATACATTCGATCACGAGGGTCTGCTAGTACCTCGACGAGGACCCACCCTCAAGCTCCACAACGACAGCAACATCAGGCCCAGCACCAGGGGTCTTTTTTAGGACAGGGTCGACAGAGACCCTGGTGGAAAACGAAGACGCCGCGCCCTCAAGCCAACCCAGCACCTCCACGTCCACCCACGCGTGTCAAGGACTGCGGTAACCACGGAGGTGAGGGGGTCTGGTTCTCTCTTTTCTCTTTGTTTAACTTCACATGTTGGTGGTCGCCTTCGGTTGTTTTTGGGTGCATGGGGTAATTTTACTGGTGACGAGTATGTGTTGCAGAATATTCAGGGGCATAAAATTGAGTTTATTAATGGCGACATTCCTCCATCCCAGCACATGCCCGCTCGAACTTTTAAATTATCTGCTGCAGAACAGGCAGCAGGCTACAAGGAACTTTTAAGTCTTGAGCAGAAGGGAGTGATTGAGAGAGCGGTGCATGAGCCAGTTGAATTTGTTTCGAATATATTCACCAGACCTAAGAAGGATGGAGGTTGTCATGTCATTATTGATCTAACCCGTTTGAATACTTTTGTAACATATACTCATTTTAAAATGGATACGTTTGAAACAGCCAAATCATTGATTTCTCATGGTTGCTTTATGGCATGCATCGATTTGAAAGACGCATATTATGCAGTATCCATCCAGAAATACGACAGAAGGTTTTTGAAATTCATCTGGATGGGGCAACTCTGGCAGTACAAGGCTTTGCCTAATGGGCTCACCACAGCCCCTAGATTGTTCACTAAATTAGTGAAACCAATTATGGCTTATTTGAGACAACGACACCATATAGTTATGGCCTACTTAGATGATATCTTAATTGTGGGCCACACCCTGGAATTGGCTGAACAGGGTGTTGCAGCTGCTGTCAATATATTTCAACAATTAGGGTTTATTGTCCATCCAGAGAAATCAAAGTTCTGCCCTGCCCAGGTGATTAATTACCTAGGGTTCACGGTGAACTCTATGAGCATGAGGGTTACCATTCCAATTAACAAGATTGAGGAGGTTACCCAGGTGTGTCAAGATTTAATCCGCACCAATATACCATCGATTCGGCATTCAGCTACAATAATTGGGAAGCTTGTAGCTTTGTTTCCGGCAGCGCGATATGGACCTTTGCATTATCAGAATTTGCAAAGAGCTAAAATTGCTGCGTTAAAACAGAACGCTGGTCATTATGATCGGTCCATGCAGCTGCCGCCCGAAGCGATAAATGAGTTGCAGTGGTGGGTGTGTCACATTAGCAGCTCATTCAAGCCTATCAGGGAGGCTAATCCGGTGGTATATTTGCAGACTGATGCAAGCTCCAATGGCTGGGGAGCCACGGATAATTGCTCTAGTTGTGGGGGCAGATGGGACACCCTTGAATCAACAATGTTGTTGACTCAAGGGATTAACTATTTGGAGTTGCTGGCAGCATTCCACGGACTTCGTGCGTATTGTTCCAAGCTTGTTGGAGCACATGTCCGTCTCTAAATAGACAACACCACAGCAGTGGCATACTTAAACCATATGGGTGGTACCAGGTCAGTTTCGTGTGACAAATTGGCTAACTCAATTTGGCTCTGGTGTGTTCAAAGAGACATTTGGATTTCAGCTACCTATTTGCCAGGTGAGCTTAATACTGTGGCGGACACCAGGTCACGCAGATTTAATGACAATATTGAATGGATGTTGCATCCTGAGATTTTTTCTAAAGTCACAGCCAAATTTGGTAAACCGGACATTGACCTTTTTGCGTCACGGTTGAACCATCAGGTACCAACCTACGTTTCATGGGAACCAGATCCTGGGGCAATAGCGCTAGATGCATTCTCACTGGACTGGGGGAATTGTTTTTTCTATGCCTTCCCCCCGTTTTGCCTCATCAGTCGGCTATTGCGAAAGATTCAGGCAGATGCTGCCAAGGGCATCCTTATTATACCCGACTGGCCCACACAGCCTTGGTATCCGGTGGTCTTTGACATGCTCAACGCACCTTGGGTCCTTTTGAAGGGTTGCCCACAATTGGTTACTCACCCTGTCTCAGGGGAGCCACATCCCTGCCATGGCTATTTAAATTTGTTGGCTTGCAGGTTCTGAACAGGCCGTTAGTCCAATACGGCCTCTCGGCTCGGACCATGGATACCATCGGAGCGTCGTGTCGAGAGTCCACAAGGCGAAGATACCGCTCGCATATTAAGAAGTGGGAAGCCTACTGCAGCCGCTCTCGCATCACGTACGATGACGTGACAATAACCGACGTCCTGGAATTCCTCGCGGGGTTGCACCATGATGAACACTTAAGTTACAGTGCCATCAACAGCGCCAGAAGTGCGCTATCATTCTACCTCAATATTGGGGTAGGATCCAACAGGCTAGTGTCCAGACTCATGCGGGGTATATTCAATATGAATCCGCCTACACCACGCTATAATATCACCTGGGATGTCAGGGACGTATTAACCCTGCTCAGGACGTGGTCTCCCATGGAAGGGCTCCAACTGGACCAACTCACCATGAAGCTGGTGATGTTACTAGCGCTGACTTCAGCTCAGAGGGTACAGACACTACACAAACTTTGTGTCGACAGAATGACTTCTACCCCTACAGAAGTAGTCTTTTTCATTGACGAGCTACTAAAGCAGCATAGACCTGGGTGCACAGGGCTGCAGCTGAAGTTCCCGGCATACCCCACAGATGCTAGGCTATGTTTAGCCTCACATATCCGCCACTATGTCAAGGTGACGGCACGCATCAGAGGAATGGAGAGATACCTGCTTGTCACTCATAAGAGACCTCATCATCGAGTGACAGTCCAGACGATATCCAGGTGGCTTCGAGTCGTCTTGGGTAAGTCAGGTATCGACACTAATGTGTTCAAGCCTCATTCCACCAGGGCTGCATCGACGTCAGCGGCGAGGGTCATGGAGGTGCCCATGGACCAAATTCTCGCCACAGCAGGATGGGCTAATGAAGCTGTGTTCCAGCGTTTTTATAACAAGCCTGTTGCTGCTCCTCTACAGTTCGCAGAAGCCGTGCTGAATGCAGGTCAAGAACGTGGAGATGTCCCCGCATGAGGGGTTTTTGATTTGTTATTAATAAATATGCTCTTGTTTTGCAGTATGAACTATTGAGCAAGTTTGTTCCTCCCATCCATCCCTGATAGTGGTGTGTCAGCATGGACGTGGTCCAGGGCGTGTAATCACAGAAGCTTTGAAGTCTTCACGAAGTCACTCACGTGACTCCGAAATGAAATAGTAAGATTGAACGAGAACTTACCAGTTCGAAGGTTGATCTTTATTTTATGAGGAGTCGAAGTGAGGGATTTCGTGCCCTCCTCGCCCAACCCTCAATCACCTTCATCTGGTAATCTTAGTCACTTCAATCTTACAATGCGAAGTCATTTCTATTGTTGGTTTCTGTGATTCCACGCCGCTACTTTGAAGTATGTCGAGCATGCGCGCCGGCGGGCTCTTCACGAAATCCCTCACTTCGACTCCTCATAAAATAAAGATCAACCTTCGAACTGGTAAGTTCTCGTTCAATCTTACTATTCTCTGCCACAGAAGGTAGTTGAGGCCAGTTCATTGGCTATATTTAAGAGGGTGTTAGATGTGGCCCTTGTGGCTAAAGGGATGAGGGGGTATGGAGAGAAGGCAGGTACAGGATACTGAGTTGGATGATCAGCCATGATCATATTGAATGGCGGTGCAGGCTCGAAGGGCCGAATGGCCTACTCCTGCACCTATTTTCGATGTTTCTATGTTTCTACCTCTGCCTTAAAAATATTCACTGCCGTGGCCTCCAGAGCCTACTGTGGCAAAGAGTTCAACAGATTCACCACCCTCTGACAAAATACATTTCTCCTCATCTCCTTCCTAAAGGAACGTCCTTTAATTCTGAGGCTGTGCCCTCTGGTCCTAGACTCTCCCACTAGTGGAAACATCCTCTATCCAGGCCTTTTCACTTTTCTCTACATTTCAATGAGGTCCCCTCCCTCATTCTTCTAAACTCCAGCGAGTACAGGCTCGGTGCTCAATCTAAGATAGTCAACATTTACAACCAAAGGTAGACAAAAATGCTAGAGAAACTCAGCGGGTGAAGCAGCATCTATGGAGCGAAGGAAATGGGCAACTTTTCGGGTCAAGACCCTACTTCGGACTTACAATTTACAATTCCCATTGACAAACATTTGGTCCATAACCCCTTTGAACTTTGCCCTTCTAACCTTCAACCTCTGCCCTCTGGGCTTTTGCATTTCCGCCCTGGGAAGGTCCAATCTATCTGAGCCTCCAATACTTTTATGAACTTCATTTTCAGGTGTTTTTAAAACTCATTCTGCCCTTGTGCCTTGACACTCTCACGATTAAATCTGACCCATAGAGTGGGCAGTCTAGAGAAAATCAATGTAATTAGTGATCATGTGCAGCTATGCATTCTATTACAGGCCTGTCTATGTTACAACATGGCCATCAAACAGTACTTGGTGATTGGATTTTCGGCACTATTAAGAATGCACTGTTCTTCCGAGTAATGCAACATTGATTTTAAGCCACCTGTCCTTTCAGCATTTGGGAAGAGAGTGAATATGTGCGTGACCTCCTTCATCAAATGCTCCATTTTTGAAATATCAAACTACTTTCCCAGTCCGTACATGACATTTGAAGCTTCTGATAGCTAATTAAGTAAGAAAGGTCGTTAGCAATGTCGCAGTTTTGCTCTGTCTCATTGACATCGCTACATCGGGACCATCGCAACGTTTAAGAAACATTTGGACAGGTACATGGATAGGACAGGTGTAGAGGGACATGGGCCAAGCGCAGGCAAGTGCACCTAGTGTAGATGGGACATTGTTGGTCGGTGTGGGCAAGTTGAGCTCAAAGGCCTGTTTCTACGCTTTCATGCCATGACTATCAGGGACTGTTTAAGAAAGAAATGCAGATGCTGGAAAAATCGAAGGTAGACAAATGTGCTGGAGAAACTCACTGGAAAAATCTCCAGCATTTCAATAGACATTAGACAATAGGTGCAGGATAGGTCATTCGGCCCTTCGAGCCAGCTTGAGGCGTACAGGATTCAATGTGATCATGGGTGATCATCCACAATCAGTACCCTGTACCTGCCTTCTCCCCATATCCCCTGACTCCGCCATCTTTAAGAGCCCTATCTAGCTCTCTCTTGAAAGTATCCAGAGAACCAGCCTCCACCGCCCTCTGAGGCAGAGAATTCCACAGACTCACCACTCTCTGTGAGAAAAAGTGTTTCCTCGTCTCCGTTCTAAATGGCTTACCCCTTATTCTTAAACTGTGGCCCCTGGTTCTGAACTCCCCCAACATCGGGAACATGTTTCCTGCCTCTAGCGTGTCCAAACCCTTAACAATCATATAGAATAGAATAGTTTCTTTATTGTCATTGTAACATGAACCATGTACAACAAAATTTAAAAATGTCAGCCAGTCAGTGCAACATTCAAACCATAAAAGCTAACGATACATACAAGGTAAAATATTAAAAAAGATAAACAACTAAAATAAATATGAAAACAGCCACGCATAAACACCCAACCCTACATCCTTCTGTCGATTTCACAGTGTACCAACCACAGTCCCTTAGTCCCCGCGTTCCTTGGCGGCTACATTTAGTGCCTTTATAGCAGTGGAGTAAAAACTGTTTTTAAGTCTGTTTGTCCTTGTCCTTGTAGATCTGTACCGTCTGCCTGACGGCAACAGTTCAAACAGGGAGTGTCCGGGCTGGGAAATGTCCTTTATAATATTCTGGGATTCTTTGATGCAGCGGGAACTGTGTAAGTCCTCCAAGGTAAGGAGAGGGCAGCTGACAATCCTCTGGGCCAATGTTGTCAATGGCCCTCTGGAGCGCTTTCCTCTGAGCCGCTGTGCAGCTCGTGTACCACACGCATACACAGTATGTTAGGATGCTCTCAATGGAGCACCGATAAAAGGACAGCAGCAGTCTCTGTGTGATGTTATTCTTCCTGAGCACCCTCAGGAAGTGCAGTCTCTGCTGGACCTTTTTCAGGAAGCGGAAATCAGCTACCCTCTCCACACAGTCCCTCTGATGATTAGTGGTACCATTTCTGTTTTGTTCTTCCTGAAGTCTGTTATTATCTCCTTGGTCTTTACGGTGTTCAGGAGCAGGTTATTTTCTCCACACCACACCACATATATGTTTCAATAAGATATCCTCTCATCCTTCTACACTCCAGAGTATACAAGCCCAGCTGCTTCATTCTCTCAGCATACGACAGTCCAGCTATCCCAGGAATTAACCTTGTAAACCTACGCTGCACTCCCTCAATAGCAAGAATGTCCTTCCTCAAATTTGGGCACCAAAACGGCACACAATACTCCAGGTCTGGTCTCACTAGGGCCCTAGCTTTCTCCAGCATTTTTGTCTACCTTCTATCAGGGACTGTGGTGCGCCATTAGAACAAGTATTGAACTTCAAATAACTTGGTGTTTGGCTCGACCCAACGCTTTCATTTACGCAGCATATTGAGACGATTACTAAAAAACTTAGCTGTAATCTAGCTATTCTTTACCGCCATATAAATTGTTTCACCTTTCAGATGAGAAAAAGAATTGTCTCTCAACTACTACTACCAACACTGGATTATGCTGATATTGTCTATCAGAATACATTTGATACACATCTTCAACCCCTCAATGTAGTTTATAATAGTCTCCGCAGATTTATTTTAAGGTGTCCATATCTAACTCACCACCATTCTATGTACGAAACTCTAAACTGGTTATGCCCCCACGCTCGAAGATGCTACCACTGGTTCCAGTTCATCTTTAAATGCATCCATCTCAATTACCCTTCTTATTTAAAACAAGACCTATTACCAAACACACCCTCATATTCACCAAGACATATTCAGCAACCCTTCTTTTTCATTCCAAGAACTACCAAAGAAATTGGGAGACGTGCATTTAAATTCAAAGCTCCTTCTGACAGGAACACTCTGCCTAGTACCATAAGAACTATTAGCTCATTTCGTATATTTAAAAATACACTTTTACCCTTACTTATAAAACCATGTACCTGTTTCTAGTATTAGAGTCTTCGAGCTCCTTTATCTAGCTTGCTCTGTGTGTGATCATTTGGCATAGCTATTGTATATTAGGCATGCAGGTGCAGCAGGCAGTGAAGAAAGCAAATGGTATGTTAGCATTCATAGCGAAAGGATTTGAGTATAGGAGCAGGGAGGTTCTACTGCAGTTGTACAGGGTTTTGGTGAGGCCACACCTGGAGTATTGCGTACAGTTTTGGTCTCCTAATCTGAGGAAAGACATCCTTGCCATAGAGGGGGTACAGAGAAGATTCACCAGACTGATTCCTGGGATGTCAGGACTTTCATATGAGGAAAGACTGGATAGACTCGGCTTGTACTCGCTGGAATTTAGAAGATTGAGGGGGGATCTTATAGAAACTTACAAAATTCTTAAAGGGTTGGACAAGCTGGATGCTGGAAGATTGTTCCCGATGTTGGGGGAGTCCAGAACAAGGGGTCACAGTCTAAGGATAAGGGGGAAATCCTTTAGGACCGAGATGAGGAAAACATTCTTTACACAGAGAGTGGTGAGTCTCTGGAATTTCATTTCGGAGTCACGTGAGTGACTTCGTGAAGAGCCCGCCGGCGCGCATGCTCGACATATCGTCGTATCGCGTTGCTGCGACGGCTGACGGAGGAGCGAGCTCCTCGCCAGCCCTTCATAAGGGAACCACGCAGGTAAGTATGCTACCTTAAGTTGGTGGTTCTTGTTGTGTTTGCTTCACAGCAAGAACATGGATGGGAGAGGCCGGAGTTCGAGGAGAAGTCGCCGGCCAGCAGTTCCGGAGCGAGAGTTGTCGGGGGTACCTGCAACGCAGACCGGAATGAGGGCGGAGATGTCGGTGAGCTCTGTATTTTCAGGTCCGGACCCGCCCGCACACCACAGCTCGGAGGAGTCCGATGAGGAGGAGTGTGGTGTGCTGCCAGAGCAGGACGACCCTGCCATGGCAGCCAGGTCGTCAGCAGGCTTGCTGACGGCTTCGAGCAGAAGGGTCCGTGCGGCTGCACGGCCCGTTTCACGCAGCCCTCTGAGAAGGGGAAGGGCAGGAGCCCAGCAGCCTAACCCTGTCGGGGCTAAGGCTCTGCCTGCCGCCAAGGAGCGGTCAGGTTCCAGGACGGGACCCGGGGCAGCTGTGAGGTCCAGCCGTCGCCCCCCAACTTTCGACGCCGGGACGAGTCAGTTGGGGGTCCCGTCACGGTCGCCGAGCCCCCCATGGATGGGTGGGCGAGACCATGCGTCGGCAAGGTCCACGATGTGGGCAGCTGGCAAGCCTGCACGGGCCCAAGGTATCCAGGCTTCGGCTGGTGCCGACACCATGCCGCATCTGTCCATAGAGGCAGCGGCTTCCGCTCCCGCTAAACGGAGGCGGTTGAACACGCCCGTGCAGGAATCGCGCAGTTTCGCCTCGGCGGCTGTCGACGACAACTACCGGCACCGGCAGGGCCTCGACGAGGTGCGGGCCGATGGCAGGAGCCCCGGCCAATTTTCAGAGCCGGAGGACTCCGACCACCTGAGTGTTCAGGGTGAAGGGCGTATTGACCGGATGGAGCGGCTGCTGGAGCTTCTCCTACAAGGTCAACAACAACAGGCATCCAGCAGCGACAGGCACAGGGCTTCATCACCAGCTTCGTACACCAGCCTGGAGCAGCAGGACGAGGAGGCCGTGGTTGACCCCATCCCACCCCCGCCTGAATTACCGGCGGAGGACCTCCTCGATGTGGCTACCAAATTTGCAGCCCCTCATTCGTTGGGGCTTCCCATTAATACGAAGTTGGCAGCCACAGTGGACTTCCTAAATAATCACCAGCTTCAGGAGGAAGTCCTACTACAAGCCATGAGCCGTCACAAGGCTCCATCAAACTGCAATTCCCTCAACGTGCCTGTGGTCAATACGCCAATATGGGGCAACATCAGTGCGGCTATCCGTCAGCAGGAGCTGAAAATTCAGCGGATCCTGAAACTCCTCATGGCCGGGATTACTGCCTTTGTGCGGTCGGTCGACGGAGAGGAGCTTAATTTGGACCAGGAGGATGCTCTGGCGCTTCTGTGCGCTACTCAAAACGAAATAAACGGCTTTCGGAAAAACAGCATCCGCCCAGCGCTCAACCCTAAGTTTGCAGGGTTGTGCAAACCACCGCCGCCGCCGCCGCCCCGTCAGCTCTTTGGCGAAGACCTCTCCAAAAGGGTCAGAGAGCTGGATGAACAAGCCAAGACCGTGGGGCTCATGCGCTCTCACAGTGCCCCCACGCCATCAAGCTCGAAAGCCCCACTTGGCCGTTCACGAGGGTCTGTCAGCACTTCCACCAGGAATTACCCTCCAGCTCCAAACCGATACCAGCCACCCCAACCCCAGGGGTCTTTTTTAGGACAGGCTCGGCAGAAGCCGAGGTGGAAAATGAGGACGCCACGACCTCAAACCAACCCAGCACCTCCACGACCACCCACGCGTGTCGGGGACCGCCGGTAACCACAGAGGTGAGGCGATCTGGTTCTCTTTTTTCTCTTTGTTTAACTCCACATGTTGGTGGGCGTTTGCGGTTGTTTGCGGGTGCATGGGGTGACATTACCAGCGATGAGTATGTGTTACGGAATATTCAGGGCCATAGTATTGAGTTTATTAATGGGGACATCCCTCCACCTCAGCATAGACCGGGTCGTACTTTCAAACTAACGGCTGCGGAACAGTCAGTAGGCTATAAGGAAATTTTAAGGTTGGAACAGAAAGGGGTCATAGAGAGAACGGTTCATGAGCCCGTTGAATTTGTTTCCAATATTTTCACTAGACCTAAGAAGGATGGAGGCTGTAGAGTCATTATTGATCTAACCACTCTGAATAACTTTGTAACATATACTCATTTTAAAATGGACACGTTTGAAACGGCCAAATCATTGATTTCACAAGGGTGCTTTATGGCATGCATTGATTTACAGGATGCGTACTATACCGTACCTATGAAAAAATATTACAGAAGGTTTTTAAAATTTATCTGGATGGATCAGCTGTGGCAATATAGGGCGTTGCCTAATGGGCTCACCACAGCCCCTCGCTTATTTACTAAATTGGTGAAGCCAATTATGGCTTATTTAAGACAAAGACATCATATTGTTATGGCCTATTTAGATGATATTTTAATTGTCGGCCACACCTTGGAATTAGCACAACAAGGGGTGGCAGCTGCGGTCAATTTGTTCCAACAGCTTGGGTTCATTGTTCATCCAGAAAAATCTAAGTTCTGCCCCACCCAGGTAATTAATTATCTGGGGTTCCAGGTGAATTCCATTAGCATGAGAGTCACCATACCAATTAACAAAATTGAGGAGGTAACACAGGTGTGTACAGACTTGATTAATACTCGTATACCATCGATTCGTCACACAGCTACTGTCATTGGCAAGATTGTGGCTTTGTTTCCGGCAGCCCGGTATGGACCTCTGCATTATCAAAACTTGCAGAGAGCCAAGATCGCTGCGTTGCGACGGCATGCTGGTCATTATGATCGATCAATGCGGCTGCCGCCTGCAGCATTGGATGAATTACGATGGTGGGTTTGCCACATTAGTAAATCGTTCAAAACTATTATTGAGGCGAAACCGATGATATACTTACAAACTGATGCGAGCTCTGATGGCTGGGGAGCTACGAATCAATTCTCTAGTTGTGGGGGCCGATGGGATACCCTTGAGAATACGATGTTGGTATCACAAGGGATCAACTATTTGGAGCTGCTTGCAGCGTTTCACGGACTTCGTGCATATTGTTCCAAGATCATTGGAGCACATGTCCGGCTCCAAATAGACAATACCACAGCGGTGGCATATTTAAACCACATGGGCGGTACCAGGTCAGTTTCATGTGATAAATTGGCTAATTCAATTTGGCTCTGGTGTGTCAAGAGAGACATTTGGATTTCAGCTACCTATTTGCCAGGTGAGCTTAATATTGTGGCGGACGCCAGGTCACGCAAGTTCAATGATAATATTCAATGGATGTTACATCCTGAAATTTTTGCAAAAATCACAGCCAAATTTGGGAAACCGGACATTGACCTTTTTGCGTCCCGGTTGAACCATCAGGTACCAACCTACGTCGCGTGGGAACCAGATCCAGGGGCTATAGCGTTAGATGCATTCTCGCTAGACTGGGGGAATTGCTTTTTCTATGCATTCCCCCCGTTTTGCCTCATCAGTCGGGTATTACGTAAAATTCAGATGGACGGTGCCAAGGGCATCCTTATCATACCCGACTGGCCTACACAGCCGTGGTATCCGATGGTCTTTGACACGCTCAGTGAACCTTGGGTCCGTTTGCAGGGTAGCCCAGAATTAGTTACTCACCCTGTTTCAGGGGAGCCACATCCCTGCCATGGCTATTTAAATTTGTTGGCTTGCAGATTCTGAATCGGCCTTTAGAACAATACGGCCTGTCTACCCGGACCATGGATACCATTGCGGCGTCGTGCCGAGAGTCTACAAGGCGAAGATACCGCTCTCACATCAGGAAGTGGGAAGCCTTCTGCAGCCGCTCTCGCATCACGTACGATGCCGTGACTATAACCGACGTCCTGGAATTCCTCGCGGGGTTGCACCATGATGAACACTTAAGCTACAGTGCCATCAACAGCGCCAGGAGCGCTCTATCATTCTACCTCAATATTGAGGTGGGATCCAACAGGCTAGTGTCCAGGCTCATGCGGGGTATTTTCAATACGAATCCGCCTACACCACGTTACAATGTCACCTGGGATGTCAGGGACGTTTTAACTCTGCTCAGGACGTGGTCCCCCATGGAAGGGCTCCAGCTGGACAAACTCACCATGAAGCTGGTGATGTTACTAGCGCTGACTTCAGCACAGAGGGTACAGACACTCCACAAACTACGTGTCGACAGAATGATGTCTACCCCCACAGAAGTAGTTTTCTTTGTTGACGAGCTACTAAAGCAACACAGACCTGGGTGCACAGGGCTGCAGCTGAAGTTCCCGGCATACCCCGCCGATGCTAGGCTATGCTTAGCCTCCCATATCCGTTACCACGTCAAGGTGACGGCAAGCATCAGAGGAATGGAGAGATACCTGCTTGTCACTCATAAGAGACCTCACCATCGAGTGACAACACAGACGATATCCAGGTGGCTTCGAGTCGTCTTGGGTAAGTCAGGTATCGACACTAATGTGTTCAAATCTCATTCCACCAGGGCTGCATCGACGTCGGCGGCGAGGGTCATGGAGGTGCCCATGGACCATATTCTCGCCACAGCAGGATGGGCTAATGAGACGGTGTTCCAGCGGTTCTACAACCGGCCCGTTGCTGCGCCTCTACAGTTCGCAGAAGCCGTGCTAGATGCGGGGCAAGAACGTGGAGATGTCCCCGAATGAGGGGTTTTGATTTGTTGTTAATAAATATGCTTTGTTTTGCAGTATGGACTAGTCAGCAAGTTATTCCTCCCATCCATCCCTGGTAGTGGTGTGACAGCATGGACGTGGTCCAGGGCGTGTCATCACAGAAGCTTTGAAGTCTTCACGAAGTCACTCACGTGACTCCGAAATGAAATAGTAAGATTGAACGAGAACTTACCAGTTCGAAGGTTGATCTTTATTTCATGAGGAGTCGAAGTGAGGGATTTCGTGCCCTCCTCGCCCAACCCTCAATCACCTTCAGCTGGTAATCTTAGTCGTTTCATTCTTACTATGTGAAGTCATTTCTTGATTGGTTTCTGTGATTCCACGCCGCTACTTTGAAGTATGTCGAGCATGCGCGCCGGCGGGCTCTTCACGAAATCCCTCACTTCGACTCCTCATGAAATAATGATCAACCTTCGAACTGGTAAGTTCTCGTTCAATCTTACTATTCTCTGGCACAGAAGGTAGTTGAGGCCAGTTCATTGGCTATATTTAAGAGGGCATTAGATGTGGCACATGTGGCTAAAGGGATCAGGGGGTATGGAGAGAAGGCAGGTACGGGATACCGAGTTGGATGATCAGCCGTGATCATATTGAATGGCGGTGCAGGCTCGAAGGGCCGAATGGCCTACTCCTATTTTTCTATGTTTCTATGTTTCTATATGCATGGCCATTACACTTATGTATTATTGTATTGCATAGTGTATCAAGGTCTTATATTGTATTATGTCACAATACTATAATATATCATGTAATAATGTTGATAATATGTATTAACGTATGATGTATGGCAGGTGGTATATGGTATTATGCATCAACATTATGCTGTAACACATAACTTATTATTATTGGATATGTAAAGTCAATTAACAATAGTTATAAACTATAACAAGTGGGGATGGATGGGTTTTGGGATTGGTGTGTGGGTAGGTGGGTCAATGAGAGCCTCTATGGATGTTATGTCTTGTGCTGTATGTTCTATGTTGGACCCCCTCGAACACGAGATGACTGTCCATCTCAAGGGGTTGTCCATGAATAAACTTGTAGCTTTGCTTGAATCGCAACGCATATTTCGCTTGGACAGTTTACACCCCAGCGGTATGGACATTGACTTCTCTAACTTCAGATAGCCCTTGCTTTCCCTCTATCTCCGTCCCCTTCCCTGTTCCCCAACTTGACCCGAAACGTCACCCATTCCTTTTCTCCAGAGATGCAGCCTGACCCGCTGAGTTCCTCCAGCATTTTGTGTCTATCTTCGGTGTAAACCAGCATTTGCAGTTCCTTCCTACACTAGTTCTACTGTCCTCCTGATTCATTCTACAGATTTGAAACCTCATTGTCATCTTCCCCATTTCGCATTTTCTTGACCATCGTCTGCTTTCATCTGCAGTTTTCACACTGCACTCTTCCATATTTCTAGACTCCCTCTCCCCTGACTTTCAGTCTATAGAAGGCTCTAAACCCGAAACGTCACCCATTCCTTCTCTCCTGAGATGCTGCCTGACCCGCTGAGTTACTCCAGCACTCTGTGAAACGTCACCTATCCATGTTCTCCACAGATGCTGCCTGACCCGCTGAGTTACTCCAGCACTCTGTGAAACGTCACCTATCCATGTTCTCCACAGATGCTGCCTGACCCGCTGAGTTACTCCAGATTTTTCAGTCTATCTTTGTATAAACAAGCATCTTCAGTTGCTTTTTTTTGCATCTTCCCCTCTGTTATCCGGCTTCTGAACGGCCCTTCCATAAGCTAGGGTACTGTCCGAATCACCTCTACTCCATTGCGGACATTGGACTTTGTCTGTGGAACTGATGCGCTACAATGCTGAGAACTATATTCTGCACTCTTAGCTCTACCAATTGTTATCAGGTAACTGAACCATCCTACCACAAAGTGGAGGCAAAATCACTGGATGGATTTCAGAGAGAGTTAGATAGAGCTCTAGGGGCTAGTGGAATCAAGGGATATGGGGAGAAGGCAGGCACGGGTTATTGATTGGGGATGATCAGCCATGATCACAATGAATGGCGGTGCTGGCTTGAAGGGCCGAATGGTGCGTTCCTGCACCTATTTTCTATGTTTCTATGTTTCTAAATGGAACCATCCTACCTAAATGGAGTCAATGGAAGGGTGGGTGATTTTTGCGATGGGCTGGGCTGCGTCCACAATTTCTTAGTTTAGTTCTGTTTAGTTTAGAGTTACAGCACGGAAAGAGGCCCTTCAGCCCACGCCAACCAACTATCCCCACACACTAACACCCACTAGGGACAGTTCTTTACCCATATTCACCCATTGCCTCCTTCACCTTAACCGTAACATTATTTTTACACGAGAACACAGATAGCCGACGTCTACTGACCAACATCACACACACGGTAGACAAAAATACTGGTGAAACTAAACAGGTGAAGCAGCATCTATGGAGCTAGGAATAGGTGACATTTCGGGTCGAGACCCTTCTTAGGACAGACATCAATTGACTGCTCTAAATTGTCTCTTTCGAGATGAACAGATGAACAATTAATCGACAGAATATAAAACCAATTTCAAGTGTCAGTGTACACTTGCACTGTTCTCATTATAGAGCTCTTTTTCACTTATTTCATTTTGTTTTGGTAGCTTGTAAAATCCAAATAATTGTTTTACACCATGCTGTGATGTCTATCAGCTGTGATTGCATAACTCAGGCACATGTCCAACTCTGCAATCTCGCCTCTTTCAGGAAGATTCCTCATGCCGCATCTATTAGTTTAAATGAAGAGAGTCACAAAATGCTGGAGTAAAGGGCCTGTTCCACCAGCATGCAACTCTATGCGATGAACGCAATCAAACTAGAAGCGGGGGCCGCGCGGAGGTCGGGTGATCCCCTGTACAGGGCCGTTCCCACCAGCATGCGCCTGCATGCGGCAAGCGCGACCAAACCGGCAGCGAGGGCCGCGCGGAGGTCGGGTGAGTGGCGCAACGCGGCGCAAAGTGAGGCGAACTTGGAGCGAAGTCTAAGGTAAGTTCGCCAGGACAGAGAGGGGCACACAGAGAGGGGCACAGAGGCACACACACAGAGGGCCACGGAGCCACACACATAGAGGGTCACGGAGGCACCTACAGATAGGTTCACGGAGGCACGACGTCGAGGCGGTGTGTAATGTGTCGAGGCGACTGCGAGCCGACAAGCCGTTGGCCCGCGGAATTTTTGGACATAGTCAGTTTTTCGGAGCCCCGCGCGATGTCGGGACGAACTCCGCACAATTCTGCACGGCTCCGGCGATCGAAGTGGGACCGGCCCCGCGACGCCGGACGGCTCAAGCGACCACGTTAGGTCGCGCTAATCGCATAGAGTTGCATGCTGGTGGGACAGGCCCTTAACTCAGCGGGTCAGGCAGCATCTGTGGAGAACATGGATAGGTGACGTTTCACAGAGTGCTGGAGTAACTCAGCGGGTCAGGCAGCATCTGTGGAGAGAAGGAATGGGTGACATTTCAAGTCGAGACCCTTCTTCAGATTCAGGGGAGAGGAAATGCTCCTGGCCTGAAGAAGGGTCTCGACCTGAAACATCACCCATTCCTTCTCTCCACAGATGCTGCCTGATCCGCTGAGTTACTCCAGCACTCTGTGTCTATCTCCAGCATCTGCGGTTTCTTCTTACACCTTGCCATGGGAGATGTGAGCCTGCTATGTTGCGTTGTATTATGATTCGTACTTTAAACTTCAAACCTATTCAAATGCTACATTTGAATAAATTTGAGAGATTGTTCTTGACACCCCATTGAATATGTATTTTGAAGTTAACACCGGAACCCGTGGGGACACTAAAATTGGATAATTTACCGCTATCTCTTCCCATTGTAAACAACGCTACATTTAAACCCTCAATGATGGATAAGGGTTTTTTACAATGGAAATATCACAGAATTACAAAGATGGGTCGTCTCTACAGGAAAGGTACATTCCTCTCATTTCAGGAACTACAACAAATTTATGGGCTTCACTCAAAAGACTACTTTAGATATCTACAAATTAGAGACTGTGCTAAATCAAATCAAATCAAATAGCTTTTTTTAAGAGGGAGTTAGATGTGGCCCTTGTGGCTAAGGGGATCAGAGGGTATGGAGAGAAGGCAGGTACGGGATACTGAGTTGGATGATCAGCCATGATCATATTGAATGGCGGTGCAGGCTCGAAGGGCCGAATGGCCTACTCCTGCAACTAATTTCTATGTTTCTATGTTTCTAAATACACAGGACTATAGAAATAGAAAGACAGAAATTCTTGATGAATGTTTGAAGTAACACCCTAACACAGAAACATTGATATCTTATATTTATAATATTTTATTAGATAATGATGCACCCATGACGGGAATATACAGGCAATCATGGGAAAATGAACTAGGCCAAACAATAAAGCCAGAAATATGGGACGAAAGCTTACAACATATACATCACTGTTCGTTAAATGCTAGACACTCTTTAATACAATTACATAGATTGCACTATTCAAAAACCAAATTAAATAGAATTTTCCCATGCATATCTCCTATTTGTGAAAAATGCAACACTCTAGAGGCTAACTTAACGCACACATTTGTAAGTTGTATAAAAATTTAATTTTTTGGACGGATATTTTTAAGATAATTTCGGAAGTTGTCAATATCCAATGGGACCCCGATTCAAAATTAATATTATTAGGAATACTGGAACAAAATCAATTATTTACAACAAACCAAAGAACCTTCATCAATTATAGTTTAATAATTGGGGAAAATTAATATTAAAATTTTGGAAAGGCCCTGTAACCCCCACAGTTAAAATGTGGACTATGGAAATGTCGGAGACCCTACATTTGGAAAGATTAAGATTTGTCTTAATGGACAAACAAGAACTATTTATTAGAATATGGTCCCCATTCATTGAATATTTGAAGGGACAAACCGGTTCGGCACGAGAACCTGACTGAAACCCGAATCAAGAGTTAGATGAAGAATTACATTTTATAACCCACGAACATATCTCCAATGATGCATAATTAGCTGATTACTCCACTCTCTTTTAATTTTTTTGGTTTATTTTCTTTCCCTCTATTATTTTCTATCTATATAAAAATTTAAAAAATATATTGAATTACAACTATTATACAATTGTTAATACAAACAATGTTAATAAGGACTGCAACAAACTAAATGCTTTTTATTATGTATTTACTTCTAATAAAAAAATGTATTTAAAAAAAAAAGAATATGTATTTTGAAGTTAACACCTGAACCCGTGGGGAAGCAGAATTGTGTTGTGTTTATTGTCTAATGGGCGTGAATAAAAGGGACGGAATTATTACAGGGAGTATGACTAATTTTTAAAAGCTTCATGGAAAACAACTTGAGCAGTCCTCACTTTGGGGAGTTTGAATAAACGGGATCAAGTTGTGATTTAGAAAATTGTCGGATGATTAAATATAAGCTCGTGAATAGAATCATATCTTCGCCGCTCTGTCAACCTAATCTTTTCATATCTAATTGATACGAGCTTAAATGCTGTACGGTTGAATACATACATACAATTGTAATTGAATAATTGAGTTTAGTTTAGAAATACAGCGTGGAAACAGGCCCTTCGGCCCACAGAGTCCGTACCGACCTGCCATCCCCGCACACTAAAGGGCCTGTCCTACAAGCATGCAACTCTATGCGATGAGCGCGACCTAACGTGGTCGCTTGAGCCGTCCGGCGTCGCGGGGCCGGTCCCACTTCGATCGCCGGAGCCGTGCGGAATTGTGCGGAGTTCGTCCCGACATCGCGCAGGGCTCCGAAAAACTGACTATGTTCAAAAATTCCGTGCGGCAACGGCTTGTCGGCTCGCAGTCGCCTCGACGCATTACACACCGCCTTGACATCGTGCCTCCGTGATCCTCTCTGTAGGTGCCTCCGTGACCCTCTATGTGTGTGGCTCCGTGGCCCTCTGTGTGTGTGCCTCTGTGCCCCTCTCTGTGTGCCCCTCTCTGTCCTGGCGAACTTACCTTAGACTTTGCTCCAAGTTCGCCTCACTTTGCGCCGCGTTGCGCCACTCACCCGACCTCCGCGCGGCCTTCGCTGCCGGTTTGGTCGCGCTTGCCGCATGCAGGCGCATGCTGGTGGGAACGGCCCTGTACAGGGGATCACCCGACCTCCGCGCGGCCCCCGCTTCTAGTTTGATCGCGTTCATCGCATAGAGTTGCATGCTTGTAGGACAGGCCCCTAACACTACCCTACACCTACTAGGGACAATTTATATTTTATCCCAAGCCAATTAGCCTACAAACCTGAATGTCTTTCGAGTGTGGGAGGAGGCCTAAGTTCTCAAAGAAAACCCACGCAGGTCACGGGGAGAATGTACAAACTCTGTACAGACAGCGCCCGCGGTCAGGATTGAACCCGGGTCTCTGGCGCTGTGAGGCAGCAACTCTACCACTGGCACCCTCCTTCTTCAACAAGACGTGACTCAAGCAGCTGTTCCTGAGTCTGGTGGTGCGCGCTTTCAAGCTTCTGCCCGATGGGAGGGGGGAGAAGAAGGAATGGCCGGGGTGGGACAAGTCTGAAGAAGGTGCCCAGACTGTGCGACGGACTGGGCTACACCCAAATGGCTGCGTCTGGAATGAACAGCCAGAGGAGGCTATAGCAGCGGATGCAATTCAGTTTTGTAAAGATATTAAGGCAGGTACATGGATAGGAAGGGTTTAGAGCGATATGGGTCAAACGCAGGCTGGTGAGACTCGTGCAACAGTGCCAACTATGAACGGTTTCCTCAACGTGTTTGTTAGTGTGACAATTAGTGTAAATTTGCACTATGACACTGCTACAAAAAGCCCCACAATAACCTTTCTCCAACATATTCCTGGGATGTCAGGACTGTCTTATGAAGAAAGACTGGATAGACTCGGTTTATACTCTCTAGAATTTAGGAGATTGAGAGGGGATCTTATAGAAACTTACAAAAACACACACAGAGGGCCACGGAGCCACACACATAGAAGGTCACGGAGGCACCTACAGAGAGGGTCACGGAGGCACGACGTCGAGACGGTGTGTAATGCATCGAGGCGACTGCGAGCCGACAAGCCATTGCCGCGCGGAATTTTTGAACACGGTCAGTTTTTCGGAGCCCCGCGCGATGTCGGGACGAACTCCGCACAATTCCGCACGGCTCCGGCGATCGAAGTGGGACCGGCCCCGCGACGCCGGACGGCTCAAGCGACCACGTTAGGTCGCGCTCATCGCATGAAGTTGCATGCTGGTGGGACAGGCCCTTTAGAGATGCTGGCTGGTGTGTGATTGGTTAACATGCAACATCAATCTACATCCTTCCCCCCAAAGGTTAAGTGTGAAAGGGCACTCATGCCATGGGGTTAAACATACTCGCCATATCTGTCTGGTGGTCTAGTAACACGGCCCGAGCATGTGTGGACCAAACCCTCCCCTCCCTCACTTGAAAGATGAGACGGAGAACCTGGAGGCGAGAATGACGCGGTGGAGGCCTGTGGTGACCGAAAGGGGAAACATGCGATGGGAGAGGCCCCGTGGTTAGTGGAGACCGCGGGACGTGGAGGGGTGCAAGGCATGCGGGGACGGGTGGGAGACATTGCAAGAGGCGGCTGGAACTGGAGCGGTGGAGCATAGGGACCAGCAGGCGGTAGTCGCTGCTCCCTCACAGCAAGCAGGTGTTGTCGACTTCTCCGGTACACCGCTCCCTCACAGTCTACCAGGTACGACCGTGGCTCAGTCGGTCGGGTTGACCACAGTGCCCAGACGGGAATGTCCAGTTGAAGTTCATAGACGGACGACCTGACCCGGAAGTAAAGGCCTGAGTGGTCTGCTGGAACTGTCGTATGACCGTTTCTGAATGTCGTGCTTCTCTTGTAGATGTTTCTGGATAGTGGCAGGCTTCAGTACCTGAGGAACCAGTTGCTGTTGTGCGATGGATACCGGAGGCCTCGTCAATCTCGACATCAGTCGCTGTGCTGGCGATCCCAGGGTTCTGTCCCTGGCAACGTTTCTGAGATTCAGGAGATCGAGATAAACGTCTGACTTTGAGATCTGTGCTCGCTCCAGCACGTGTTTGGCGCTTCTGACAGCGCGTTCAGCGAGTCCATTACTCTGTGGATACTCGGGACTGCTCATGACGTGCTGGAAGTTCCATCGGTCTGTGAAAAGCTTGAACATGTGGATGGTGAACTGCCGACCGTTGTCGGTTCTCAGGCTGACGGGAGCGCCAAAGGAAGAGAAGTGTCTTTTCAGCTTCTGGATGACCATCTCCGATGTGAGGGAGGTCAGTTGGTCTAGTTCAAACCAGTTAGAAAAGGAGTCGACTAGAACGAGGTAGTGCTTCCCGCACCACTTCAAAATGTCCGCCGCCAGCGATGTCCAGGGCAGAGCTGGTGGAGGTTGTTGCAGAAGGGGCTGCCGCTGCTGATGAGGTGCAAGGCTATTGCAAGCGGGGCAGGAGGCTACGCGGCCCCAGATGTAACTGGCCAGTAGAACAGGCTACGGGCGCGTACCAGTGTGGCGTCGGCTCCTGGGTGACCGCTGTGTGCCTCTTTGAAGTATACGTCTTGTAGCGTTGAGGGTATCACCACTTTGTAACCCTTGACAACAACCCCATCCTGAACTACCAGTTCATCACGAACCAGGAAGAACAGCTGCACCTCTGTGGGCGTGTTGGATTGTCTGTCTGGCCAGCCTGTTTTGATGATGGAGGAGAGGATTTGAAGCGTATCGTCAGTGGCGGTGTGCGCGGCCAAGGTGCGCAGTTGCTTGCTGGAGACGAAGTCGACACCGAGAACCGTGAAATCTTCCTGTTCATAGGGATGTTGTTCGCAAGATGCCCGAGGTGCACGGGAGAGAGTGTCAGCGACGTGCATGTCCTTACCCTTAGTGTCGGTAATAGAGAAATCGTATCGCTGCAGCTGCATCATCATACGCTGCAAACGAGCGGGCGCGGCGTGGATGGGCTTGTTCAGGATTGTCACCAGTGGTTGGTGGTCCGTCTCGACCGTGAAGGTGTTGCCAAAGATGAAGTCGTGGAATTTGGACCAAGCAAAAACGACGGCCAACAGTTCCTTTTTGATTTGTGCGTAGTGCTGCTCCGTGTCGGTCATGGTGCGAGAGGCATATGGGACAGGTAGTAGAGCGCCCTCGGCAGATGGTTGCAAGCAGGCTGCGCCGAGCCCGAATTTCAAAGGATCGCAGGTGATCGTTACCGGACGTTTCAGGTAAAAAAAAATTAGGGTCGGTGCACTGGTCAGTTTGGACTTTAAGACATCGAAAGCAATCTGATGTTGCATGGGTTCGAATCCCACTTCTGACACCATGTTAATGACTTCCAGACTCTGTACATGATTCAAACACATCTTTAATCAGTCGTAAAACTTAACAGCATGAAGGATGGTTAGTTGTCAACACATCCTGGCTGTCGGTGCTGAGAAATAGTATTAGTATCAGTATTACAGAGGGGTGGAGTTAGAGATGCTGGCTGGTGTGTGATTGGTTAACATGCAACATCAATCTACAGGAACGAACTGGGGGCTCCAGTGGCGGAGCCTGCGGATTCACCATCGTGGGGCTGGCCGGCTTCGGAGCGTGGAGAGCTGTGGTGGCACGCGGCTACGACCCGACCGGAGGCCCGGTGGACGGTGACATCGGGAGCTCGCAGGTCCCTGGTGGGAGACCGCTTTACGGAGCTCCCACAACGGCAACTTCTCCCTTACATCGCCTGGCGTGGCTTTAACGGCCGCGGGACTTGCCATCGCCCGCCGGCGGCTTAAACCGGGAGAAGAATGGAACACAGGGGAGAGACAAGACTTTGCCTTCCATCACAGTGAGGAGGAGATTCACTGTGATGGATGTTTGTGTAAATTGTGTTAGTTGTGTCTTGGTTCTTTTCTTGTTGGATGACTGCAGAAACCAAATCTCGTTTGAACTTCATTTGAGGTTCAAATTACAATAAATAATTGTATTGTATAAAGAAGCCTGGTTTCTTCCATCATCAGGTAGAGCTGTGAATGATACAGCAGGGGTGGGGACAGTTCCTTGGGATTAATTGTGAAGAAGTCTGAGCATTGATGCTGCTCCATGGCTTATAGAAACATAGAAACATAGAAACATAGAAATTAGGTGCAGGAGTAGGCCATTCGGCCCATCGAGCCTGCACCGCCATTCAATATGATCATGGCTGATCATCCAACTCAGTATCCCGTACCTGCCTTCTCTCCATACCCTCTGATCCCCTTAGCCACAAGGGCCACATCTAACTCCCTCTTAAATATAGCCAATGAACTGGCCTCAACTACCCTCTGTGGCAGAGAGTTCCAGAGACCCACCACTCTCTGTGTGAAAAAATTCCTTCTCATCTCGGTCCTAAAGGATTTCCCCCTTATCCTTAAGCTGTGACCCCTTGTCCTGGACCTCCCCAACATCGGGAACAATCTTCCTGCATCTAGCCTGTCCAACCCCTTAATAATTTTGTAAGTTTCTATGAGATCCCCTCCCAACCTCCTAAATTCTAGAGAGTATAAACCGAGTCTATCCAGTCTTTCTTCATAAGATCTTATAAATCTACATTTGGAGTGGTCAACCAAGCTAAATGTGATTCCCATCCTCGAGTTGCTAATTAGTTTTGTTTAGTTACATTTAGAGGTACAGCGTGGAAACAGGCCCTTTGAGGCACCAACCAGCGATCCCCGCACACTAACACTATGCTACACACACTAGGGACAGTTTACATTCAATACTAGGGTGGGAGGTTGCGACCAGCATGTGGACCACCCTGTTTTCGACTAATGCAATCAACCCAACGTGCTCAAACAAATAGATCAAATAGAACAAGTTGACTGACACCTTTAGGCTGTGCACGCCACATTCAAGAAGTAGACATTTTACATTTTAGACATGAGAATTAAGGGACAGAAGTTTAGGGGTAACATGAGGGGGAACTTCTTTACTCAGAGAGTGGTGGCGGTGTGGAATGATCTTCCAGCAGAAGTGGTGGAGGCATGATCCATTTTAACATTTAAAAGTAAAGTGGATAGGTATATGGACGGGAAGGGAATGGAGGGGTATGGTCTGAGTGCTGGTAGATGGGACTAGGGGAAAATAAATGGTCGGCACGGACAGGAAAGGCCGAGAGGGCCTGTTTCCGTGCTGTAATTGTTATATGGTTATATGGTTATACCAAACTAATCAACCTACAAACCTGTACGTCTTTGGAGTGTGGGAGGAAACTGAAGAACTTGGAGAAAACCCATACGGCCACAGGGAGAACGCGCAAACTCTGCACAGACAGCACCCGTAGTCAGGATGGAACCCGGGTCTGTGGCGCTGTGAGGCGGCAACTCTACCGCTGCACCACCGTGCCGCACCCTGGTTGTTTGCAATCTCAGCAGAAGATAGTTTGTGCACGAAATGCAATGAAAGAGTTGAGGATTGAGGTTTCATATTGTGGGTGCGATTGGACTTTGCATATTCACATACACACTCAGACTCAATAGCAGCTCATATTTCCCAACTTATGCCCCAGTGGTGTGACCATTGACTTCTCTAACTGCAAGTAACCCTACCTCTAGAACCCTATTCTACCTCTCCCTCTCTGTCTCTCCCCCACCCTAGTTCTCCGATTAGTTCCACTGCCCTCCTGATTAGAGTTTACTAATTGTCTGCCTCTTTGTCACCTTCTCCTCAGCCAACAATGTTTTAGTCTACATTTCCTTGAGCTTTTCCTATAGTCTCTTGTTTTCACGCCTTACCCTTGGATATGGATCTCTCTTTTCCCTCTCCCCTGACCCTCAGTCTGAAGAAGGGTCTCGACCCGAAACCTCACCCATTCCTTCTCTCCACAGATGCTGCCTGACCCGCTGAGTTACTCCAGCATTTTGTGCCTGTCTTTGGTGTAAAGCAGTGGGCTGGGAGATTGCAGCCTTCACGTGGTCCGCCCTGTTTAGACGAATGCAATCAACCTGGTGTGGACAGTCAAATAAGATCCAATAGAACAAGTTGTCCAACAACTTTAGGCTGTGCACGCCACATGCACGGCCTAAAGTTCAAGAAAACAAAGTGCAAAGCAGCATCTGCAGTTCCTTCCTACACAAACTGACTCAGTAGCTCCCTGAGTGTTAAGGGCCTGTCTCACCAGCATGCAACTCCGGTGTCGCGGGGCCGGTCCCATTTCGATCGCCGGAGCCGTGCAGAATTGTGCGGAGCTCGTCCCGACATCGCGCGGGGCTCCGAAAAACTGTTCAAAAATTTCGCGCGGCAACGGCTTGTCGGCTCGCAGTCACCTCGACGCATTACACACCGCCTCGACATCGTGCCTCCGTGACCCTCTCTGTGTGTGTGGCTCCGTGGCCCTCTATGTGGGCCTCTGTGCCCCTCTCTGTGTGCCCCTCTCTATCCCGGCGAACTTACCTTAAGACTTCGCTCCAAGTTCGCCTCACTTTGCGCCGCGTTGCGCCACTCACCCGACCTCCGCGCGGCCCTCGCTGCCGGTTTGGTCGCGCTTGCCGCATGCAGGCGCATGCTGGTGGGAACGGCCCTGTAGAGGGGATCAACCGACCTCCGCGCGGCCCCCGCTTCTAGTTTGATCGCGCTCATCGCATAGAGTCGGACGCTGGTGGGAACGGCCCTTAACATTATACAAGTCTGTGCAGCTGTTATGCATCGACCCAATTAATAGTTGGTTACCCTTAACTCCACACAAGAGTAACAGATCAAGCACTTTATTAACTCCGCTGTTGCCCGGCCAGCTGCTTACGTGCACGGCTGTGTATATGTTTGAGTTGGCACTTCTGTGAAAAGTTCACCCAGCCCTTGAACATGTGTGGAGTCGGCTCTTTCCCAGTGTGTAACATCAGTCTAGAGGGCATGTCTTCAGGGTGAGAATAGCAACGTTTGGTATTTAGTCCCATGAGGTTTGATTGCACGTTTAAGGAACCAGTATTCAGACATTTATTTCATTTTTCTCAGGCCCCCTTCGGTTGTGGCTGACCATGGGTGTCTGTCTCCAGGGTGCTATTCCCTATATGGATGACACCTGTGTGTGACTTTGTTTAACGTGGGGAGACTGGTGCACAGACAGCCACCCCACGTGGGGTCCTTGACAGATCTGGGTCAGGATCCAGTGGCATGGAGTCCAAGACGACCGGAGACCCTTTTCTGCCGCAGCCTTCATCCGCCTTCCCAGCCATTGTGACGCTCCACTAAGGTCAGCCATCGTCCTCCGCCTGTTCCACCGTTGAGGTCTTGGTCGGATCGCTCTTTGTCAGAGACCTCCTCCTCGACCTTACCGCCATGGGTGGCCCTACCAGGAGCATCGCTCCAGACGGCATCGCTCTCAGGATCTCAGGTCCACACGAGCTTCTCCACCACGACAAGGTGACAAGTGCATTCAGACAAATTCGGTCTAGTCAGATTCACAGCGGAGTGTCAAATACTAGAGGGTGTAGGATCCAGGTGAAAGGGACAAAGTTCAGAAGTGATGTGTGTGGCAGGACTTCTACACAGTGGGTGGTGGGTGCCTGGGGGGTGGTGGTGGAGGCAGATACGAAGGTGGCGTTTATAGAGGAGCGCCTTCCAGGCGCCCACCACCCTCTGTGTAGAAGTCCTGCCCCGCACATCTCCTTTAAACTTTGCCCCTCTCACCAGAAAACAATGCCCTCTGGACTTTGACATTTGCACCCTGGGAAAAAGGTTCTGACTGTCTACCCTATCTGTGCCTCTCATAGAATCATAGAATCATACAAAATAGATGCAGGAGTAGGCTATTCGGCCCTTCGAGCCTGCACCGCCATTCAATATGATCATGGCTGATCATCCAACTCAGTATCCCGTACCTGCCTTCTCTCCATACCCCCTGATCCCTTTAGCCACAAGGGCCACATCTAACTCCCTCTTAAATATAGCCAATGTACTGGCCTCAACTACCTTCTGTGGCAGAGAATTCCACAGGTTCACCACTCTCTGTGTGAAAAATGATCTTCTCATCTTGGTCCAAAAAGACTTCTCGTTATATCCTTAAACTGTGACCCCTTGTTCTGGCCTTCCAGAGCATCGGGAACAATCTTCCTGCATCTAGCCTGTCCAACCCCTTAAGAATTTTGTAAGTCTCTATAAGATCCCCCCTCAATCTACTAAATTCCAGCGAGTACAAGCCGAGTCTATCCAGTCTTTCTTCATAAGGAAGTCCTGCCATCCCAGGAATCAGTCTGGTGAACCTTCTCTGTACTCCTCTATGGCAAGAATGTCTTTCCTCAGATTAGGAGACCAAAACTGTACGCAATACTCCAGGTGTGGCCTCACCAAGACCCTGTACAACTGCAGTAGAACCTCCCTGCTCTTGTTCTCAAATCCTTTCGCTATGAATGCCAACATACCATTCGCTTTCTTCACAGCCTGCTGCACCTGCATGCCTACTTTCAATGACTGGTGTACCATAACACCCAGGTCTTGTTGCATCTCCCCCTTTCCTAACCGGCCAACATTCAGATAATAGTCTACCCTCCTGTTTTTGCCGCCAAAGTGGATAACTTCACATTTATCCACATTATACTGCATCTGCCTTGCATTTGCCCACTCACCCAACCTATCCAAGTCACCCTGCAGCCTCCTCACAGCTAACACTGTCCCCCAGCTTCGTGTCATCCGCAAACTTGGAGATGTTGCATTCAATTCCCTCATTCAGATCATTAATATATATTGTAAATAGCTGGGGTCCCAGCACTGAGCCTTGCGGTACCCCACTAGTCACTGCCTGCCATTCTGAAAACGACCCGTTTACTCCTACTCTTTGCTTCCTGTCTGCCAGCCAGTTCTCTATCCACATCAATACTGAACCGCCAATACCGTGTGCTTTAAGTTTGTATGCTAATCTCTTCGGCGGGACCTTGTCGAAAGCCTTCTGAAAGCCCAGATACACCACATCCACAGGTTCTCCCTTATCCACTCTACTAGTTACATCCTCGAAAAATTCTATAAGATTCGTCAGACATGATTTACCTTTTGTAAATCCATGCTGACTTTGTCCAATGATTTCACCACTTTCCAAATTTATAAACTTCTAGCAGGTCTGCCCTCAACCTCCGACATTTCAGATAACAACCCGTCTGTCCAACCTCTCCATGTCGCTGAAGCCCTCTAATATAAAATGAAATATAGAAAGCAGGTCCAGGAGGAGGCCATTCGGCCCTTCGAGCCAACATCGCCATTCATTGTGATCATGGCTGATCGTCCCCAATCAATAACCCGTGCCTGCCTTCTCCCCATATCCCTTGACTCCACCAGCCCCTAGAGCTTTATCTAACTCTCTCTTAAATCCATCCAGTGATTTGGCCTCCACTGCCCTCTGTGGCTGGGAATTCCACAAATTCACAACTCTCTGGGTGAAAACGTTTTTTCTCACCTCAGTCTTAAATGACCTCCCCTTTATTCTAAGACTGTGGCCCCTGGTTCTGGACTCGCCTAACATTGGGAACATTTTTCCTGCATCTAGCTTGTCCAGTCCTTATATAATTTTACATGTTTCAATAAGATTCCCCCTCATCCTTCTAAACTCCAGTGAATACAAGGCATCATTCTGGTAAACCTCCTCTGCACCCTCTCCAAAGCCTCCACATCCTTCCTGTAATGGGGGTGACCAGAACTGCACGCAATACTCCAGGCTCAGCCTGACCAACGCCCTATAGACCTGCAGATGAAGAGTCAAGGGAGAGGGGAACTAGAGATATGGAAGGGTAAGGTGTGAAATGAGCAGTATTGTTTTAGCTGCCTTGAGCAAATCAAGAGATGTCAACAGAATGACAAGCTGATAGATAACAACAAGACAATGTTGAACAAAACGTTACGAACAGCAGCCTGATAGCAGACACTTAGATGCTGTTTGATGGGTTATATTGTGAAGTATGGTATCATTTCCATCCTGACGCCACTCTCCGCTCCAGTCCACTCCAACGGCAAGAACATTCACGCAGACTTCTTCTTGTCAAGCCTTCAATATCTTTTTGTACGTTTTCTCAAAAATATCAGCAGTCAGCTGCAGAAATCTTCAGGCTATCAGTTCATCAGTCACTGAAAGTAAGCATGCAGGTACAGCAGGCAGTGAAGAAAGCCAATGGCATGTTGGCCTTCATAACAAGAGGAGTTGAGTATAGGAGCAAAGAGGTCCTTCTGCAGTTGTACAGAGCCCTAGTGAGACCACACCTGGAGTATTGTGTGCAGTTTTGGTCCCCTAATTTGTGGAAGGACATTCTTACTATTGAGGGAGTGCAGCGTAGGTTTATTCCAGGGATGGCGGGACTGTCACTTTCATTAGCCTACGGGGTAGGCTTGTACACTCTGGAGTTTAGAAGGATGAGAGGGGATCGCAAGATTCAAGTGAGTTTATTGTCATGAGTCCCTGATAGGACAATGAAATTCTTGCTTTGCTTCAGCACAACAGAACATAGGCATGACTACAGGATCTTATTGAAACATTTAAGATTATTAAGGGTTTGGACACACTCGAGGCAGGAAACATTTTCCCGATGTTGGGGGAGTCCAGAACCAGGGGTCACAGTTTAAGAATAAGGGGTAAGCCATTTAGAACGGAGACAAGGTAACACTTTATCTCACAGAGAGTTGTGAGTCTGTGGAATTCTCTGCGTCAGAGGGCGGTGGAGGCCGGTTCTCTGGATACTTTCAAGAGAGAGCTAGATAGGGCTCTTAAAGATTGTGCAATCAAGGGATATGGGGAGAAGGCAGGAACGGGGTACTGATTGGGGATGATCAGCCATGATCACATTGAATGGCGGTGCTGGCTCGTAGGGCCTATTGTCTGTTGTCTATTGGCCCAGCCAGAATGCAAGTAGTTTCCACCAGAGAAGGGAGTGCAGAGATGATTAATCAGTGGATTGATTCAAGAAAGAATAACTGTACCTCCAACTTGCTTCCTGCACTTTGGCCTTCAACGGTCTGAGCATTGAGTATAGAATGTTAAAGAAGGAACTGCAGATGCTGGAGAATCGAGGGTTACACAAAAAGCTGGAGAAACTCAGCGGGTGCAGCAGCATCTAAGGAGTGAGTCTGAAGAAGGGCTCGACCCGAAACGTCACCTATCTCCTTCGTTCCTTAGATGCTGCTGCACCCGCTGAGTTTCTCCAGCTTTTTGTGTAACCATTGAGTATGGAAGTTGGGAGGTCATGTTGCAGTTGTATAAGACGTTGGTCAAGCATTTAGAGTCATGGTCTTCGGCCCACCTTGCCCACACTGACCAACATGTCCCATCTACACTAGTCCCACCTGCCTGCGTTTGGCCCATATCCCCCTAAACCTGTCCCATCCATGTACCTGTCTAAATGTCTTTCATTTGTTTTAATGTTTAAGAAAGAACTGCAGTTGCTGGAAAAATCGAAGGTGGACAAAAATGCTGGAGAAACGCGGCGGCTGAGGCAGCGTCTATGGAGCGAAGGAATAGGTGACATAGAATTCACGGACGGTCAGTCATTTTGCCTTGAGTGATCTCAATTCATTTTCATATGATCAGGATGTGACTGGCAGGGGCACAGCGGGGATGAGAGGCACATCTGAAGGGTTTGCTGAATCCACCATGGGGAGCCCTGGCCACATTAGCACGATCCACACCATTACGCACGGAACTGCCAGCTGGAGCAACGTTAAAAGAATTGTTTCATTCTGTTGTTGAACGGCTGAAGTTTATCAAGGTGCCCCCAGTTAATACCGCACTTTGCCACAGACGGCTGTGGAGGCCAATCAGTGGATATTTTTAAGGCAGAGATAGATAGATTCTTGATTAGTGCGGGTGTTATAAGGTTGTAAGTGATAGGAGCAGAGTTAGGCCATTTGGCCCATCACGTCTACTCTGCCATTCAACCTTGGCTGATCTATCTCTCCCTCCTAACCTCATTCTCTTGCCTTCTCCCCTGATACCCGTAACAATCAAGAACAATTTGGGGTTACATGGAGAAGGCAGGAGAATGGGGTTCTGAGGGAGAGATAGATCAGCCATGATTGAATGGCGGAGTAGACTTGATGGGCCGAATGGCCTAATTCTGCTATTATCACCTATGACTTTAATGCCAAATCTCATTCAATTGTCTGCTGTAGGATGTATATATATACATATATATATTGGTTATATACTGTATATATAAGAAGATATACACAAAAAGCTGCAGTAGTTTGAGTATAGGATTTGAGTATAGGAAGCAAGGATTTGAGTATAGGAGCCGGGAGGTTCTACTTCAGTTGTACAGGGTCCTGATAAGACCACACCTGGCGTACAGTTTTGGTCTCCAAATCTGAGGAAGAACATTATTGCCATAGAGGGAGTGCAGAGAAGGTTCACCAGATTGATTCCTGGGATGTCAGGACTGTCTTATGAAGAAAGACTAGATAGACTTGGTTTATACTCTCTAGAATTTAGGAGATTGAGAGGGGATCTTATAGAAACTTAAGGGGTTCTTAAGGGGTTGGACAGGCTAGATGCAGGAAGATTGTTCCTGATGTTGGGGAGGTCCAGGACAAGGGGTCACAGCTTAAGGATAAGGGGGAAATCCTTTAGGACCGAGATGAGAAGGACTTTTTTCACACAGAGAGTGGTGGGTCTCTGGAAATTCTCTGCCACAGAAGGTAGTTGAGGCCAGTTCATTGGCTATATTTAAGAGGGAGTTAGATGTGGCCCTTGTGGCTAAGGGGATCAGGGGGTATGGAGAGAAGGCAGGTACAGGATACTGAGTTGGATGATCAGCCATGATCACATTGAATGGCGGTGCAGGCTCGAAGGGCCAAATGGCCTACTCCTGCACCTAATTTCTATGTTTCTATGTTTCTATGTAACTCAACGGGACATGCAGCATCTCTGGAGAGAAGGAATGGTTGACGTTTCAGGTCGAGACCCTTCTTTAGACTGCAGTCTTGACCCAATAGGTCACCCATTCCATCTCTCCAGAGTTGCTGCCTGTCCCGCTGAGTTACTCCAGCATTTTGTGTCTATCTTTGGCAAGTGATAGATGGATAGAGGTGAGGGGGGTGATTGGCAGATGGGTGGGTTAAGTAACAAAGTCTGGAGGTGTAGAGGAGACAAAAGGCTGTCAGATAAGAAGCAAAGATATAAAATTATGAGAGGAATACATCAGGTAGATGCACAGAGTGTCTTGCCCAGAGTAGGGGAATCGAGAAACGGAGGACAGAGGATTAAGGGGAAGGGGGGAAAGATTTAATAGGAATCTATGCCGTTACATTTTCACACAAAGGGTGGTGGGTGTATGGAACAAGCTGCCTTAGGAGGTAGTTGAGGCTGAGACTATCCCAACTTTTAAGAAACAGTTAGACAGGTCTATGGGTAGAACATGGAGAGATATGGACCAAGTGCAGGCAGGTGGGACTAGTGTAGCTGGGACATGTTGGTCAGTGTGGGCAAGTTGGGCTGAAGGGCCTGTTTCCATGCTGCATCACTCTATGGCTTGTATTCTATAGGCTTGTATGCACTGGAGTTTAGAAGGATGAGGGGGGATCTTATAGAAACATATAAAATTATAAAAGGACTGGACAAGCTAGATGCAGGAAAAATGTTCCCAATGTTGGGCGAGTCCAGAACCAGGGGCCACACAGTCTTAGAATAAAGGGGAGGTCATTTAAGACTGAGGTGAGAAAAAACTTTTTCACCCAGAGAGTTGTGAATTTGTGGAATTCCCTGCCACAGAGGGCAGTGGAGGCCAAGTCACTGGATGGATTTAAGAGAGAGTTAGATAGAGCTCTAGTGGCTGGTGGTATCAAGGGATATGGGGAGAAGGCAGGCACGGGTTATTGATAGGGGACGATCAGCCATGATCACAATGAATGGCAGTGCTGGCTCGAAGGGCTGAATGGCCTCCTCCTGCACCTATTGTCTATATTTCTATGTTTCTAAGACTGTGATTCTTAGTGGAGGAGTAAAGCCAGAGGGAGGGATATGGTTGGAAGGTAATATCAAGCAAGGTGTTTGTTTACTATTTGGCAAGTGTGTCAAAACTGTCTAGTTCAAAGGATTGCATCAATGGGCAACCAACTGTTGATCAATCCTGGGCTTCAAATTTGGATGGATTTTGTCTTTGAAAATCCTGCAAAAGAAACACTTTATGTTTCACATTTGCATCTGTAGCTCTCAAGGAGCTTGTCATTTATGATCTGTGTTGCAGTTTGATAATCCTTCCACACACACACACACACCGTTAGCGGTGAGGACAGAGGATCTATCAGTGCAGTTTAGTTGATTGTCATGTGTACCGAGGTACAGGGAACAGCTTTTGTTGCGAGCTAACCAGTCAGCGGAAAGACAATATGTGATTACAATCGAGCCGTCCACAGTGTACAGATACAGGATAAGTAAGTAAGTACATTTATTGGCCAAGTATTCTTTTTTTTAAATATATATATATATATATTTATTAGAGTAGGTAAGCAGTACATTAGCAAACACATATTATGATAGTAATATTTTGTGTGCAACAATCATACATTATTAATATTATCAAATGAATCATTTTGTCTCAAATAATTTTTTTTTTAAAAAGAGGAACAGAGAGAAAAATAAAATATGTCAAAAAGAAATCATAAAGAATGGAATAATCGACCATTAATACGTCATTGGAGATAAGATCAAGGAATATAGAATCTAACTTTAATTCTAGTCCTGAGTCCAAGTTTCAGTAAAGGGCCTGTCCTACCAGCGTCCGACTCCAAGCGATGAGCGCGATCAAACTAGAAGCGGGGGCCGCGCGGAGGTCGGGTGATCCCCTGTACAGGGCCGTTCCCACCAGCATGCGCCTGCATGCAGCAAGCGCGACCAAACCGGCAGCGAGGGCCGCGCGGAGGTCGGGTGAGTGGCGCAACGCGGCGCAAAGTGAGGCGAACTTGGAGCGAAGTCTTAAAGGTAAGTTCGCCAGGACAGAGAGGGACACACAGAGAGGGGCACAGAGGCACACACACAGAGGGCCACGGAGCCACACACATAGAGGGTCACGGAGGCACCTACAGAGAGGGTCGCGGAGGCACGACGTTGAGGCGGTGCGTAATGCGTCGAGGCGACTGTGAGCCGACAAGCCGTTGCCGCGCGGAATTTTTGAACAGTCAGTTTTTCGGAGCCCCGCGCGATGTCGGGACGAACTCCGCACAATTCCGCACGGCTCCGGCGATCGAAGTGGGACCGGCCCCGCGACGCCGGACGTCTCAAGCGACCACGTTAGGTCGTGCTCATTGCATAGAGTTGCATGCTGGTGGGACAGGCCCTTAAGGGTTCCCTACCCTTTTACGTAATCAATGAAAGAAGACCATATTCTAACGAAGACTTTGTGTTTGTCCATTAGGGCAAATCTGATTCTTTCCAAGTGTAGGGTCTCCGACATTTCCGTAATCCACATTTTAATTGTGGGATTATTGGCCAAGTATTCACATACAAGGAATTTGCCTTGGTGCTCCGCCAACAAGTAACAACACAACATACAGTGACAGTTACAAATGACTCAGAAAACACTAAACAGACCAAAGGGAGGCTACAACTACTCGTTGATAAAAACTTGGATGGGTTGAATGGAATAACTATTAAGAGCCTGTCCCACTTGGCGATTTTTTCGGTGACTGCCGGCGTCATATGAGTGTCGCCAAAAGATTTTGAACATTTCAAAATCCAGCGGCGACAAAAAAAAATGTTACGACACTTGAAAAAACACCGCGCATCAATACATTATCACGTCGCGTCTGCCGTGAATTTCTCGGTGACCCTGATACATCAGTTAATGATGCTGGCAGTTACCGAGAAATTCAGCAAGGGGGACAGGCCCTTTAGTGAAAGGTAAAGTCAGCAAAGTTCGAGGGTCACCAATGAGGTAGATAGTAGTTCAGCGCTGCTCTCTGGTTGTGGTGGGATGGTTCAGTCAATAGACAATAGACAATAGACAATAGGTGCAGGAGGAGGCCATTTGGCCCTTCGAGCCAGCACCGCCATTCAATGTGATCATGGCTGATCATCCCCAATCAGTACCCCGCTCCTGCCTTCTCCCCATATCCCCTGACTCCGCTATCTTTAAGACCCCTATCTAGCTCTCTCTTGAAAGCATTCAGAGAACCGGCCTCCACCGCCCTCTGAGGCAGAGAATTCCACAGACTCACCACTCTCTGTGAGAAAAAGTGTCTCCTCATCTCCGTTCTAAATGGCTTACTCCTTATTCTTAAACTGTGGCCCCTGGTTCTGGACTCCCCCAATATCTGGAACATGTTTCCTGCCTCTAGCGTGTCCAAGCCCTTAACCCAGTCTGATAACAGCTGGGGAGAAACTGTTTGTAACAATCGTGTAGATGTAGTCCCATGGATCCTCACCACTCTCAGAAAGCTGACAATGATTTATATTTCCGAGCTTGTCGACAACATTGGCTGATCCAATAAAGGGAGGTAGGAAATGAAGGCTGGTCTCCAATTCCCCACCTAATTTAAAAAAAATCTTATCTTCTTTCGTGCTGAGGGATCTAGGAGTGAAGGAACACAGGTTGAAAGTAGCGTCACTGGTAGATAGGGTGGCCAACAAGGCTGCAGGCATATTGGCCTTCATTAGTCAGAGTGTTGAGTAGACAATAGACAATAGACAATAGACAATAGACAATAGGAGCAGGAGTAGGCCATTCGGCCCTTCGAGCCAGCACCGCCATTCAATGTGATCATGGCTGATCATCCCCAATCAGTACCCCGTTCCTGCCTTCTCCCCAGCACAGGAGTATAAAAGTTACAAGATCTTGTTATTGTTGTTTAAGGTTGGCGAGGCTGCATTTAGAGTAATTATGCATCTGAAGAAGGGTCTCAACCAGAAACATCACCTGTTTCATTCTCCAAAGATGCTGCCAGTCCCGCTGAGTTACTCCAGCATCATTCCAGTTACCATATAACAATCATATAACAATTACAGCACGGAAACAGGCCTTCTCGGCCCTTCCAGTCCGTGCCGACCATTTATTTTCCCCTAGTCCCATCTACCTGCACTCAGACCATACCCCTCCATTCCCTTCCCGTCCATATACCTATCCACTTTACTTTTAAATGTTAAAATCGATCCTGCCTCCACCACTTCTGCAGGAAGATCATTCCACACAGCCACCACTCTCTGAGTAAAGAAGTTCCCCCTCATGTTACCCCTAAACCTCTGACCCTTAATTCTCATGTCATGCCCTCTTGTTTGAATCTTCCCTACCCTCAATGGGAAAAGCTTATCCACGTCAACTCTGTCTATCCCTTTCATCATTTTAAACCTAGCGTCCATCTTCAGTTTAAACCAGCATCTGCAGTTCCTTCCTACGCATTTGGAGTATTGTGTTCAGTTCTGGGCACCATGTTATAGGAAAGATGTTGTCAAACTGGAAAGGGTACAGAGAAGATTTACGAGGATGTTGCCAGGACTCGAATGCCTGAGCTATAGGGAGAGGTTGAATAGACTGGGACTTATTCTTTGGAGCGCAGGAGGATGAGGGGTGATCATATAGAGGTGTACAAAACATAAGGGGGCCAGATTGGATAGACGCACAGAGTCTGTAAGATAGTGTTAGTGCACGCGATCGCTGGTCGATGTGGACTCAGTGGGCCCAAGGGCCTCTTTCCATGCTGTATCTGTAACCTAAATTAAACTATAAACTAAACTCTGCAATTTCTTGTGGACGTGGGCAGAGCTCTTCTCCGTGGATTGTCACCTTGTCGTGGTGGAGAAGCTTGTGTGGACCTGAGATCCTGAGAGCGATGCCGTCTGGAGCGATGCTCCTGGTAGGGCCACCCATGGCGGTAAGGTCGAGGGGGAGGTCTCTGACAAAGAGCGATCCGACCAAGACCTCAACGGTGGAACAGGCGGAGGACGATGGCTGACCTTAGTGGAGCGTCACAACGGCTGGGAAGACGAATGAAGGCTGCAGCAGAAAAGGTTCTCCGGTCGTCTTGGACTCCATGCCACTGGATCCTGACCCAGATCTGTCAAGGACCCCTCGTGGGGTGGCTGTCTGTGCACCAGTCTCCCCACGTTAAACAAAGTCACGCACAGGCGTCCTCCATATAGGGAATAGCACCCTGGAGACAGACACCCATGGTCAGCCACGACCGAAGGGGGCCTGAGAAGAAGGGCAGAGCTGTTCCCAAACCATGCTGTGATGCGACCCAATAATACATTTTCTATGGCCCATCTGTAGAAGTTTGGGGTGGGGATGAGACAGTGGGAGAAAGGGATGAACACCAGGTTGAGTTTTCTACCCCACAACTCCAACCCCCAACTCCAATCCAAGGAGGGTCTCGAACTGAAACATGGTCTGTCCATTCCCTCCACAGATGTTGCCTGACCCGCTGAGTTCCTCCAGCACTTTGCAGCGTCAGAATTTCCTTTATCTTGATGGAAGTGATGTGGTTAATGAAGGCTCCTGATGCTCATGGCTCGTGGATGCTCATTTAATTAGCGATGTTATTATGTTCTTTAAACTGCCTCTCCCATTGTGTGCGTAATTAGCGTTAATACATGTGTAGGAAGGAACTGCAGATGCTGTTTATACTTCGAAGATAGACGCAAAATGCTGGAGTAACTCAGCGGGACAGGCAGCATCCCAGGGGTGAAGGAATGGGTAATGTTTCGGGTCGAGACCCTCTTCTAGTTCACTTAAACCTCCTCCAACCTCATCTGTATTCGGTGTTCCAGGTGTGGACTCCAATATATCGGCGAGACCAAGCGCAGGCTCAGCGATCGTTTCGCCCAACACCTCCGCTCACTCTGCCTTAACCGATCTGATCTCCCGGTAGCTCAGCTCTTCAACTCCCCCTCCCATTCCCACACTGACCTTTCTGTCCTGGGCCTCCTCCATTGTCAGAGTGAGGCCCAGCGCAAATTGGAGGAACAGCACCTCATATTTCACTTGGGCAGCTTACACCCCAGCGGTACGAACATTGACTTCTCTAACTTCAAGTAGCCTTTGCTTTCCCTCTCTCTCCATCCCATCCCCCATCCTAGTTCTCAAACTATTTTCACTGTCCCAATTAATTTTGCTGAATGTATGGCTCCCTGTCATCTTCACCTTTGATTTTTTGTTTTCACATCTAACCCTTCCATATCTCTATCTCCCTCTTCCCTGACTCTCAATCTGAAGAAGGGTCTCGACTCAAAATCTCACCTATCCATGTTCTCCACAGATGCTGCCTGACCCGCTGAGTTACTCCAGCATTCTGTGTCTAGCATTCCCATAATACATGCTCATTGTCAGCTGATTCTCTTTGGACAGCTAAAAGCAATCGGCCAGAGCAAGCATTGTATTGTTATGAAAACACAAAGTACTTGCTATAACACCGGGATAAACACTCAAGCAAGAACACCAAGCCCTAAGCCAAAGTAGTAGCAACCAAATTCTATATGTTCCCCTCCCCTACTATAGATGAGGCTCTCACCAGGGTCTCCTCTATACCCCGGAACTCTGCTCTCACTCCCCATGCCCCTACTCGTAACAAGGACAGAGTCCCCCTTGTCCTCACCTTCCACCCGACCAGCCGTCACATACAACAGATGATCCTCCGACATTTTTGCCACCTCCAACGTGACCCCACCACATCTTCCCATCCCCTCCCTATCTGCTTTCTGCAAAGACCGCTCCCTCCGTAACTCCCTGGTCAATTCGTCCCTTCCCTCCCGTACCACCCCCTCCCCTGGTACTTTCCATTGCAATCACAAGAAATGCTACACTTGTCGCTTTACCTTCCCCCTTGACTCCATCCAAGGACCCAAACAGTCATTCCAGGTGCGGCAGAGGTTCACCTGCACCTCCTCCAACCTCATCTATTGCATCCGTTGCTCTAGGCGTCAGCTGATCTACATCGGTGAGACCAAGCGCAGACTTGGCGATCGTTTCGCCCAACACCTCCGCTCGGTCCGCAATAACCAACCCGACCTCCCGGTGGCTCAGCACTTCAACTCCCACTCCCATTCTGAATCTGACCTTTCTGTCCTGGGCCTCCTCCACGGACAGAGTGAGCAACACCGCAAGTTGGAGGAACAGCACCTCATTTTTCACTTGGGCAGTCTGCACCCTAGTGGCATAAACATTGACTTCTCCAATTTCCAGTAGCCTTCACTGTGTCCTCCTCTTCTCAGTTTCCCCCTCAGCCCTCGGGCTCCTCCTCTTCCTTTCTTCTTCCCGCCCCCTCCCACACCCTGCATCAGTCTGAAGAAGGGTTTTGGCCCGAAACGTTGCCTATTCCTTCGCTCCATAGATGCTGCCTCACCCGCTGAGTTTCTCCAGCATTTTTGACAACCTGTACAACTGAAGACAAACACACAAGATAAATGTTTCACCAAGAATCCCCATCGCAGTGCCAACAGTTTAGTTTAGTTTAGTTTAGCTCAGAGATGCAGAACAGCAGAAGATCATGAACACCATATAACCTTATAACCATATAACAATTACAGCACGGAAACAGGCCCTCTCGGCCCTTCCAGTCCGTGCCGACCATTTATTTTCCCCTAGTCTCATCTACCTGCACTCAGACCATACCCCTCCATTCCCTTCCCGTCCATATACCTATCCACTTTACTTTTAAATGTTAAAATCGATCCTGCCTCCACCACTTCTGCTGGAAGATCATTCCACACAGCCACCACTCTCTGAGTAAAGAAGTTCCCCCTCATGTTACCCCTAAACTTCTGTCCCTTAATTCTCATGTCATGCCCTCTTGTTTGAATCTTCCCTACCCTCAATGGGAAAAGCTTATCCACGTCAACTCTGTCTATCCCTTTCATCATTTTAAAGACCTCAATCAAGTCCCCCCTTAACCTTCTGCGCTCCAAAGAATAAAGACTTAACTTGTTCAACCTTCTGAACAGTCTGAAGAAATTCCACATCACATCGAGCGACTGGGAGCACGTTGCACTGGACGGGCGCTCCTGGAGGAAATCCATGCAGGAAGGAGCTGCTCGTCACGAAACGGAGCAAAGTCGTGTGGCAGAGACAACGCGACAACGGGAGAGAGAGAAGGGGGCTCGACGATACCGACCACCGCCAGTCTCCACTGCCCACGTTGCCCCACGGAGTGTGGATCGCGGATCGGCCTCTACAGACGTGTATCTGCAGACCCACAAGTAGACCACCCTATGGAGAGGAGAGGACAGTGACACTCGTTTCCAGATCTCCCCGATGATCAGAGATGCAGCACAAAATCAGGCCCATTATCAAAGGTCCTTAAGTGAGAGGAGCAGAATTAGGCCATTCGGCCCATCCAGTCTACTCCGCCATCCAATCATGGCTGATCTATCTCTTCCTCCTAACCCCATTTTCCTGCCTTCTCACCGTAACCACTGACACCCGTACTAATCAAGACTCTGCCTTTAATGGTCTGGGCTTCATCCAAAGTTCTCTGGAATTTCTTGCGGTCTTGGATGGAGCTTTTCCCAAACATAGAAACATAGAAATATAGAAATTAGGTGCAGGAGTAGGCCATTCGGCCCTTTGAGCCTGCACCGCCATTCAATGTGATCATGGCTGATCATCCAACTCAGTATTCTGTACCTGCCTTCTCTCCATACCCCCTGATCCCTTTAGCCACAAGGGCCACATCTAGCTCCCTCTTAAATATAGCCAATGAACTGGCCTCAACTACCCTCTGTGGCAGAGAGTTCCAGAGACTCACCACTCTTTGTGTGAAAAAAGTCCTTCTCATCTCGGTCCTAAAGGATTTCCCCCTTATCCTTAAGCTCAGATTCAGATTCAGATTCAGATTCAATTTTAATTGTCATTGTCAGTGTACAGTACAGAGACAACGAAATGCATTTAGCATCTCCCTGGAAGAGCGACACAGCAAATGATTTGAATAAATAATAATAAGTGTCCGGGGGGGGGGGGGCGGGGTGATTGCCAGTCACCGAGGTACGTTGTTGAGTAGCGTGACAGCCGCCGGAAAGAAGCTGTTCCTGGACCTGCTGGTTCGGCAACGGAGAGACCTGTAGCGCCTCCCGGATGGTAGGAGGGTAAACAGTCCATGGTTGGGGTGAGAGAGGTCCTTGGCGATGCTGAGCGCCCTCCGCAGACAACGCTTGCTTTGGACAGACTCAATGGAGGGGAGCGAGGAACCGGTGATGCGTTGTGACCCCTTGTCCTGGACCTCCCCAACATCGGGAACAATCTTCCTGCATCTAGCCTGTCCAACTCCTTAACTGTCCAACTGACAGTCCTGTCATCCCAGGAATCAGTCTGGTGAACCATCTCTGTACTCCCTCTATGGCAATAATGTCCTTCCTCAGATTTGGAGACCAGAACTGTACGCAATACTCCAGGTGTGGTCTCACCAAGACCCTATACAATTGAAGTAGAACCTCCCTGCTCCTATACTCAAATCCTTGCTCCTGCTCCTATACTCAAACCAAGCTGTGATGCATCCTGATAAAATTGCTTCTACATCGCATCTGTAGAGGTTGGTGAGAGTTTTTGGGGACATAACGAACTTCCTAGACCTTCCAATGAAATTATAATCATGGAGAGATACAGCATAGAAACAGGCCCTTTGGCCCAACTTGCCCACTCCGGCAACATGTCTCAGCTATACTAGTCCCACCTGCCTGCGCTTGGTCCATATCCCTCCAAACCTGTCCTATCCATGTACCTGTTTAACTGATTCTTAAACTATGGGATAGTCCCAGCCTCAACTACCTCCTCTGGCAGCTCGTTCCATACACCCACCACCCTTTGTGTTAAAATGTTACCCCTCAGATTCCTATTAAATCTTTTCCCCTTCACTTTAAACCTGTGTCCTCTGGTCCTCGATTCCCCTACTCTGGGCAAGAAACTCTGTGCATCTACCCGATCTATTCCTCTCATGATTTTGTACATCTCCGTAAGATCACCCCTCATCCTACTCTGCTCCAAGGAATAGAGACCCAGCCTATTCATCCTCTCCCAATAGCTCACACCCTCTAGTCCTGGCAACATCCTCGTAAATCTTCTCTGCACCCTTCCCAGCTTGACAACATCTTTCCTATACATGGTGCCTGGAACTGAACACAATATTCTAAATACGGTCTCACCAACGTCTTGTACAACTGCAACATGACCTCCCAACTTCTATACTCAATTCTCTGACTGATGAAGGCGAATGTGCCAAAAGCCTTGTTGACCACCTTATCTACCTGTGACTCGACCTTCAAGGAACCATGCACCTGTACTCCTTGATCCCTTTGTTCTAGGACTCTGGGGAGTGTTGCAGAGCAGAGGGATCTCAGAGTGTAGGCCCTGCCCATGTTAGACTTCCCAAATGCAACGCCTCTCGTTTCTCTGAAGTAGAGGCGTTGGCTTTCTTGGTTGTTGCTTCAATGTGGGTGACATTAGTCTTGTTATGAATGTGCATTTCTTTGATCTTCCATCTGGTTCTTTTTGTCAAGGACAAATGTACGAATTAATAATGTACTAATGGCTGAATTATTTCATATTTGAGACAGTCATTATGAACAAATATTCCTGTGTTTTATGAGTCTATTTATTGCTCATTAACAGCAGGCAATGGAAACAGCAACAAAGCTTTTAAATAAACGAAAATAATATCTGCAGCCTTATTCTGCCCAATGAGTAATATGTCCGCATATTAACAAGGTTAGCTGCAAAAAACCCAGCGGTATGAATATTGATTTCTCTAACTTCGTAACCCTTGCATCCCCTCTCTCCACCCTAGTCCAGCTTCAAAGCCGTCTTGTTGAGTCTCAATAGACAATAGACAATAGGTGCAGGAGTAGGCCATTCGGCCCTTCGAGCCAGCACCCCCATTCAATGTGATCATGGCTGATCATCCACAATCAGTGCCCCGTTCCTGCCTTCTCCCCATATCCCCTGACTCCGCTATCTTTAAGAGCCCTATCTAGCTCTCTCTTGAAAGCATCCAGAGAACCGGCCTCCACTGCCCTCTGAGGCAGAGAATTCCACAGACTCACCACTCTCTGTGAGAGAAAGTGTTTCCTCGCCTCCGTTCTAAATGGCTTACTCCTTATTCTTAAACTGTGGCCCCTGGTTCTGGACTCCCCCATTGTCTCATTGTCTTTAACTCATTTTCACCTAGGCAGCAGCTAACAATGGCCTGTTCACTTTATCATCGTTATTTGTTTGCATTAAATTTCATTCATTTGTTCTATATCTCCCTGCATCAGCGTCTATATCTCTCGTTTCCCTCTCTCAGTCTGAAGAAGGGTCTCAACCAAAACCATCACCCTTCTCTCCTTCTCTCCAGAGATGCTCACCTCAAATCATAAACTAAAGTTAGCTCGTAAAGTAAACTGTGAGTCTGGAATTCAATTCTGGAGGCCAATCCACTGAATATATACTAACGATAGCGGTGTCAGGGGATATGGGGAGAAGGTAGGAACGGGGTACAGATTGGGGATGATCAGCCTTGATCACATCAAATGGCGGTGCTGGCTGGAAGGGCCAAATGGCCTAGTCCTGTGCCAATTGTCTATTGTCTATTGTCTATTCAAGAAAGAGTTAGATTTAGTTCTTAGGCCAAACAGAATCAAAGGATATGGGGAGAAAGCAGGAACAGGGTACTGATTGGGGATGATCAGCCGTGATCATATTGAATGGCAGTGCTGGCTTGAAGGGCCGAATGGCCTACTCCTGCACCTATTTTCTATGCTGCCTGTCCCGCTGAGGTACTCCAGCTTTTTGTGCCTATCTTCGGTTTAAACCAGCACCTGCAGTTCTTTCCTACACAGCCCAATACTTTATTTGTGTGCTTCGACCATTTAAAATCAAAACAATTTTAAGCAGCAATTTGAACGATCACAACTGTGAGATCCAACATATTGAATAATTCAGGAAGCAGCATGAATTGGAAAGCAAAGGCATGCTTTTGAAAGTCATGTATTCAATATGATACCCTTGTGATGGGTTTGTTCGCTGTGTGTGTTGAATATTTAATTTTTATAGATCAGTTCAGGAACAATCACTATTGTCCCTGTTATGAAGAAATGCTCAGATGAAAATCCATGACCGACTTCTCTTCTTCTCTTTATCAAAAAATAATTGATGCAAATATTGTAAAATTAATATTTACAAACCAGAGCAGCGGTGACACACCGACCGCCATAATGCATCATAAGTCACCAAATAATCTCATCACTAGTTTTTTCACACCATACTATCATCATCCTTGTCAACGATACATTCCACGCCCCATGCTGCCTGAAAACTCCACCGGGTGCACGTGGACAGCGCTTATTCCCGTTCTAGTACCACCCGGGCGCGAATGTAACCCCGGAAAATGGACAGAGCCCTCTTCCGCCTGGCCCCGTGACTGGCGGTTGGCCCAGCTTGGCCAGGCCCAGGAGCAAGTCTGAAGAGGGAGTACAGAGAAGATTCACCAGATTGATTCCTGGGATGTCAGGACTGTCTTACGAAGAAAGACTGGATAGACTCGGTTTATACTCTCTAGAATTTAGGAGATTGAGAGGGGATCTTATAGAAACTTACAAAATTCTTAAGGGGTTGGACAGGCTAGATGCAGGAAGATTGTTCCCGATGTTGGGGAGGTCCAGGACAAGGGGTCACAGCTTAAGGATAAGGGGGAAAACCTTTAGGACCGAGATGAGAAGGACTTTTTTCGCACAGAGAGTTGTGAGTCTCTGGAACTCTCTGCCACAGAGGGTAGTTGAGGCCAGTTCATTGGCTATATTTAAGAGAGAGTTAGATGTGGCACTTGTGGCTAAGGGGATCAGAGGGTATGGAGAGAAGGCAGGTACGGGATACTGAGTCGGATGATCAGCCATGATCACATTGAATGGTGGTGCAGGCTCGAAGGGCCGAATGGCCTACTCCTGCACCTAATTTCTATGTTTCTATGAAGAAGGGTTTCGGCCCGAAACGTTGCCTATTTCCTTCGCTCCATAGACGCTGCTGCACCCGCTGAGTTTCTCCAGCACTTTGGTCTACCCAGGAGCAACCCAGCCAGGACATCCTCGGTTCTTCACAAGTTCACTGGTTCATAAGTGATCCGAGCAGAAATAGGCCATTCCGCCATTCAATCACGGCTGATCTATCTCTCCCTCTTAATACCATTCTCCTGCCTTCTCCCCATAACCCCTGACGCCCGCACTAATCAAGAAAAGTAATATTTCTGCTTTAAAAATATCCAACGACAGCCTCCACGGCCTTCTGTGGCAAAGTGTGATATTAACTGGGAGGACCTTGATAAAGTTCAGCCATTGCACAGATTCACCACCCTCTGACTAAAACAATTCCTCCTCATTTCCTTCCTGAAAGAATATCCTTTAATTCTGAGGTTGAGACTCCTAGTCTCTCCCACTAGTGGAAACATCCTCTCCACATCCACTCTGTCCAGGCCTTTCACTATTCGGTAAGTTTCAATGAGGTCCCCCCTCATCCTTCTAAACACCAGTGAGTACAGGCCAAGTGCCGACAAATGGATCTACCCTCTCACCATGCACAGGGTGTCAGGGCCTGTCACACTTGGGTGATTTTTAAGACCACTGCCAGTGACTACGACAATGGAATTCACCGAAGTCATCACCGGTGACAACCTACGGCAGCACCTACATCAGGAGAAGACAATAGACAATAGGTGCAGGAGTAGGCCATTCGGCCCTACGGGCCAGCGCTGCCATTCAATGTGATCATGGCTGATCATCCCCAATCAATACCCCGTTCCTGCCTTCTCCCCATATCCCCTGACTCCGCTATCTTTAAGAGCCCTATCTAGCTCTCTCTTGAAAGCATCCAGAGAACCGGCCTCCACCGCCCTCTGAGGCAGAGAATTCCACAGACTCACAACTCTTTGTCAGAAAAATTGTTTCTTCGTCTCCGTTCTAAATGGCTTACTCCTTATTCTTAAACTGTGGCCCCTGGTTCTGGACTCCCCCAAAATCGGGAACATGTTTCCTGCCTCGAGCGTGCCCAAACCCTTAACAATCTTACATGTTTCAATAAGATCCTGCAGTCATGCCTACTATGTTCTGTTGTGCTGAAGCAAAGTAAGAATTTCATTGTCCTATCAGGGACACATGACAGTAAACTCTCTTGAATCTTGCGATCCCCTCTCATCCTTCTAAACTCCAGAGTTTACAAGCCCAGCCGCTCCACTCGCTCAGCATATGACAGTCCCGCCATACCGGGAATTAACCTTGTAAACCTACGCTGCACTCCCTCAATAGCAAGAATGAGCTTCCTCAAATTAGGGGACCACAACTGCGCACAATACTCCAGGTGTGGTCGCCAGCATTCGCCTAAAAAAATCGCCTGAGTGGGACAGGCCTTTTGACGGCAGAGGTCAAAGGAGCTTCACAGGGCATCCAAAGATGAGGATGGTTGCGGGGAAGTGCAGTTGGGATGAAGGCAAGGGGCAGCCCCTAACTGTGGACAGCTCCACACGGCATGGCCTTGTGATATTTGGCTGCTGGTAATTGTCTGCATTGGGCTGTGATTCTGGTTCCTGGTGCCTTGAGAGTTGCCGGTGACACTAAGTGGCCAGCCTTGCCTCTTGTAACGATGTCCCAATTCACACACTTGTTTGTTTAAACCTTTTATGTCATTTATAATGGACTTGTTTTGAAGTCTCCGAAATAGCAAACAGAATGCGTAATGGACTCGATGCCGACTGCACACAGTGGTATCACAATTGATTCGGCGCGATGAAATATGAAAAAATATATGAGGCATCAAGTGATTTTATACCTCCATAAGATCACCCCTTCATCCTCCTGCGCTCCAAGGAATTAAATCCTCACCTGCTCAGCCTCTCCCTGTAGCCCAGCCCCTCGAGCCCTGGCAACAGAGTGGATGTGGAGAGGATATTTCCACGAGTGGGAGAGTGTCAGACTGGAAGTCCTAGCCTCAGAATTAAAGGACGTTCTTTTAGGAAGGAGATGAGGAGGAATTTCTTTAGCCAGAGGGTGGTGAATCTGTGGGATTCATTGCCACAGACGGCTGTGGAGGCCAAGTCAGTGGATATTTTCAAGGCAGAGATAGATAGAGTTTTGATTAGTACGGGTGTCAGGGGTTACGGGGAGAAGGCAGGCGAACTATATGAATAAATAAATGCTGATTTACGAACACTTCTCCCCCAGAAATATGACAAAAAAATAAGATGCCAAGATAAGATTCTCGCCATGAATGTATCATCTAGGGTTGCCTGAGATCCAATTGCACTGAGTTTTGTAGCTAAAGTGCAAATGGCAGTTTCTATTCTTTGATGTTCAGTGTGACCAGTTTAGGATCAATTTTCAGTTAAAATGATTGATCCCATTGCTATTTCTGGAACCTTCCGGTGTCTACATTGACCACTGGCTCTTGCTCCATGCTAATAGATGTCTCGGGTTTAAAACACACTTCTCGTCAGTAAATGACTACGGAGTAAGTAAGGAAAGAGTGCTGGGAAGATTCACGAGGATGTTGCCAGGACTCGAGGGTGTGAGCTACAGGGAGAGGTTGAGCAGGCTGGGTCTCTATTCCATGGAGCGCAGGAGGATGAGGGGAGATCTTGTAGAGGTGGATAAAATCATGAGGGGCACAAACAATAGACAATAGACAATAGACAATAGGTGCAAGAGGAGGCCATTCGGCCCTTCGAGCCAGCACCGCCATTCAATCTGATCATGGCTGATCATCCCCAATCAGTACCCCGTTCCTGCCTTCTCCCCATATCCCCTGACTCCGCTATCTTTAAGAGCCCTATCTAGCTCTCTATTGAAAGCATCCAGAGAACCCGCCTCCACCGCCCTCTGAGGCAGAGAATTCCACAGACTCACCACTCTCTGTGAGAAAAAGTGTTTCCTCATCTCCATTCTAGATTGGGTAGATGCACAGAGTCTCTTGCCCAGAGTAAGGGAATCGAAAACCTTTTACCCAGGGTATGGGGAAATCAGGAACTAGAGGGCGGGGAGAACGTACAAACTCCACACTGACAGCACCCGTGGTCAGGATGGAACCCAGGTTCTGGCTCTGTGAGGTAGCAACTCTACCGCTGCACCACCACAAATTTTAATTTAAGATTTCCACCACCTGCAGAATGTTTTTTAATTATCCCTCTGATCTTTGTATTCCTCCAATTTGTAATCATCTGAAGAAGGGCCTCGCCCCAAAACATCACCTGTTGCTTTTCTCCAGAGATGCGGCCTGACCAGTTGAGTTACTGCAGCATTTTGTGTCCATCATTGATTTTCATTATCCTGGCAGCTGAAGGCATACGGTCTGAATACATTTATCACAAACCTCTGGCACTCACCCTTCTCTTGTTTCTATTCTCTGTGGAATTCTCTGCCTCAGAGGGCGGTGGAGGCCGGTTCCCTGGAAACTTTCAAGAGAGAGCTAGATAGGGCTCTTAAAGATAGCGGAGTCAGGGGATATGGGGAGAAGGCAGGAACGGGGTACTGATTGGGGATGATCAGCCATGATCACATTGAATGGTGGTGCTGGCACGAAGGGCCGAATGGCCTCCTCCTGCACCTATTGTCTATTGTCGATTGTCTATTGTCTATTGTCTGTGCCCCTCATGATTTTATACACCTCTACAATATCTCCCCTCATCCTCCTGCGCTCCGTGGAATAGAGACCCAGCCTACTCTTGCACCTATTGTCTATTGTCTATTGTCTATTCAAAAACCTGCTGGTTACGGGGAAAAAGCTGTTCCTGAACCTGGACGTTACAGTTTTCAGGCTCCTGTACCTTCTTCCCGATGGTAGCAGCGAGATGAGAGCGTGGCCAGGGTGGTGTGGATCTCTGATGATGCTGGCTGCCTTTTTGAGGCAGCGACTCCTGTAGATCCCTTCGATGGTGGGGAGGTCAGTACCCGTGATGGACCCTCGATGGTGAGGAGGTGAGTCCCTGTGATGGACCCTCGATGGTGAGGAGATCAGTACCTGTGATGGACCCTCGATGGTGGGGAGATCAGTACCTGTGATGGACCTTCGATGGTGAGGAGATCAGTACCTGTGATGGACCTTCGATGGTGAGGAGGTGTCCCTGTGATGGAGCGGGCAGTGTCCACCACACTCTGTAGATCTCCTTTTTTTCCTGGGCATTTGAATTAAAGATCGAGTTCTGGTCGACTATCGTACCTGCCTCCACCGCCAACTCTGGCAGCGTGTTCCTGGCACCCACCACCCTCTGTGTTAAAAAACCTGCCCCGCACATCTCCAGTAAACTGTGCCCCTTAAAGTTATGCCCTCGAGTCTTTGATATTTCCACCTTGGGGGGGGGGCGGAAGTTATTTTAGTGATAGAGTGATACAGCGTGGGTTACAGTCTAAGGATAAGGGGGAATTCCTTTAGGACCGAGATGAGGAAAACATTCTTTACACAGAGAGTGGTGGGTCTCTGGAATTCTCTGCCACAGAAGGTAGTTGAGGCCAATTCATTGGCTATATTTAAGAGGGCGTTAGATGTGGCACTTGTGGCTAAAGGGATCAGGGGGTATGGAGAGAAGGCAGGTACGGGATACTGAGTTGGATGATCAGCCATGATCACATTGAATGGCGGTGCAGGCTCGAAGGGCCGAATGGCCTACTCCTGCACCTATTTTTCTATGTTTCTATGTTTCTATACAGCATGGAAACTGGCCCTTCGGCCCAACGTGCCCACACCGGCCCAGCTACACAGGTCCCACCTGCCTGCGCTTGGCCCATACCCCTCTAAACCTGTCCTATCCACGTACTGTACCTGTCTAAATGTTTCTTAAATGTTTGCAATGGTACCTGAAAGTTCTGAAACTTATCAGACCTCCCGTTTCCCTCTGCTCTCAATCTCAGTCCCAAAGAAGGGTGTCGACCCGAAAGGTCAGCCTTTCCTTCTCCCCAGAAATGCTGCCTGACCCGCTGAGCTACTCCAGCACTCAGTGTCTATCTACACTAAAGGGCGCCTTTACTTTAAGGATCTGCGGAGACAATAAATTAGGTCCTTACTCAACTCTGACACCTTCAGGAATGCAGATTTAACGAGCAGAGACTGCCAGAAATCTGCAGAATTAAATGAGTCTGGTGTGCCCTATCGTGTAATTCCAGAGTTACTGTCAAAAAAAAGGTATGATGGAACAAAATGATTACTGAAGAAGCATCAGGGAGATGTAATGCTTAAAGTTGAAGGATAATTAGTCTACTTTCTGGTGTTGTGACTGGAATAATGTCCACTGCTCTGAAGCTATTCATTCTTGTCTGGTAAAAATCAGAGTGAATGTGGAGAAGATCGGTTTAGTTTATTGTCTGAAGAAGGGTTTCAGCCCGAAACGTTGCCTATTTCCTTCGCTCCATAGATGCTGCTGCACCCGCTGAGTTTCTCCAGCATTTTTGTCTACCTTTAGTTTATTGTCACGTGTACCGAGGTACAGTGAAAAGCTTTTGTTGCGTGCTAACCAGTCAGCGGAAAGACAATACACGATTACAATCGAGCCGTCCACAGTGTACAGATACATGATAAAGGGCCCTTGTGGATCAGAGGGTATGGAGAGAAGGCAGGTACGGGATAATGAGTTGGATGATCAGCCATGATAATATTGAATGGCGGAGCAGGCTCGAAGGGCCGAAGGGCCTACTCCTGCACCTAATTTCTATGTTTCTATGTTTCTATGAATGTTTAAGAAAGAACTGCAGATGCTGGAAAAATCAAAGGTAGACAAAAATACTGGAGAAACTCAGCGGGGCACCCGAAGGGTCTCGACCCGAAATGTCACCTATTCCTTCGCTCCATAGATGCTGCCTCACCCGCTGAGTTTCTCCAGCATTTTTGTCCAAGGGAATACGTTTAGTGCAAGGTAAAGCCAGTAAAGTCCGATCAAGGATAGTCCGAGGGTCACCAGTGAGGTAGATAGTAGTTCTCTGGTTGTGGTAGGATGGTTCAGTTGCTGATAACAGCTGGGAAGAAACTGTCCCTGAATCTGGAGGTGTGCGTTTTCACACTTCTGTACCTCTTGCCCGATGGGGAAGGAGAGGAGACGGAGTGGCCGGGGTGCGACTGGTCCTTGATGATGCTGCTGGTTATGATGCTTCCACTCGTGGGAGAGTCCAGGAATAGAGGTCATGGCCACAGAATAAAAGGACGTTCCTTCAGGAAGGAGATGAGGAAACAGAAACATAGAAACATAGACAATAGGTGCAGGAGTAGGCCATTTGGCCCTTCGAGCCACCACCGCCATTCAATATGATCATGGTTGATCATCTAAAATCAGAACCCTGTTCCTCCCTTCTCCCCATATCCCTTCATTCCATTAGCCCCAAGCTAAATCTAACTCTCTCCTGAAAACATCCAGTGAATTGGCCTCCACTGCCTTCTTTGGAGGAATTTCTTTAGTCAGAGGGTGGTGAATCCGTGGAATTCATTGCCACAGACGGCTGTGGAGGCCAAGTCAGTGGGTATTTTTAAGGTGGAGATTGACAGATTCTTGATTCGTGCGGGTGTCAGAGGTTATGGGGAGAAGGCAGGAGTACGGGGTTAGGTGGGAGAGATAGATTAGCCATGATTGAATGGCAGAGTAGACTTGATGGGCCGAATGGCCTAATTCTGCTCCTATGACTTATGAACGTATGGACATGAGAATGTTGGGGATTGGTCAGGGACTGTTTCATCCAAAAAATAAAGATGCTTCCAATCTTCTAATTGTCAAATTAAATTAAAAATGTGGAGAGATACATGTTAGGTTGCTGCCTCCCAGCGCCAGTGACGTGGGTTCAATCCTGACTGCAGGTGCTGTCTGTACGGAGTTTGCACGTTCTCCCCGTGACTGCATGGGTTTTGTCCAGGTGCTGGACACAGCATCTCTGGGGAGAAGGAATGGGTGACGTTTCTGAGCATGTGTGAGGAAGGGCCTCGACCTGAAACGTCACCAATTCCTTCTCTCCAGAGATGCTGCCTGTCTTGCTGAGTTACTCCAGCACTTTGTGTCCATATTTGGTGTATGAGCAGCATCTGCAGTTCCTTCCTGCACTTTTCTCCGGGTTCTCCGGATACACTCATGGCGGCGCCTAGCGGCAGTGGCTCGACGACAGTCCGTCTGTCTTTTTTTCAATTTTTGTTTTGTTAAATGTACGTGTTGAGTCTAGTTTTTATTTATTTTTTAGCTGTGTATATGTGGGGGGTGGGAGGGGGAAACCGTTGAATCTCTTCCCTGTACGGGGACCGGACTTTTTCCCGGTGTCGTTGTACCTAACATGGTGGGGCCGGCGGGGGCCTCCGACCGGGACCAACGCGAGGGCTCCAGTCGCGGAGCCTGCGGACCTGACATCGCGGAGCTGGCCGACTTCGGAGCGGGGAGAGCTGTGGTGGCGCTCGGCTGCGACCCGACTTTGGAGCTTCGGAGGCTCCGGCCCCAGGCCCGGTGGACGGGAACATCGGGAGCTCCAGGTCCCTGGTGGAGCTCCCGCAACGGCAACTTCTCCCGCTGGAATCGCGGGGTTTAAAGGACATGGAGCGGGGCCTAACATCGCCCGGCGCGGCTTAAACGGCCGCGGGGCTTACCATCGACCGCCGGGGGCTTTAACATCGGAGCCCCAGTTGCCTCGACGCTGCAGTTGGACTGCTGGACCACGGGAGAAGAACAAAGGGAATAGATAAGACTTTGCCTTCCATCACAGTGAGGAGCTGTTGGAGACTCACCGTGATGGATGTTTGTGTAAACGGTGTTAAGTGTGGGTCTTGGTTTATTTTGTAATGTTAAGACGGTAGAAAATGCAATTCAAGTCAAACCAAGTTGTTTGAATGACAATAAAAGGCATTCTATTCTATTCTATTCTATTCCTGCCACATCATAAAGACGTGAAACACTCGCCACCCTCTGTGTAAAATAACCTGCCCCGCACATCTCCTTTACACTTTGCCCACCTCATCTTAAAGCTCTGCCCTCTAGTCTTGGGTAAATGTTTCCGATTCCCTGCCCTATCTCTGCCTCTCACAAGATCAGCTACCCCAGGCTCCCCTCTCTGGGCGGTAGTTCAACGTCTTACAGAATAGTGAAAGGCCTGGATAGAGGGGATGTGGAGAGGATGTTTCCACTAGTGGGAGAGTCTAGGACCAGAGGTCACAGCCTCAGAATTAAAGGATGTTTCTTTTGGAAGGAGATGAGGAGGAATTTCCTTTAGTCAGAGGGTGGTGAATGTGAGGAATTCTTTGCCACAGACGGCTGTGGAGGCCAAGTTAGTGGATATTTATAAGGCAGAGATAGATAGATAGATTCTTGATCAGTACGGGTGTCAGGGTTAGTGGGAGAAAGCAGGAGAATGGGGTTAAGAGGGAGAGATAGATCATCCATGATTCAATGGTGGAGTAGACTTGATGGGCCGAATGGCCTAATTCCGTTCCTGTCACTTAAATGAATCCCCGCGGCTTTACGGAATCTAACAGCTAATTTCCAACAGAGGTTTCCATCAGTTATGGTGACAAGGGCTATTTTTATCTCAAGAGAAATTGCCCACATGAATGGTTTCTTGTCAAAACAAGATCTATCTGCTCAATAAGTTCAGTGGGAGCTGTTAATGGCAGCGAGTGAGAGCGGCTAGCTGACTGACGTTGATCGATTAGATTGTCCATCTGTAATCTAGACCTCAACTTGATGAAGACTTTACAACTATTAATAACATGGCTCATTTATTATTAAATTTGAATTTGAAGCAAATAGCGCAATATTTCAATAACGCCCAAGATCGAAGGGATCTACAGGAGTCGCTGCCAGCATCATCAGAGACCCACACCACCCTGGCCACGCTCTCATCTCACTGCTAAAATCATGAGTGGAATAGATCGGGAAGACGCACAGATTCTCTTGCCCAGAGTAGGTGAATCGAGGACCAGAGGATTGAAGCGGAAAGATTTAAAAGGAAACTGAGGGGTAACCTTTTCACTCAGAGGGTGGTAGAAACATAGAAACATAGAAAATAGGTGCAGGAGTAGGCCATTCGGCCCTTCGAGCCTGCACCGCCATTCAATGTGATCATGGCTGATCATCCAACTCAGTATCCCGTACCTGCCTTCTCTCCATACCCCCTGATCCCTTTAGCCACAAGTGCCACATCTAACGCCCTCTTAAATATAGCCAATGAACTGGCCTCAACTACCTTCTGTGGCAGAGAATTCCAGAGACTCACCACTCTCTGTGTAAAGAATGTTTTCCTCATTTCGGTCCTAAAGGAATTCCCCCTTATCCTTAGACTGTGACCCCTTGTTCTGGAACCCCTTGTGGTGGGTGAATGGAACGAGCTGCCGGAGGAGGTAATTAAAAGGCAGGGATTATCGCAACATTTAAGAAACATTTAGACAAGTACTTGAATCAGATAGGATTAGAGGGATATGGGTCAAACGCAGGCAGATGGGACCAGTGTAGATGGGACATGTTGGTGGGTGTGGACTAGTTGGGCCAAAGGCTTTTTTCCACGTAGTATGGGCAGAAGGGTCTGTTTCTTCGAGAGGGTTAAATTTAGCTCTTTAATTCTTTGGACTCACAGAATCAAGGGATATGGGGAAAAGCAGAAATGGGTATGAATTTTAGATGATCATCCACGATCATGTTGAATGGCGGTGCTGGCTCAAAGGGCCGAATGGCCTCCTCCTGCACCTATTGTCTGTGTTTCTATGTTTCCGCGCTGTGTCTCTAAACTAAACTGAATGTGACAATTGAACACTGTTGCCCCTGTGGTCTATCACTCATGGCTCCTTGACTGGTTAGACTCGATGGTAAGATGTTCCAACCCTTTACAAATCGCTGCAAGGTCTCGATGCTTCTTGCCCCCAATAACCCATTGAATGACCATCATTCACCTTCCTGTCCTGGACCTCCTCCATGGCCAGAGTGAGTCCCACTGCAAATTGGAGGAGCAGCACCTCATATTTCACTAGGGTAGTTTACACCCCAGCGGTATGAACATTGACTGCTCCAATTTCAGGTAGTCCTTGCTTTCTCCCTCCTTCCCTTCCTCTTCCCAGCTCTCCTACAGCCCACTGTCTCCGCCTCTTCCTTTCTTCTCCCCGCCCCCCCCCCCCGACATCAGTCTGAAGAAGGGTCTCGACACGAAACGTCACCTATTCCTTCGCTCCATAGATGCTGCCTCACCCGCTGAGTTTATCCAGCATTTTTCTCTACCTTCGATTGTTCCAGCATCTGCAGTTCTTTCTTAAATACTTCTCCTGCCCTTCAGTCTTGGCCTTGTTCACTGCAGTCTGCCGTATGGAGGCATGCCTTTAGCAGCCTCCTAAGTTCCATTCCTAATGCCTTATGCAGGGCACGGTGGCACTGCGGGTAGAGCTGCTGCCTCACAGTGTCCGAGACTCGGGATCGATCCAGACCTGGGGTGCCGTCTTTGTGGAGTTTTTACGTTCTCCCTGTGATCGCGTGGGTAACTTCTGCCTGTTCCAGTTTCCTCCCACATCCCAAAGATGTACAGGTTTGTAGGTTGTTTAAGAAAGAACTGCAGATGCTGGAAAAGTCGAAGGTAGACAAAATGCTGGAGAAACTCAGCGGGTGAGACAGCATCAATGGAGCGAAGGAATAGGTGACGTTTCGGGTCGAGACGTCACCTATTGATCACTTGATCACTTGACCTCAGCTCATCATTCCGACGCGGGTTCCTATCAAAACCCCAGGCTGGATAGAGTGGGAGTGGAGAGAGTGTTTCCACTAGATGAGGAAGAATTTCTTTAGTCAGAGGGTGGTGAATCTGTGGAATCCTTTGCCACAGAAGGCTGTGGAGGCCAAGTCAGTGGATATTTTTAAGGCAGAGATAGATAGATTATTGATTTGTACAGGTGTCAGGGGTTATGGGGAGAAGGCAGGAGAATGGGGTTGAGAGGGAGAGATAGATCAGCCGTGATTAATTGAGAGTAGACTTGATGGGCCGAATGGCCTAATTCTGATCTTAGATATTATTAACATGAACTTATCAACGAATTCAGCTGAAAATCACCCAGTATCAAACTAATTACATTCTAGGTGGATTAATGACTCAAATGCTGTTAATTAAGAGTCATTATCAATGCCGACTGCTTTGCAACTTATTAAATTAGCCCAACACGACTCATTAAAATTGTAGAGTGCTGGAGTAATTCAACAGGTCAGGCTCCGTCTCTGAAGATGATGGATGGATGGATGGTGTTTCAGGTCGGAACCCTTCTTCAGACTTTTCATTTCATTAAAATTGTGTATGGAGAGAGGATGATGTGGAACAATAGGTCTCGCTCACAGATATTTTAAGATTTGAAAGCGTAGAGCGGACTTTGTCGGAGTTTAGAAGGATGAGAGGGGATCTTATTGAAACATATAAGATTATTAAGGGTTTGGACGCGCTAGTGGCAGGAAACATGTTCCCGATGTTGGGGGAGTCCAGAACCAGGGGCCTCAGAGGGCGTTGGCCAGTTCTCTCTGGATAGAGAGTTAGATAGAGCTCTTAAAGATAGCTGGTAAATGGTAGGGAATAGAGGAATGCTGTGGAACAGAGGGATCTAGGAATAACTGTGCATAGTTCCCTGAAGGTGGAATCACATGTAGATAGGGTGGTAAAGAAAGCTTTTGGTGTGCTGGCCTTTATAAATCAGAGCATTGAATATAGGAGTAGGGAAGTAATGTTAAAATTGTACAAGGCATTGGTGAGACCAATTCTGGAGTATGGTGTACAATTTTGGTCGCCTAATTATAGGAAGGATGTCAACAAAATAGAGAGAGTACAGAGGAGATTTACTAGAATGTTGCCTGGGTTCCAGCAACTAAGTTACAGGAAAGGTTGAACAAGTTAGGTCTTTATTCTTTGGAGCGCAGAAGGTTAAGGGGGGACTTGATTGAGGTCTTTAAAATGATGAAAGGGATAGACAGAGTTGACGTGGATAAGCTTTTCCCATTGAGGGTAGGGAAGATTCAAACAGGAGGGCATGACATGAGAATTAAGGGACAGAAGTTTAGGGGTAACATGAGGGGGAACTTCTTTACTCAGAGAGTGGTGGCTGTGTGGAATGATCTTCCAGCAGAAGTGGTGGAGGCAGGATCGATTTTAACATTTAAAAATAAAGTGGATAGGTATATGGACGGGAAGGGAATGGAGGGGTATGGTCTGAGTGCAGGTAGATGGGACTCGGGGAAAATAAATGGTCGGCACGGACTGGAAGGGCCGAGAAGGCCTGTTTCCGTGCAGTAATTGTTATATGTTATACAGCAGAGTCAAAAAAAAAAAAAAAATTAAACAAGGTAATGATACGCTGAAAATTGATGACTTAACCAAACGTGTGGTCGAGATTGAGGAGGATTTAAACAAAAAAATGAAGCGTGTTGATAAGGACTGTAATAAAAAGCTGGATGTAATGCTTAAGTCTACTGATGCGGCTATGGAAGGAATGATAACCGAGATGACTAAGGAGATAAAGAGACTAAAAAAGGAACAGGAAAGCACTGGGAGGGAACTTGCTAAAATGAAGAATAAATGTATGGACTTGGAAGCGAGATCGAGGAGGCAGAACCTGGGAATAGTTGGAGTAAAAGAAGGAAAGGAGAGTGGACAAAACCTTCAGGAGTTTGCTGCCGACTTACTCAAACAAGTACTTAAGCTGCCTGAAGCCCCGAGAATAAATGTGGCTCGCCAGGTCCGACGTAAGGCTCAAGCAAGACCAACTGCCCCCCCAAGACAGATTATTGTGAAATTCTATGACATTTCAACCGAATTATGAAACAGATTCCATACGGAGTGAATTTGATGTTTGGAGAAGACGAACTAAGATTCTTCCGTGATTTTCCAGCTGAAGTTACGGAAAAGAGGGACAAGTTCACAAAGACGAGAAGGCCACTGAAGGAGGTCGAGGGAGTAAGGTATGGGATAGTATATCCTGCGAAATTGAGAATTACTTACAACTTTGTTGAACGTGCATTCACGGATGCAGAAGAGGCATTTAAAGATGCACAAAGCATCACACAGGTCTACTGATCATCAGGAGTCGGTCTCCCACAATAACACAGAGGCGAAGCAGCGAAGAAAGCACTGTGATTCTTTTTTTTTAACATACAACAAAGACGGCTCTGGTTAAGATGGCGAACTTTCCTCGAGGCGTTGTCCAGACATTTTATCTTTGGAATGTTAACTCAAGGTCGGATTTTATGTTTCACTTCAACAAAGGATTGGAAAAGAAGAAAAACTGTGGTGGGGAAAATAACAAAAAAAACAAACGGAATTTGAGAATATGGAAAAATATTATCAATGGACTTGTAGATAGAAATTTATGATTTAAGAAACACACAATTACATACTAACATAAAATATAACTAATAAAATTGTGTAATATTAAGGCACAGCGTAATAATGGCTGATGTTTATTTCATGATGTTAATTACTTGCTAAATACAGGAATAACGAGTTAAATATGATTGATAAGTATTAATAATATACTAACAAATTTTATGGATATAATAGATCTAATCTAAATTGTGCGTAAAGGGGCGGGGAGGAGACTCAGATACTTGGAAGTTATCCAAGGGTCTGAATCTGGTTAACCCCTTGGAACCTGCTGTTGTCTGATACAAAAGTTTGAGACTTAATTGTAATAGTTCTTGGCATATCAGTAGATATGGATATATAACTAACATAATTACTGTTAGATCTAAGTATATACTTAATGTTGGAAACTCATTTTTATTCAGTTTTTCCTCTCTGAAGATACATTCCAATAGATAGATTAGAAATGCGTTTTATCTTATATATATTTTTTTTAACTTTGTATCGCTCTCTCTTCCAATTAATAATAATTGGTCAAGGGGGCAGAGCGAAACATATAAAAACACCTACGGAAGTCGATAAGAATTTTTCTACCACCTGTTGGTGGTTTGTTTTTAATTATAATATCTTTATTTTTGGATATTATAATATCACTTTTTGTTTGTTAATTATTTTTTCACGACTTTACTCTTTCTGGTCTTTTTCAAGGTCTATTCTGAAGGGGAGATGCCAACAAAACTCAACACCTGGGGATGACCATCCCTCACCTAGAGTTATGAGGTTCTTGGTTGCACCATGTGAAGTAAAGGTATTAACATGATCCATAATGCAAGACGATAAACAAAAGAAAACTGGAGGAATCACGTTCTGTAGCTGGAATATAAGGGGTGCTAATGAACCAATTAAAAGGGGTAAAGGGCCTGTCCCACTAGCGCGCGATTAGACGCGACAAGCGCGACAAATTCGGACGCGGGGGTCGCGTGGGGGTCAGGCGATCCCGGTGCGAGTGAAGGGCCTGTCCCACTAGCGCGCGATTACACGCGCGACGTCCGAAGGAAGGACGTTATTTTTCATCACGTGACGATGCGCATGAGCATGCGCGTTGCACGACGTCGGGCAGTGACGTCATCACGCAACGCCACGCTGAAGACGCACAACGTCAAAACGTCATCACGTTAATCACGTTCTGCGCGACAGGATTTTGCCGCGCGTAATTTTTTAAGCAGTGTCGGTTTTTGGACACTACGCGCGATGTCGACACCAGCTACACACAACTCGACGAGACTCTGGCGATCGCAGTGGGACAGGGTCACGCGAGGCCGGGCGACTAAAGCGACCACGGTAGGTCGCGCTTGTTGCGTCTAATCGTGCGCTAGTGGGACAGGCCCTTAAGATCTTTGCCCAATTAAAAGCTCTCAACAGTGACATCATTTTTTTACAAGAAACCCATCTGAAAGATCAAACACAGATAAGACTGAAGCAAATTGGATCGGGCAAACATACTAGTCTTCATTTACTTCTAAATCTAGAGGCACGGCTATTATCATTCGTAAAGGTATACCATTTAAATTAAAGAATACCATAGCAGATAAAGAGGGAAGGTGCGTCATAGTCACGGGAGAAATTCATTCTACTCCACTTACTTTGATAAATATTTATGCTCAACCCCCAATTCTTTAGTAAAATTCGGGATACAATTTCAGAACTTAACTATCAAAATGTGGTAATAGGGGGAGATTTGAATTGTGTTTTAGATCCATATCTGGATAAATCAGCAAAACAAAAAAGGATTAACATCAAATCTAAAACTAGTGAACTCCTAAATACATACATGAAAAATACCAACATAACAGATGTATGGAGGATCGCTAACCCAGTAGGTAGGGAATATTCATTTTATTCAACGATACATAAAACATATTCACGTAATGATTATTTCTTAGTGGACACTAAATTAATTCCATATACATATAATTCTAAATATCATAATAGTATTATTTCTGATCATTCCCCGTTAACCTTTTCTTTAAAATTAGAAGGAATGCCTGATAAAAAATTGTTCTGGAGGTTTCACCCCCGAATTTTAAACTCACGAGGTTGTACATATTTAAAAGAGTAGATGATATTCTTCTTTGAGACAAATGATACACCAGACACTTCACCTTCCTTATTTTAAGGCATTTATTAGAGGAACTATATTTTCATATCAAGCTTCCTTTGTCTCTTGTACAAAACTGCATACATTTTGGAATGAAATTTTTGGAATTTTTACAAAACTATTGAATCCAAAATTGAATCCCAATACAGAACTGATTATCTTTGGATCAATGGAAGAGGGAAGTAAACTAACTATATTCCAAAGTACACAAAAGGCTGGAGAAACTCAGCGGGTGCAGCAGCATCTAAGGAGCGAAGGAGATAGGCGACGTTTCGGGTCGAGACCCTTCTTCGCTCCTTAGATGCTGCTGCACCCGCTGAGTTTCTCCAGCCTTTTGTGTACCCTCGATTCTCCAGCATCTGCAGTTCCTTCTTTAACTATATTCCAAGAAGCTTTTCTTAATTACGGTTTAATAACAGCAAAAAAACTTATACTCAGATTTTGGAAAAACACAACCGCGCCAACATTCAAAATGTGGATTTCAAATATGTCGGAAACGCTACATCTTGAAGAATTGAGATTCCTCCTACTAGGCAAAGTAGACCAATTCTTAAAGACTTGGTCTCCTTTTATCAACTATTTGCAAGCATATGGAGCAACATAACATAACCTCAGAAATTAAATGGTTTAGAACCAGGTGACGGATGGGCAAAAATACGAAATAGATAGATCTCTCCTAATCTCTCTTTTCTTTACTTTCTCCTTCTATTTCAATCTATTCAGCTTATCATCTCTGTCCTTTATTTCTTTTGCTATCTGTTTCTCCTCGCTCGTCTAACTATTCCCACACTCTTTATTTCTTTTTTCTCTCACTGTTCTTTTATTATTAAATTAAAAGATCTAAGTTGTACAAGAATGGAAATATGTATGTGTGTATTAGGCACTCAAGTACCACACTATTGTACTTACTTCTAACAAAAATTTAAAATATATATATATATATAGCGGAGTCAGGGGATATGGGGAGAAGGCAGGAATGGGGTACTGATTGGGGATGATCAGCCATGATCACATTGAATGGCAGTTCTGGCTCAAAGGGCTGAATGGCCTCTACTCCTGCACCTATTGTCTATTGTCTATTGCCATATAAAATATCATAGTCATAGAGTGGTTCAGTGTGGAAACAAGCCGTTTGGCCTAACTTGCCCACACCGGCCAACACGCCCCATCTACGCTGGTCCCACCTGCCCGTGTTTGGTCCATATCCCTCTAAACCGGTCCTATCCGTGTACCTGTCCAAATGTTTCTTAAACACAGTCCCTACCTCAACTACCTCCTCTGGCAGCTCGTTCCATACACCCGCCACCCTCTGTGTGCACGGAACAAGCTGCCGGAGAAGGAAGTGTGCAGGAAGTGGATGAGAAAGTCGGACAACATGGAACTAGTGTGAACGGTGATCGATGGTCGGCGTTTGGCCGAAGGGCCTGTTTCCATGCTGCATGTGCATTAGTTTAGAGAAGAGATACTGTGTGGAAACAGGCCCTTCGGCCCATCGAGTCTGCGCTGACCAACAATCACACGTACACTAGCACTATCCTACACACTGGGGACATTTTTTTACAGAAGGCAATTAACCTACAAACCTGTTCGTCTTTGGAGTGTGGGAGCAAACCGGAGCACCCGGAGAAAACCCACGTGGTCACGGGGAGAACGTGCAAACTCCGTACAGACAGCACCTGCAGACAGAATCCAACCCGGGTAACTGGTGCTGTGTGGCAGCAACTCTACCGGCGTCACCCCGGAATGGCGAAACTAATTTATTGTTTTTAATATTGGCCTACTTTTTAATTTCTCTGTTGTTCATCGTTAAACAAAAACCTCTCTGACGTCAAGCCAGCAGCACCTTCAAGGACCAGTCTCACCCTCTTCTCCCCTCTCCCATCGTGTAAACGCACACCTCCAGATTCAGGGACAGTTTCTTCCCAGCTGTTATCAGGCAACTGAACCATCCTACCACAACCAGAGAGCAGCGCTGAACTACTATCTACCTCATTGGAGACCCTTCAACTATCCTTGTTGGGATTTTGCAGGCTTTACCTTGCACTAAACGTTATTGCCTTATCATGTATCTGTACACTGTGGACGGCTCGATTGTAATCATGTATTGTCTTTCCGCTGACTGGTTAGCACGCAACAAAAGCTTTTCACTGTACCTCGGTACACGTGACAAGAAACTGTAAACAGTATCTCTAGACTAATTGTTTAAGAAAGAACTGCAGATGCTGGAAATATCGAAGGTGGACAAAAATGCTGGAGAAACTCAGCGGGTGGGGCAGCATCTATGGAGAGAAGGAATAGGCGACGTTTCGGGTCAAGATCCTTCAAGAGACTGATGTGGGATTTGGGGGGGGGGGGGAAGAAGAAAGGACGAGGTGGAGACAGTCGGCTGTGGGAGCTGGGGAGGGGAAGGAGGGAGAAAGCAGGGACTACCTGAAATTGGAGAAGTCAATGTTCATACCGCTGGGGTGTAAATTACCCAAGCAAAATATGAGGTGCTGCTCCTCCAATTTGCAGTGGGACTCACTCTGGCCATGGAGGACGCCCAGGACAGTAAGGTTGGATTCGTCAAATTAATTTGTTATTTTTAACATTGTCTCCTTTTTCATTTCTCTATTGATCATCATTAAACATAAATCTCTCTTGCATCATCTCCTGCTCTTATGACTGCTTGCTGAAGGAGCCTCAGGCTGCTAATCCCCTCCAATCGCTGGCTTGCCCTGAAGACATACGTCACCAATGTGGGCCAAACCACTTTGCAATGGACTCGAGATAAAGCTCAAAATCCATTGCTTGAGGAGAAGGTTTACAGCCACTGCTTCTCAATGTCTCAAAGACCCACCCACACCAGGAGAGCCGCACGGTGGTGCAGCGGTAGAGTTGCTGCCTCACAGCGCCAGAGACCCGGGTCCCATCCTGACTGCCGGCACTGTCTGTACGGAGTTTGTACGTTCTCCCCCGTGAACCCGTGGGTCTCCTCTGGGTGCTCCAGTTTCCTCCCACACTCCAAAGACATGCAGGTTTGGAGGTCAATTGTCTTCCATAAAAATTGTAAATTGTCCCAAGTGTGTGGGATCGTGTTAGAGTACGGGGTGATCGCTGGTCGGTGCGGACTTAGTCAGCCGAAGGGCATGATTCCATGCTGTGCGAGAAATCCAATTGAATCTAATCATACAATACATAGAAACATAGAAACATAGAAAATAGGTGCAGGAGTACACTGTACACTGGTTCACAGTGGAGATATGGGGCAGTGAACGAAGCGCTGTGATTGGTCGCCAAGCGGAAGGGAGGGAGGGTGAAAGAGAGTCGGCCCTGAGAGGGAGAGAGAGAGTGTGGGGTATCTATCCCCCCCACTTTGAGTTGGGGAGTGGCCTGTGCTATCCCCCAGTTTTTGGAGGTCTCGCAACAACAACAAATAATAATTGTGCCCCTCCCCCCCTCGGTCACTCCGCTCCCTCACCGCGTAGCCCGCCCCCCGAGGCCTGTGATCAGCGATCGCTCCGCCCCCCCCCACCCCCCCCCCCCCACGTTCACAAACGTTCCGCGGCCCCCGAATACTGCAAGGTGTTAAGTCAGCCATCAATAAATGATCATATCACAATGTGCGATCTACATGGGTCTACATGTGTGATACTGAGCCAGTCGGCATTTATACCAGATCAATGATATTTATTGTTGGGATACAGAAACTATCTGTATTCCACGATTACGCCACGATATGCCATGTCTGCACTCGTAGTTGAGTGAAACATTAAGAACTGTTTGGGGCGGCACGGTGGCACAGCGGTAGAGTTACTGCCTCACAGCGCCAGAGACCCGGGTTCCATCCTGACTACGGGTGCTGTCTGTACAGAGTTTGTACGTTCTCCCCGTGACCTGCGTGGGTTTTCTCCGGGTGCTCCAGTTTCCTCCCACACTCCAATGACGTTTTATAGCAAGAGGAATCAAATATAGGAGCAAAGAGGTCCTTCTGCAGTTGTACAGGGCCCTAGTGAGACCACACCTGGAGTACTGTGTGCAGTTTTGGTCCCTTAATTTGAGGAAGGACATTCTTGCTATTGAGGGAGTGCAGCGTAGGTTTACAAGGTTAATTCCCAGGAAGGCGGGACTGTCATATGCTGAGAGAATGGAGCGGCTGGGCTTGTACACTCTGGAATTTAGAAGATTACACAAAAGGCTAGAGAAACTCAGCGGGTGCAGCAGCATCTAAGGAGCGAAGAAGATAGGCGACGTTTCGGGTCGAGACCCTGGAATTTAAAAGGATGAGAGGTGATCTCATTGAAACATATAAGATTATTAATGGTTTGGTCACGCTAGAGGCAGGAAACATGTTCCCGATGTTGCAGGGAGTGCAGAACCAGGGGCCACAGTTTAAGAATAAGGGGTAAGCCATTTAGAACGGAGACGAGGAAACACTTTTTCTCACAGAGAGTGGTGAGTCTGTGGAATTCTCTGCCTCAGCCATTCCTTCTCTCCAGAGATGCTGCCTGTCCCGCTGAGTTACTCCAGCACTCTGTGTCTATCTTTGGTGTAAACCAGCATCTGCAGTTCCTTCCTGACAAATAAAGGCGGCCTAGAAATACAAAATTCAAAATATCAATGGATATTTGTAAGGCAGAGATGGATAAATTATTGAGTAGTTAGTGAGTGCAGGTGTGAGGGGTTCTGGGGAGAAGGCAGGAGAGTAGTCAAAAGAGACAAGAGAGTTTCATTGTCATGTGCCCCAGATAGGACAATGACATTCTTGCTTGCTGCAGCACAACAGGATATGTAAACACAATACAGAACAGGAGATAAATGTTCAGTGTGTTTATACACCATAGACCATATATACACACCAATAAAATGCAATAGACAGTTATTGTTCCGAGCTTGTTTGATGTTGTGTTTAATAGCGTCAAGCTGTTCCTGAACCTGGATGTTCCAGATTTCCAGAACCAGGGGCCACAGTCTTAGAATAAAGGGGGAGGCCATTTAAGACTGAGGTGAGAAAAAACATTTTCACCCAGAGAGTTGTGAATTTGTGGAATTCCCTGCCACAGAGGGCAGTGGAGGCCAAATCACTGGATGGATTTAAGAGAGAGTTCGATAGAGCTCTAGGGGCTAGTGGAGTCAAGGGATATGGGGAGAAGGCAGGCACGGGTTATTGATTGGGGATGATCAGCCATGATCACAATGAATGGCGGTGCTGGCTCGAAGGCCCGAATGGCCTCCTCTAGCACCTATTTTCTATGTTTCTATGCTCCTGTAACATCTTCCCGATGGCAACGGAGAGATGAGTGTGTGGCCAGGGTGGTGTGGGTCCTTGACGATGGGGTTAGGAGGAAGAGATAGATAATCAGCCATGATTGAATAGTGGAGTAGCCTTGATGGGCCGAATGGCCTAATTCTGAACATGTAACCTATGATACTTATGATTACAGAAATTCCAAGTTATTGTTTGAGTCCATGTGCAGTGTGAGAGGGCATTGGCTCAGCTGAGGGGCGACCCGCCTGCTCCCACCGCCTGCTCTCCGCTCTTGCTGCTGTTAATTTTAGCGTTGCCGCCAGCAACACTCAGTCACATTCCCAACGTCCAGGGTACTAAATCACTGGCGTTCTCTGCCCCTTTACTTCATAAAGCCACTAAAATTAACTGACAGCCATAAACGTGCTTTGAGGGTCACACTGACTTTGAGCTCTCCTGGAAAGAAAGTGACAGACCAGACTGGTTCCTGGGATGTCAGGACTTTCATATGAGGAAAGACTGGATAGACTCGGCTTGTACTCGCTGGAATTTAGAAGATTGAGGGGGGATCTTCTAGAAACTTACAAAATTCTTAAGGGGTTGGACAAGCTAGATGCTGGAAGATTGTTCCTGATGTTGGAGAGTCCAGAACAAGGGGTCACAGTCTAAGGATAAGGGGGAATTCCTTTAGGACCAAAATGAGGAAAACATTCTTTACACAGAGAGTCGTGAGTCTCTGGAATTCTCTGCCACAGAGGGTAATTGAGGCCAGTTCATTGGCTATATTTAAGAGGGAGTTAGATGTTGCCCTTGTGGCTAAAGGGATCAGGGGGTATGGAGAGAAGGCTGGTACGGGATACTGAGTTGGATGATCAGCCATGATCATATTGAATGGCGGTGCAGGCTCGAAGGGCCAAATGGCCTACTCCTGCACCTATTTTTCTATGTTTCTATGTTTCTATGACAGTGAATCGAGTATCAGGGTAGAGTCGTGGAGCGGAGAAAACGGGCCCTTCCCACAGGTTCAAAGCTTTTCCCTGAACCTCGGTGCATGTGACAACAATACTTGGGGCTACTGCCTATCCCACGGTCTGGGTATAAGCTCAGGGGCAACCGACCGCGCCTTTGCGGTTGCAGCACCTAGACTGTGGAACAGCATCCCTCTTCTCATCAGAACCGCCCCCTCCATCCACTCCTTTAAGTCTAGACTTTAAACTTATTTCTACTCACAAGCATTTCTTGAGGTCCTCTGAGGGAGCGCTGTATGTATGTATTTATGTATGTATTGTTAGATCTATGTACCATTGTATGTAGCACGCTAGTACCTGCACTGGTGTAAAGCACTTTGGTCAATGAGAGTTGTTTTAAATGTGCTATAGAAATAAAATTGACTTGACTTGACTAAACAAAACGCTGTAGAAACAAAAAACAAGAAACGTCACCTATCCATGTTCTCCACAGATGCTGCCTGACCCGCTGAGTTACTCCAGCACTCTGTGAAACGTCACCTATCCATGTTCTCCACAGATGCTGCCTGACCCGCTGAGTTACTCCAGCACTCTGTGAAACGTCACCTATCCATGTTCTTCACAGATGCTGCCTGACCCGCTGAGTTACTCCAGCACTCTGTGAATCGTCACCTATCCATGTTCTCCACAGATGCTGCCTGACCCGCTGAGTTACTCCAGCACTCTGTGAAACGTCACCTATCCATGTTCTCCACAGATGCTGCCTGACCCGCTGAGTTACTCCAGCACTCTGTGAAACGTCACCTATCCATGTTCTCCACAGATGCTGCCTGACCCGCTGAGTTACTCCAGCACTCTGTGAAACGTCACCTATCCATGTTCTCCACAGATGCTGCCTGACCCGCTGAGTTACTCCAGCACTCTGTGAAACGTCACCTATCCATGTTCTCCACAGATGCTGCCTGACCCGCTGAGTTACTCCAGCACTCTGTGAAACGTCACCTATCCATGTTCTCCACAGATGCTGCCTGACCCGCTGAGTTACTCCAGCACTCTGTGAAACGTCACCTATCCATGTTCTCCACAGATGCTGCCTGACCCGCTGAGTTACTCCAGCACTCTGTGAAACGTCACCTATCCATGTTCTCCACAGATGCTGCCTGACCCGCTGAGTTACTCCAGCACTCTGAAACGTCACCTATCCATGTTCTCCACAGATGCTGCCTGACCCGCTGAGTTACTCCAGCACTCTGTGAAACGTCACCTATCCATGTTCTCCACAGATGCTGCCTGACCCGCTGAGTTACTCCAGCACTCTGTGTCTATCTCAAAGGGGGATACAAACGCAAGCAGAATGGACACGTGTAGATGGGGCATCTTGGCCAGAATGTCCTGTTTCCGTGCTACATGACTCTATGAATCTAACTCTTAAGAATCGCGGCAATGGTTAAAGCAGGGAACATTCTAGAGTGTTTGTGAGTGGCCAGACTTCAAGGATAGCCTTCGTTATCTCATCAACATTACTCGGCCTTTGGCTGGTGATACAAATGACACCAATAATTTTTCAGTGGCTATAATGAGATTTAGATCATAAATGGTCAGGGACTGATATGTGAAGCGTTTTTCATTTTCATACATATGCATGATTTCTTTAATCACACAAAAGCCTAATTTACATTCCAGCCGCCATTCCTGTTCTCACTTCTCCAATAAGCACTTGCTCTTTTTCCACAAGCCCAGCTCAAGGAAGAAATCATGAAATAAATGGAACTACATTCAAATTCAATGAGAATAAAATGTCCATATGCTATAAGTATGTAATCAGCCAGTCTGTTAGTCATACTTCATGAGCTTGCAAGTGTTTGGAGTTGAATAGGGACCAATTGTTGCTTCATTCACAGTTTAGTTTAGTGTAGTTTAGAGATGCAGCACAGAAACAGGCCCTTCGGCCCACCGAGTCCGTACCGACCGGCGATCCCCACACACTAACACCATCCTACACACACTGTGGACAATTTACAATTTTACCCAGCCAATTACCCTACAAACCTGTACGTCTTTGGAATGCGGGAGGAAACCGGAGCACCCGGAGAAAACCCACGCAGGTCACAGGGAGAACGTACAAACTGCGTACAGACAGCGCCCGTAGTCAGGATGGAACCCAGGTCTCTGGCGCTGCGAGGCAGTAACTCTACCGCTGCCAGGGCATGTTCTCTCATTGTGTCCCACCCCAGGGGCTTCAGTTTCAGGTTTATTACCATCACCTGTACTGAGGCTTTGTTTTGCTTCTATTCAAACAGATGGGCGGCACGGCAAGGATGCAATAGACAATAGACAATAGGTGCAGGAGTAGGCCATTCGGCCCTTCCAGCCAGCACCGCCATTCAATGTGATTATGGCTGATCATCCCCAATCAGTACCCCGTTCCTGCCTTCTCCCCATATCCCCTGACTCCGCTATCTTTAAGAGCCCTATCTAGCTCTCTCTTGAAAGCATCCAGAGAACCGGCCTCCACTGCACTCTGAGGCAGAGAATTCCACAGACTCACAACTATCTGTGAGAAAACTCGTTTCCTCATCTCCGTTCTAAATGGCTTACCCCTTATTCTTAAATTATGGCCATTGGTTCTGGACTCCCCCAACATCGGGAACATGTTTCCTGCCTCTAGCGTGTCCAAGCCCTTAATAATCTTATATGTTTCATTGAAATCCCCTCTCATGCTTCTAAACTCCAGAGTGTACAAGCCCAGCTGCTCCATATATTCAGCAATCTCTGTCCCCGACTACACTACACTCATGACTGTGCGGCCAAATTCTCCTCTAACTCCATCTACAAGTTTGCAGGCAACACCACTGTGGTGGGCTGGACCACGAACAATGACGAGACGGGTACAGCAAGGAGTTAGAGAGCTGAGCGGCATTTTGTCATGAAAGAATGAATATGTTTATTGCCCAAGTATTCACATACAAGGAATATGCCTTGGTGCTCCGCCCGCAAGTGACAACATGACATACAGTGACAATAAAGTTTCCCTCCAGCCCAAAGCCGAGATCGTCATCTCCTCCTCTCGTCTCAAGGAGTGCTGGGAGAAGCTTCAGATCACCGAACCTTCTTTGGCATTATTTTCGGTATGGACATTGTGGGCTGAAGGGCCTGTGCCTGTGGTTTGTTATGAATTAATCTCCACTGACGGATGCCGATAGGAACAGCACGACTTGAAAGGGCAAAGTAATTAGTCGCGATCCGCTATTTTCCCCACGCTGGCTGCTCCATTAAACCCTCAAACAAGCACGCAGAGCTCACTCTGAAGGTTATGATTCAGTTTGATTCCTGCAACATATCAGGGGGTTCATCGGAGATCACAGCAGCTCGGTGTCAAGCAAGAATCATCCCTTATTGCCTCTGGACTTCTTACCAATTATCCTAAATTGACAATTAAAATAAAATCAGTCGCTGAAAGCCCAGAGTGAGTTTATTCAGTTCAGTTCAAAGTGAATGCACATTCAAAGAGAATGGAAGTCGTCCCATGTTGGTGTGGAACTGGGGTGGCATCTAGAGTGAGATGCTCTGGGCAGCAGCTGACAATGGCACAGTGGTTTAACCCAGAACTCGCTCGAGGGGTCAGGGTCGGGGTAACCGGGAGGGAGCAGCAGACAAGGGACGTGAGTAGCAAGGGCCAGAAGGAGAGTGAACCGGGGTAATGTCTACAGCTGAGGCATCTAGAGGAGGGGAGAGGAGAGGGGAGGGGAGGAGAGGAGAGGGGAGGTTTGCAGAGGGGAGGGGAGGAGATGAGGGGAGGGGAGGGGGGGGGGGAGGAGAGAGGAGGGGAGAGGAGGGGAGGAGAGGAGAGGAGGGGAGGGGAGGAGAGGAGAGGAGAGGAGAGGGGAGGAGTGGAGAGAAGAGGGGAGGGGGAGGAGGAGAGGAGAGGAGAAGGGAGGAGTGGAGAGGAGAGGAGTGGAGTGAAGAGGGGAGGGGTGGAGAGGGGAGGAGAGGAGAGGAGGGGAGTGGAGGAGAGGAGTGGAGAGGAGGAGAGAGGAGGGGAGAGGAGGGGAGGAGAGGAGAGGAGTGGAGAGGAGGAGAGAGGAGGGGAGAGGAGGAGAGGAGAGGAGTGGAGGGGAGGGGAGGGGAGGAGAGAGGAGGAGAGAGGAGGGGAGAGGAGGGGAGAGGAGGGGAGGAGAGGAGGGGAGGGGAGGGGAGGAGAGAAGAGGAGGAGAGAGGAGGGGAGAGGAGGGGAGGAGGGGAGGGGAGGAGAGAGGAGAGGAGGGGAGGAGAGGAGAGGAGGGGAGGGGAGGGGAGGAGAGAGGAGGAAAGGAGAGGAGGGGAGGGGAAGGGAGGGGAGGGGAGGAGAGGAGTGGAGGGGAGGAGAGGAGGGGAGGAGAGGAGGGGAGAGGAGGGGAGGAGAGGAGGGGAGGGGAGGGGAGGGGAGGAGAGAGGAGGAAAGGAGAGGAGGGGAGGGGAAGGGAGGGGAGGGGAGAGGAGTGGAGGGGAGGAGAGGAGGGGAGGAGAGGAGGGGAGAGGAGGGGAGGAGAGGAGGGGAGGGGAGGGGAGGGGAGGAGAGAGGAGGGGAGAGGAGGGGAGGAGGGGAGGGAAGGGGAGGAGAGAGGAGGGGAGAGGAGGGGAGGAGGGGAGGAGAGGAGGGGAGGGGAGGGGAGGGGAGGAGAGGAGGGGAGGGGAGGGGAGGAGAGGAGTGAGGGGATGGGAGGAGAGGAGAGGGGAGGTTTGGAGAGGGGAGGGGAGGAGAGGAGAGAGGGGAGAGGGGAGGGGAGGAGAGGAGAGGAGGGGAGGGGAAGGGAGGGGAGGGGAGGAGAGGAGTGGAGGGGAGGGGAGAGGAGGGGAGGGGAGGAGGGGAGGGGAGGAGAGGAGAGGAGGGGAGTGGAGGAGAGGAGAGGAGAGGAGAGGAGAGAAGGGAGGTGGAGGAGGAGAGGAGAGGAGAGGGGAGGAGTGGAGAGGAGAGGGGAGGAGAGGAGAGGAGAGGAGAGGAGTGGAGTGAAGAGGGGAGGGGTGGAGAGGGGAGGAGAGGAGAGGAGTGGAGAGGAGGAGAGGAGAGATGGGGAGAGGAGTGGAGAGGGGAGGGGAGGGGAGGGGAGGAGAGGGGAGGGACATCGGTTCACGGGCCGAGCCAGTCGAGGGTGACGGAGGGAGGCCCAACAGGAGCCTGAGACTCGCCTAGATCAGGAACCGCTCCAGTAGACCCAGCACACGGGCCAACTGGACTTTGGAAATGCTGCTAAACATGGCGGCACCACAACGTGTAAATATGCAGAAAGAATTCCATCGTGCAGTTGCACATGTGACAAATCTTCTCAGGCCCCCTTCGGCCGTGGCTGACCATGGGTGGCTCCAGGGCGCTATTCCCTACATGGAGGACGCCTGTGCGTGACTTTGTTTAACGTGGGGAGACTGGTGCACAGACAGCCACCCCACGTGGGGTCCTTGACAGATCTGGGTCAGGATCCAGTGGCATGGAGTCCAAGACGACCGGAGACCCTTTTCTGCCGCAGCCTTCATCCGCCTTCCCAGCCGTTGTGACGCTCCACTAAGGTCAGCCATCGTCCTCCGCCTGTTCCACCGTTGAGGTCTTGGTCGGATCGCTCTTTGTCAGAGACCTCCCCCTCGACCTTACCGCCATGGGTGGCCCTACCAGGAGCATCGCTCCAGACGGCATCGCTCTCAGGATCTCAGGTCCACACGAGCTTCTCCACCACGACAAGGTGACAATCCACGGGGAAATAAAGCTTCATGAATCCATTGCACCATGAGAGGAGTAGATCGGGTAGACGAGAAGGGGAATCGAGGACCAGAGGACATAAGTTTAAGGTGATGGGGATAAATGTAATAGTAGTCTGAGGGGCAACCTTCTCACACAGAGGGTGGTGGGTGTATGGAACGAGCTGCCAGAGGAGGTAGTTGAGGCTGGGACAATTGCAATGTTTAAGAACAGTTATTCAGGTACATGGTCTGAAGAAGGGTCTGAACCCGAAACGTCGCCTATTCCATCCCTCCAGATATGCTGCCTGACCCGCTGAGTTACTCCAGCATTTTGTGTGTACATAGGTAGGACAGGTTTGGAGGGATATGGGCAAAATGCAGGCAGGTGGGACTAGTGTAAATGGGACATGTTGGCCGGTGTGGGCAAGTTGGGTCGAAGGGCCTGTTTCCGCGCTGTATCACTCTATGACAATGACTCACTGAATCATTGACCATTGAACCATTAAGACAAAACTGTAGGTAATTAACTCTGATCTCGTCCCTAAGGGTGGTGTGTGCATTTTCATTAGTGACAGGTGGAGAATTAGGCCATTCAGCCCATCAAGTCTACTCCACCATCCAATCATGGCTGATCTATCTCTCCCTCCTAACCCCATTCTCCTGCCTTTCCCCATAACCCATGACACCCGTACTTGGACTAGAGGCAGGAAACATGTTCACGATGTTGGGGGAGTCCAGAACCAGGGGCCACAGTTTGAGAATAAGGGGTAAGCCATTTAGAACGGAGACGAGGAAACACTTTTTCTCACAGAGAGTTGTGAGTCTGTGGAATTCTCTGCCTCAGGTTCTCTGGATGCTTTCAAGAGAGAGCTAGATAGGGCTCTTAAAAATAGTGGAGACAGGGGATATGGGGAGAAGGCAGGAACGGGGTATTGATTGGGGATGATCAGCCATGATCACATTGAATGGCAGTGTTGGCTCAAAGGGCCAAATGGCCTGCTCCTGCACCTATTGTCTATTGTCTAATCAAGAATGTATCTATCTCTGCCTTAAATAATATCCACTGACTTGGCCTCCACCGCCATCTGTGGCAATTTTAATCAAAATTGGAGATTTGTGGGCATCGGAGGTACAGTCATTACAGAAAAGTATACGGGCTGGAAAAGCTTCACATGAAATAGTCACATCAAGGGCGACACATCAGTTGGGATAGTTCTTAATGACAGAGAATTTCATGTTTTGCGATTTTCGTGCTATTTGGCCGAGGATAATATTTCAATTTATATTAAGAGTGTTCGATTAATCCCACATCGCCATGAATTCAATCCACTCACCTCTCTCTGAACATGTGAGGAATCCAATTGAAGTGCATCCCCAGTTTCATCCAGCACCCAAAGTGAATGCGCATCACCCATTGAAATATTCACCACTCCCCACAGCGAACATGTGGATCACAGAAATGACCGAGACACATCTAGAAAAAATAAGGCTTGTCTTGACTGACTAGCAAGATCAATTTTCCAAAATATGGTCTCCTTTTATTGAATATCTTCAACAAAATAATGGTTGAACACAAACTCAAAACCGACGCTAGGGTCGGGTGAGCGGGCGTATGGATATAGGTACGCTACAATACCTACCTTTAGCAGCGCTGCAGTTCTGCCGCTCCCCGTGTGCGTGACTTTGGCGCCTTCCAGAGGGGGGGCGGGTTTAAAATGCCGATTTTTTCTAGGCAGTCCAAGTCGATCCATGTCGGGCGATTTCGTCGCTAAAGAGAAATCGCTCGGACATTTCATTCATAAAGGTATTTTTAAACTACGCTAGATTATTTATTAACTAGAATAGTTTAAAAATCATCTTCTAAAGCTCTGAACGGTGACAGCGGAACGGACCTAACGTAGGCGATAAAAGAAGCTACACAGTTTATTTTTACATAAAAACTTGGTTTTTAGGAAGGCTTTAATCACATTTTCATGTTGCGAAAAAGGGACAAAAACAAATGTATGAACCGGCTGTATTTTTCCTCCCGACTTCACTGCAAACCGCAACGTTCCAATCCACCGCATTCCACTAAAACCCACTCGCTAGTTGATTTAAATGGCCATTAATTTACAGGCATTAAACACTAAATTCCTTCCATTTGGCCCAGAAATTCATGAAAATGAGATTTAAAAATTATGTTATATTGTGGATTGTTGTGTGAATGTTATTTGGACACTTAGGCAATTTAAAAAAAGTTTATCTTTTCTTAAGAAATGGATAGATGTTTAGATCTACTCATTGAATTTTGTAATTAGCTACAATTAGATAACTAACTAATTACATGCTTAACTTTCAGGTCATCCAAGTAAGATTGTTTCATATTTGTTTCAGAATGCTTCAATCTATAATAACTGAAAATTTCATTGAGTTCTCTTAATTTTTAAGAAAGTTATGGGCTTTTGACTGTTCTAGATCACAGCTTTTGAGTTAAGTCAATTGAAAGGCAATGGGGAACAAGATGCTAATTTCCGAGTATGAAAATGGCCATAACTTTCTCAATACTGAAGATATGACAGTGAATTAGGTGTCAAATTAAACTTCTTTTTATGCTTTATCTGATGGGATAAATTGCAGACTTGATTTTTTAAATCTCAAAATTGTGTAACTCTGCTAATGGACAGATCTCCACTTCTTTCACTCATTGGTTAGTTCTGGGGTTTTCCTTTTTTATTTTTCGTGTTTAAATTTTTTTTTTCTTTCTCTTTTCTTCTTTATTTCCTTTTTCCTTTTTCTTTTTTTCCGATCTAGTTATTAGTTCATAAAATGTTAAAACTCAAGCAGTGCAAAAATCGTATAATGGTTCTGTCGATCATTCTCTCTTTGTACAATTGCTTCTAATAAAATAAATATTTAAAAAGCAAAGAAATATTCACCACTGGTGTTTGAGGGGAATAAAGCGTTTTTGTTGCGTGCTATCCAGTCAGCGGGAAGACAACACATGATTACGATCGAGCCGTCCACAGTGTAGAGATCCAGGGTAAAGGGGAAAACGTTTAGCGCAAGGTAAAGTCCAGTAAAGTCCGATTGAAAATAGTCCGAGGGTCTCCAGTGAGGTAGATGGGAGGTCAGGACCACTCTCTGGTTGTGATAGGATAGACAATAGACAATAGGTGCTTCGAGCCAGCACCGCCATTCAATGTGATCATGGCTGATGCAGAACGGAGACGGGGAAACATTTTTTCACACTAAGAGTTGTGAGTCTGTGGAATTCTCTGCCTCAGAGGGGGGTGGAGGCCGGTTCTCTGGATGCTTTCAAGAGAGAGCTAGATGGGGCTCTTAAAGATAGCGGAGTCAGGGGATATGGGGAGAAGGCAGGAATGGGGTACTGATTGTGGATGATCAGCCATAATCACATTGAATGGAGGTGTTGGCTCGAAGGGCTGAATGGCCTACTCCTGCACCTACTATCTATTGTCTAATGTCTATCCCCAATCAGTACCCAATCAGTAGGATGGTTCAGTTGCTTGATAACAGCTGGGAAGAGTTAAAGAAGGAACTGCAGATGCTGGAAAATCGAGGGTACACAAAAGGCTGGAGAAACTCAGCGGGTGCAGCAGCATCTAAGGAGCGAAGGAGATAGGCGAAGTTTCGGGTCGAGACCCTTCTTCAGACAACAGCTGGGAAAAAACTGTCCCCGAATCTGGAGGCGTGCGCTCGTTTCCACACTTCTGTACCTCTTGCCTGATGGGAGAGTGGAGAAGAGGGAGTGGCCGGGGTGAGACTGGTCCTTGATGATGCTGCTGGCCTTGCCAACGTGACAATAGTCAACCAAACCAAATAAATTCTCCCATCGACACAAGGCGCGAAAGTGGATCAGGAAACAGTAGGTATGTTACAAAACTTGCCTTCAGCGGCGCTGCAGTTCTGTCACTGGCCGTGTGCGCGACTTTGGCGCCTTTGGGGGGGGGGGGGGGGGAGGGCGGGGTTAAAATGCGGTTTTCCAATGCCTTCCAGAATTATATTTTCTCGGAGTGCGATCTATTTCTGGAGGTTCGTACCGACTGCCGGCAAGTGAATTTTTTTTTTTTTTAATCGCCCGACTATTTCAGCGCTGGAGTAAAATAAAAATTAGCTCCTAATACCGTGAACGCCGACAACGTGGACGGATTTTACGTAGGGGACAGGTAAAGGAAAGCTGTTTATTTTTTCATATAAACTTACTTGTTGAGATGACCTTAATCAGCATTTCATGTTGCGAAACGGTGATTTAGTCCCCATACAAACCGGCAGTATTTTTCCTGCCGATATGGGGTTTAAATTCATCGCAACCACAACGTTCCAATCCATCGCGTTCCAGAAAATCCCACTAGCAAGCTGTTTAAAATGGCCATTAATTTATGGGCATTAAACACTAAATTCCTTCAATTTGGCCTATAAATTAATGACAATTACATTTAAAAATCATGTTATATTGTGAATTATTGTGTGAATGTTATTTGGACACTTATGCTTTTAAAAAAATGTTAATATTTTCTTAAGAAATGGTTAGATGGTTAGATCTAGTAATTTAATCTAGATCTAGTAAATGATTTGACTATAAGAGCAGGGAGGTTCTACTTCAGTTGTACAGGGTCTTGTTGAGACCACAGCTGGAGTATTGCGTACAGTTCTGGTCTCCAAATCTGAGGAAGGACATTATTGCCGTAGCGGGATTACAGAGAAGTTTCACCAGACTGATTCCTGGGATGTCAGGACTGTCTTATGAAGAAAGACTGGATAGACTCGGTTTATACTCTCTAGAATTTAGGAGATTGTGAGGGGATCTTATAGAAACTTACAAAATTCTTAAGGGGTTGGACAGGCTAGATGCAGGAAGATTGTTCCCGATGTTGGGGAGGTCCAGGACCAAGGGGTCACAGCTTAAGGATAAGGGGGAAATCCTTTAGGACCGAGATGAGAAGGACTTTTTTCACACAGAGAGTGGTGGGTCTCTGGAACTCTCTGCCACAGAGGGTATTTGAGGCCAGTTCATTGGCTATATTTAAGAGGGAGTTAGATGTGGCCCTTGTGGCTAAGGGGATCAGAGGGTATGGAGAGAAGGCAGGTATGGGATACTGAGTTGGATGATCAGCCATGATCATATTGAATGGCGTTGCAGGCTCGAAGGGCCGAATGGCCTACTCCTGCACCTAATTTCTATGTTTCTATGTTTCTATGTAATTAACCATATAACCATATAACAATTACAGCACGGAAACAGGCCTTCTCGGCCCTTCCAGTCCGTGCCGACCATTTATTTTCCCCTAGTCTCATCTACCTGCACTCAGACCATACCCCTCCATTCCCTTCCCGTCCATATACCTATCCACTTTACTTTTAAATATTAAAATCAATCCTGCCTCCACCACTTCTGCTGGAAGATCATTCCACACAGCCACCACTCTCTGAGTAAAGAAGTTCCCCCTCGTGTTACCCCTAAACCTCTGTCCCTTAATTC
>OY740783.1:1845040-1912540 GCA_963514005.1 Raja brachyura | reverse complement strand
TCAATCAACTCCCCTGCTTGAAGCCACAGATCCCTACTATTCCCATTGCTTGCAGCAAGGAGACTGTTCAGCTCATATCCTTGTTTGCTGAATAAACAAACAAACATACATAAGGATTTGAGTATAGGAGCAGGGAGGTTCTACTGCAGTTGTACAGGGTCTTGGTGAGACCACACCTGGAGTATTGCGTACAGTTTTGGTCTCCAAATCTGAGGAAGGACATTATTGCCATAGAGGGAGTGCAGAGAAGGTTCACCAGACTGATTCCTGGGATGTCAGGACTGTCTTATGAAGAAAGACTGGATAGACTCGGTTTGTACTCTCTAGAATTTAGGAGATTGAGAGGGGATCTTATAGAAACTTACAAAATTCTTAAGGGGTTGGACAGGCTAGATGCAGGAAGATTGTTCCCGATGTTGGGGAGGTCCAGGACAAGGGGTCACAGCTTAAGGATAAGGGGGAAATCCTTTAAGACTTTTTTCTCACCACACAGAGAGTGGTGGGTCTCTGGAACTCTCTGCCACAGAGGGTAGTTGAGGCCAGTTCATTGGCTATATTTAAGAGGGAGTTAGATGTGGCCCTTGTGGTTAAGGGATCAGAGGGAATGGAGAGAAGGCAAGTACAGGATACTGAGTTGGATGATCAGCCATGATCATATTGAATGGTGGTGCAGGCTCGAAGGGCTGAATGGCCTACTCCTGCACCTATTTTCTATGTTTCTATGTTTCTATCTGAAGAAGGGTCTCGACCCAAAACGCCACCTATTCCTTCGCTCCTTAGATACTGCCTCACCCGCTGAGTTTCTCCAGCATTTTTGTCTACCTTGGATTATTCCAGCATCTGCAGTTCCTTCTTAAACTATAAAGTCCAGTCTGTACAATATTGTTCTGTGGACCTGCCCTCTTGTCTCTTTTCCATTTTACAGTGACACGGATAAACTTGGACCCGTCTCAGAAAAGCTGCTAATATCTTCAAAAGAAGCCGGCATGGTTGTGCAGCGGGTAGTGCTGCTGCCTCACAGCGCCAGAGACTCAGGTTCGATCCTGACCACGGGTGCTGTCTGTACGGAGTTTGTACGCTCTCCCCATGACCTGCGTGGGTTTTCTTCGAGATCTTCAGTTTTCTCCCATACTCCAAAGACGTGCAGTTTTGTAGGTTAATTGGCTTGGTAAATGTAAAAATTTTCACTAGTAAACATAGAAACATAGAAATGAGGTGCAGGAGTAGGCCATTCGGCCCTTCGAGCCTGCACCGCCATTCAATATGATCATGGCTGATCATCCAACTCAGTATCCCGTACCTGCCTTCTCTCCATACCCTCTGATCCCCTTAGCCACAAGGGCCACATCTAACTCCCTCTTAAATATAGCCAATGAACTGGCCTCAACTACCCTCTGTGGCAGAGAGTTCCAGAGACCCACCACTCTCTGTGTGAAAAAAGTCCTTCTCATCTCGGTCCTAAAGGATTTCCCCCTTATCCTTAAGCTAGTGTGTGTCGGATAGTGTTAGTGTGCGGGGATCGCTGGTCGGTGCGGACCCAGTGGGCCGAAGGGTCTATTTCTGCTCTGCATCTCTGAACTAAACTAAACTAAACTAAACTTGCCGAACTTCTGCGGACAAACCACTGTGTTTGGAATGGAAAGAATTCACCTTTGCAGATGTCAAAGTCATTTGAAAGTGGATCTGTTCGTTGTTGCGTGAGGTGTTATATTAAAATTGCCCTTTAAGGAAATATTTTACTCTTTGTACAAGTAATGCATTAATTACCTTCCTTTTGCAGAGAGTAATGAAGAAATCAAGATGGGTGCTTGTGATTGATTTAACTTTTGAATTTTTCATGCAATTGGAATGCATTTTTAATAATGAAAGCAGAGTGTCCAATCAAGCCCATCTCTGATTTCGACTTGTAGACATCTCAAGGACTTCAATTAGCAGCCTTCTGGTAAAAAGCTAATCAAAGCCACTTTAGCCCGGTAGTTTGTTATCCTCAGTTAAAATAGATGATATAAGGTTCGTCATAGAGTCCGAATACAAGGAGAGAGGTCCTTCAGCCCAACTTGTCTATGCCCACCAAGATGCCCCATCTACACAGGCTGACCCAGGCTGCCTCCTCCCCTTCCCACCTCTCCCTCGGCCCTCGGGCCCTGGCATTCCTTCTCTCTCTATCGCTCCCCCACCCAAGTCGCACTAGCTTCTCATTTTCACACCACAAACAGCTTACAATGGCCTGTTTCCTTCATCATCGATACTTTTTTGCATATCTTTCATTCATTGTTCTTTATCTCTCCACATCACCGTCTATATCTCTCGTTTCCCTGATCCATGACCAGTCTGAAGAAGGGTCTCGACCCGAAACGCCGCCTATCTCCTTCGCTCCTTAGATGCTGCTGCACCCGCTGAGTTTCTCCAGCTTTGTGTGTGCCCCATCTACACTGCTAGACGAGGTAGTTGAGGCAGGGACTATAACAATATTTAAAGGACATTTGTTTAAGAAAGAACTGCAGACGCTGGAAAAATCCAAGGTAGACAAAAAAACTGGAGAAACTCAGAGGGTGAGGGAATGGTACCCGGACGTGGCCGAGAAGCCAAATAACCAAAAGCGGGATGACAAAAGGCAAACTCACCGAATGGCCACTCTGCCAAAAAGTTAAATAACGGACATGACATTTTCCCACACAAGCTATTATTTGATTTTTTGGCAGAGCGGCCATTCGGTTAATTAGTCTGTAGACGACGCAGCCTTTCACTTAGGTGGTGTTTCGGCAGAGCGGCATTCGGTGCGTTGGCTTGTAGGCGTCCCGTCCTTTCGGTTATTCGGCGTTTTGGCCTTGTTTCCATTTGGCTATTTAGCTTTGACTTCTTTGCTCCGGCTTCTCGTCCATCGGATCCACATCCGCACACAGAGGCAGCATCTATGGAGCGAAGGAATAGGCGATGTTTCGGGCCAAGACACAACAGATTGAACCCAGGTCTCCGGCGCTGCATTCACTGCAAGGCAGCAACTCTACCGCCGCGCCACTGTGACCGCCCACTTCGAGATGTATTAGAGAGAGTTAGATGTAGCTCTCAGGGCTAACGGAATCAAGGGATTTGGGGAGAAAGCAGGAACAAGGTGCTAATTCTGGATGTTAAAGAAGGAACTGCAGATGCTGGAGAATCGAGGGTTACACAAAAAGCTGGAGAAACTCAGCGGGTGCATCAGCATCTAATGGGCGAAGGAGATAGGCGACGTTTCGGGTCGAGACCCTTCTTCAGACCCTGCTAATTCTGGATGATCAGCCATGATCATATTGAATGGCGGTGCTGGCTCAAAGGACCGAATGGCCTACTCCTACACCTATTTTCTATGTTTCTATGTTTCTAAAAGACTATGCATTCATGCTAACTATTCCCCTCATTATTCTATAATCCTTTCTAAGATCACCCCTCATCCTCCTGCGCTCCAAGGAATAAAGACCCAGGGTGCTCAACCTCTCCCTATAGCTCACACCCTCTAGTCCCGGCAACATCCTTGTAAATCTTCTCTGTACCCTTTCCAGCTAGACAACATCTTTCCTATAACATGGTGCCCAGAACTGAACACAATATTCTAAATGTGGTCTCACCAACGCCTTATACAACTGCAACATGACCTCCCAACTTCTATACTCAATACTCTGACTGATGAAGGCCAAAGTGCCAAAAGCCTTGTTGGCCACCTTATCTACTTGCGACTCGACCTTCAAGGAAGCATGCACCTGTACTCCTAGATCCCTCTGCTCTACAACACTACCCAGAGGCCGACCATTCACTGTGTAGGTCCTGCCCTTGTTCGACGTCCCAAAATGCAACACCTCACACTTCTCTGTATTAAATTCCATCAACCATTCCTCCGCCCACCTGGCCAATCGATCCAGATCCTGCTGCAATCGTTCACAACCACCTTCACAATCTGCAAAACCACCCACTGTTGTATCATCAGCAAACTTGCTAATCTTGCCCTGTATGTTCTCATCCAAATCATTGATGTAGATGACAAACAGTAACGGGCCCAGCACCGAACCCTGAGGCACACCACTAGTCACAGGCCTCCAGTCTGAGAAGCAACCTTCCACCATCACCCTCTGCTTCCTTCCATGGAGCCAATTTGCTATCCATTCAGCTATCTCTCCTTGGATCCCATGCCATCTAACCTTCCACAGCTATAATATATATATTATTATTGATTAACATATATTTGTGTTATTGTGTTAATAGTCTTATGCTGCAACAAGTAAATCTGTCATTGTTCTGTTGCCAGTACATATGGCAATTAAACACTCATGATAGTTGCAATACAGAGGTGAACTAGACTTGAGATAGAAACATAGAAACATAGAATTTAGGTGCAGGAGTGGGCCATTCGGCCCTTCGAGCCTGCACCGCCATTCAATATGATCATGGCTGATCATCCAACTCAGTATCCCGTACCTGCCTTCTCTCCATACCCCCTGATCCCTTTAGCCACAAGGGCCACATCTAACTCCCTCTTAAATATAGCCAATGAACTGGCCTCAACTACCCCTTCTGTGGCAGAGAGTTCCAGAGACCCACCACTCTCTGTGTGAAAAAAGTCCTTCTCATCTCGGTCTTAAAGGATTTCCCCCTTATCCTTAAGCTGTGACCCCTTGTCCTGGACCTCCCCAACATCGGGAACAATCTTCCTGCATCTAGCCTGTCCAACCCCTTAAGAATTTTGTACGTTTCTATAAGATCGAAATGAGATGAGCACATAAAGCTGGTAGACAAAAGTGCTGGAGAAACTCAGCGGGTGCAGCAGCATCTATGGAGCGAAGGAAATAGGCAACGTTTCAACCCGAAACCCTGAAGGAAATAGGTAACGTTTCAGCCCGAAACGTTGCCTATTTCCTTCGCTCCATAGATGCTGCTGCACCCGCTGAGTTTCTCCAGCACTTTTGTCTACCTTCAATTTTTCAGCATCTGCAGTTCCTTCTTAAGCACATAAAGCTGGAGTAACTCAGCGGCTCTGACAGTCTCAGTCCAAGTCGTTGTCCAAGTTTCAAAGTCGTCTCGTTGTGTCTCATTGTCTGCAACTTGTTTTCACCTGCTTCTGTGACTGTCTGTAAAGTTACACTTAACTAAGTGTGTGAGGTAGACAAGAATTGCTGGAGACACTCAGAGGGTGAGGCAGCATCTATGGAGAAAAGGAGTAGGCGATGTTTTGGGTCACGACCCGATACCTCACCTATTCCTTCGCTCCATAGATGCTGCCTCACCCGTTGAGTTTCTCCAGCATTTTTTGCCCACTTTCAATTTTTCCAGCATCTGCAGTGCCTTCTTGAATCATATAAGATTGTTAAGGGTTTGGACACGCGAGAGGCAGGAAACATGTTCCCGATGTTGGGGGAGTCCAGAACCAGGGGCCACAGTTTAAGAATAAGGAGTAAGCCATTTAGAACGGAGACAAGGAAACAGTTTTTCTCACAGAGAGTTGTGAGTCTGTGGAATTCTCTGCCTCAGAGGGCGGTGGAGGCCGGTTCTCTGGATGCTTTCAAGAGAGAGCTAGATAGGGCTCTTAAAAATAGCGGAGTCAGGGGATATGGGGAGAAGGCAGGAACAGGGTACTGATTGGGGATGATCAGCCATGATCACATTGAATGGTGGTGCTGGCTCGAAGAGCAAAATGGCCTTCTCCTGCACCTATTGTCTATTCTGAAACGGAACTAAATGTGAGGAACGAGAATTGGAAGAGCAAATATGTAAAGAGATAGCAGATATTAGTAGTAAGCACAAGGTAGTGATTGTGGGAGATTTCAACTTTCCACACATAGACTGGGAAACACATTCTGTAAATGGGCTGGATGGTTTGGAGTTTGTAAAATGTGTGCAGGGTAGTTTTTTGCAGCAATACATAGAGGTGCCTACTAGAGGAGGGGCAGTGCTGGACCTCCTGTTAGGAAATGAGACGGGACAGGTGGCGGAGGTATGCGTAGGGGAGCACTTCGGGTCCAGTGATCACAATACCATTAGTTTCAATATAATTATGGAGAAGGACAGAACTGGGCCTAGGGTTGAGATTTTTGATTGGAGAAAGGCTAACTTTAACGAGATGCGAGATGATTTAAAAGGAGTGAACTGGGACATTTTGTTTTATGGGAAAGATGTAGAGGAGAAATGGAGGACATTTAAAGGGGAAATTTTAAGAGTACAAAATCTTTATGTTCCTGTTCGGTTGAAAGGAACCAGTAAAAATTGGAAAGAGCCCTGGTTTTCAAGGGAAATTGGATATCTTGTTCGGAAAAAGAGGGAGATCTACAATAATTATAAGCAGCATGAAGTAAATGAGGTGCTTGAGGAGTATAAGGAATGTACAAAGAATCTTAAGAAAGAAATTAGAAAAGCTAAAAGAAGATATGAGGTTGCTTTGGCAAGTAAGGTGAAAGTAAATCCAAAGGGTTTCTACAGCTATATTAATAGCAAAAGGATAACAAGGGATAAAATTGGTCCATTGGAGAGACCGAGTGGACAGCTATCTGCAGAGCCAAAAGAGATGGGGGAGATATTGAACAATTTCTTTTCTTCGGTATTCACCAAGGAGAAGGATATTGAATTATGTGAGGTAAGGGAAACTAGTAGAGTAGCTATGGATACTATGAGTTTCAAAGTAAAAGAAGTACTGGCACTTTTGAAAAATATAAAAGTGGATAAGTCTCCAGGTCCTGACAGGATATTCCCTAGGACATTGAGGGAAGTTAGTATAGAAATAGCCGGGGCTATGACAGAAATATTCCAAATGTCATTAGAAATGGGAATAGTCCCCGAGGATTGGCGCACTGCGCATGTTGTTCCATTGTTTAAAAAGGGTTCTAAAAGTAAACCTAGCAATTATAGACCGGTTAGTTTGACTTCAGTGGTGGGCAAATTAATGGAAAAGATACTTAGAGATAATATATATAAGTATCTGGATAAAGAGGGTCTAATTAGGAACAGTCAACATGGATTTATGCCTGGAAGGTCATGTTTGACTAATCTTCTTGAATTTTTTGAAGAGGTTACTAGGGAAATTGACGAGGGTAAAGCAGTGGATGTTGTCCGTATGGACTTCAGTAAGGCCTTTGACAAGGTTCCTCATGGAAGGTTGGTTAAGAAGGTTCAACTGTTGGGTGTAAATGCAGGAATAGCAAGATGGATTCAACAGTGGCTGAATGGGAGAAGCCAGAGAGTAATGGTGGATGGCTGTTTGTCGGGTTGGAGGCAGGTGACTAGTGGGGTGCCTCAGGGATCTGTGTTGGGTCCTTTGTTGTTTGTCATGTACATCAATGATCTGGATGAAGGGGTGGTAAATTGGATTAGTAAGTATGCAGATGATACCAAGATAGGGGGTGTTGTGGATAATGAAGAGGATTTCCAAAGTCTACAGAGTGATTTAGGCCAGTTGGAAAAATGGGCTGAAAGATGGCAGATGGAGTTTAATGCTGATAAATGTGAGGTGCTACACCTTGGCAGGACAAATCAAAATAGGACGTACATGGTAAATGGTAGGGAATTGAAGAATACAGTTGAACAGAGGGATCTGGGAATAACCGTGCATAGTTCCTTGAAGGTAGAATCTCATATAGATAGGGTGGTAAAGAAAGCTTTTGGTATGCTAGCCTTTATAAATCAGAGCATTGAGTATAGAAGCTGGGATGTAATGTTAAAATTGTACAAGGCGTTGGTGAGACCAAATCTGGAGTATGGTGTGCAGTTTTGGTCGCCCAATTATAGGAAGGATGTCAACAAAATAGAGAGGGTACAGAGGAGATTTACTGGAATGTTGCCTGGGTTTCAACAGCTAAGTTACAGAGATAGGTTGAATAAGTTAGGTCTTTATTCTCTGGAACGCAGAAGGTTAAGGGGGGACTTGATAGAGGTCTTTAAAATGATGAGAGGGATAGACAGAGTTAATGTGGACAAGCTTTTCCCTTTGAGAATAGGGAAGATTCAAACAAGAGGACATGACTTTAGAATTAAGGGACAGAGGTTTAGGGGTAACATGAGGGGGAACTTCTTTACTCAGAGAGTGGTAGCGGTGTGGAATGAGCTTCCAGTGGAAGTGGTGGCGGCAGGTTCGTTGGTATCATTTAAAAATAAATTGGATAGGCATATGGATGAGAAGGGTATGGAGGGTTATGGTATGAGTGCAGGCAGGTGGGACTAAGGGAAAAATGTTGTTCGGCACGGACTTGAAGGGCCGAGATGGCCTGTTTCCGTGCTGTAATTGTTATATGGTTATATGGTTATATGGAATGGTGGTGCTGGCTCGAAGAGCAAAATGGCCTCCTCCTGCACCTATTGTCTATTCTGAAACGGAACTAAATGTGAGTGAGATACATGCAGTAGCTGATCAAACCTCTCACAAAATTGACATTGCTTTTTTTTCTCTCGTTTGAGTTAAATACGAACCGTGGAGAGTGTGGAGACATTGACTGACAGTGTGACGTGCTGAATGCCACCTTGAAGTTGCTGCAACTGATTAGAAACTGCCTGAGGGACAACTCTTCCACCCGGTGCATACAGTAACGCCTCCAAAACTTTCCTGCCAGGATCCTAGCTCACTCCTAGCCTCATTTGTTCATCACCCTTTGTTAGCTCTCTTTTGTATCCTGATCTGACAGCAGAATCTCGCCTTTTATTTCAAACCCTCTTGGGTCCTAATTTACCTCCGTGAAGTTGGCACTGTGCCAGTTCTGAACTCCCCTGACTCATGTTACTCCCCTCATTGTCAGCCATGTCTGATTCCTCAGTCCCCAGGAACCTCGAGGTCTCTCTGTACCTTCTACCTCGACCATCGCCGTAGCCTCAGGTCTGAAGAAACGTCACCTATCCATGTTCTCCACAGATGCTGTCTGACCCGCTGAGTTACTCCAGCACTCTGTGAAACGTCACCTATCCATGTTCTCCACAGATGCTGCCTGACCCGCTGAGTTACTCCAGCACTCTGTGAAACATCACCTATCCATGTTCTCCACAGATGCTGCCTGCCAGGCCTGTATACTCTGGGATTCAGAAGGATCAGAGGGTATCTCATTGAAACATGTAAGATTATTAAGAGTTTGGACATGCTAGAGGCAGGAACCATGTTCCCGATGTTGGGGGAGTCCAGAACCAGAGGCCACAGTTTAAGAATAAGAAAGTCGGGTGAGTGGCGCAACGCGGCGCAAAGTGAGGCGAACGTGGAGCGAAGTCTAAGGTAAGTTCGCCGGGACAGAGAGGGACACACAGAGAGAGGCACAGAGGCACACACACACAGAGGGCCACGGAGCCACACACAGAGAGGGTCACGGAGGCACCTACAGATAGGTTCACGGAGGCACGACGTCGAGACGGTGTGTAATGCGTCGAGGCGACTGCGAGCCGACAAGCCATTGCCGCGCGGAATTTTTGAACATGTTCAGCGATGTCGGGACGAACTCCGCACAATTCCGCACGGCTCCGGCGATCGAAGTGGGACAGGCCCCGCGACGCCGGACGGCTCAAGTGACCACGTTAGGTCGCGCTAATCGCATGGAATTGCATGCTGGTGGGACAGGCCCTTTAATGTGTTTGTATCAAACTCATCCCTCTGTTATTTTAATGGATAATTATTTTAATAATGATAGTTACAAGTGATGAGGGGAATCTGAGCTGAAGATGCAAGGTATTTACAGGATGTATCCAGCACTGCAGCTTCCATGCTAATGTTTAGCTGCTGCGGAAACTATTCAGCAGCGGCTGACAGTAATCTTACAATTCTACATGCGATTCTTGCAACAAACCATCAAGTGTCCAACGCACTCTGCACTGGGATGTAATATTCCCACTATGTATGTATTATTAGTTTGCATCTATTTATATGTGTAACGATACAGTCGAGGAACGGCCCTTCGGCCCACAATGTTGGTGCCAAACATACTTCATGTCCATAGGCCCTCGGAGCAGAATTAGACCATTCGGCCCATCCCGTCTACTCCACCATTCAATCATGGCTGATCTATCTCTCCCTCTCTTGGTTCTTCTTGGTTACTTGGTCCTCCAAAATATTCCAACTGGAATTTAAACTGGAAGTGGTGAAGGGAGGGGTTTAGCCAGAGAGGGTTATTGGGAAGAAAGTGCCACTTTAAATTTAGTTGCATCTGGCTGGGCAACCGTGGCTTGGTGGAGATTATTCCATGCTTTAATAGTGCGTGGAAAGAACGAATTGCTGTACACATCTGTCTTTGAGGCTGGGACCACAAATTGGATCGAATGCCCTCGTCTGCACCTAATTGGTTTGGGGTTGGTGTAGGTCTTGTGATCTATGTCTAGCTGACCATTTAACATTTTGTAAAAATAGGTCAAACGGTGAACTTCACATGTGTCTTGGAGAGGGTTCCACCCCGCCCAGAGAATTCAGACGTTTGGTGACACTCGCTTCTCTCTCGTAGGTGTTAGTAACAAATCGAGCAATCAAAGGCTTCCCACCGGGCCGCTTGCGGGCAGAAGGTTTCCGCCGGTCCGTGGCTGTGGACTGGCAACGCGGCCGGAGACCTTTATCGAGGCACAGCTCGAGGTCTCGATGCCTCCCGGATCGCCACGTGAATGCCCGGCCGGGACCTCGTGGGTCGTACGGAGGAGCCGGGCCTCATGTGTCGGGGTCCGTGTTGGCAGACGGAGCCCACGGCTGGGTCCGGTTCGGTACCCACGGAGGTGGGCAGTGGGGCATCCACAGCGGTGAGGCCTCGCGACGATGGGGCCACGAGGGTAAACCCCTGGTCGACGGTCAATGAAAGCATGGAGGACCATCGTGACGGGGGGGGGGACAAAAGGAGGTGCCGGCGTGCTTTGTAACTCTCACAGCACCGTAGCCGGTCGCTGTTTATATACGTTGGGCACGCAAGCAAAGAATCTCACCGTACCTAGTCACATGTGACAAGACCGTCTTCCATTCTAACCCCACTCTCCTGAGATCACACCTGTAGCATTGTGTACAGTTTTGGTCCCCTAATTTGAGGAAGGACATTCTTTCTATTGAGGGAGTGCAGCGTAGGTTTACAGGGTTAATTCCCGGGATGGCGGGGCTTGGACACACTAGAGGCAGGAAACATGTTCCCGATGTTGGGGGAGTCCAGAACCAGGGGCCACAGTTTAAGAATACGGAGTAAGCCATTTAGAACGATGTCGAGGAAACACTTTTTCTCACAGAGAGTGGTGGGTCTGTGGAATTCTCTGCCTCAGAGGGCGGTGGAGGCAGGTTCTCTGGATACTTTCAAGAGAGAGCTAGATAGGGTTCTTAAAGATAGCGGTGTCAGGGGAAACATAGAACATAGAAACATAGAAATTAGGTGCAGGAGTAGGCCATTCAGCCCTTCGAGCCTGCACCGCCGTTCAATATGATCATGGCTGATCATCCAACTCAGTATCCCGTACCTGCCTTCTCTCCATACCCTCTGATCCCATTAGCCACAAACTACCCTCTGTGGCAGAGAGTTCCAGAGACCCACCACTCTCTGTGTGAAAAAAGTCCTTCTCATCTCGGTCCTAAAGGATTTCCCCCTTATCCTTAAGCTGTGACCCTGGACCTCCACAACAATCTTCCTGCATCTAGCCTGTCCAACCCCTTAAGAATTTTGTACGTTTCTATAAGATCCCCTCTCAATCTCCTAAATTCTAGAGAGTATAAACCGAGTCTATCCAGTCTTTCTTCATAAGACAGTCCTGACATCCCAGGAATCAATCCGGTGAACCTTCTCTGCACTCCCTCTATGGCAATAATGTCCTTCCTCAATTTGGAGACCAGAACTGTACGCAATACTCCAGGTGTGGTCTCACCAAGACCCTATACAACTGAAGTAGAACCTCCCTGATCCTATACTCAAATCCTTTTGCTATGAAAGCTAACATACCATTCGCTGTCTTCACTGCCTGCTGTACCTGCATGCCTACTTTCAATGACTGGTGTACCATGACACCCAGGTCGCGCTGCATCTCCCCTTTTCCTAATCGGCCACCATTTAGATAATAGTCTGCTTTCCTGTTTTTGCTACCAAAGTGGATAACCTCACATTTATCCACATTATACTGCAACTGCCAAACATTTGCCCACTCACCCAGTCTATCCAAGTCACCTTGCAGCCTCCTAGCATCCTCCTCACAGCTAACACTGCCCCCCAGCTTCGTGTCATCTGGTGCACAAGTCAATAGAAATGATTCTTATCAATTTTATGTGAGGAACAGAATGAGGCCATTCGGCCCATCATGTCTGCGCCATTCAATCATGGCTGATCTATCTCTCCCTCCTAACCCCTTTCTCCTGCTTTCTTCCCAATTTCAACTACCAGAGGTAAAACTGGCAGACTGTGTTCTTGGAGACAGGGATGTCTAATTTGTTCAGTTCAGTTCAGTATTATTTGTCATATGTAGGTTAATACAGAGTCAACGGAACAATGAAATGTTTTTGACAAGACAACGGGTCACCTCAGCAATGATATTCCCCTATTATGGTTTAGATGGAAACAGTTTCTTTACCTTGGATTTTTTTAACCCAAGGCAGCTTTGTTTTCTGCTTTTCTCTAGTTCCCAATAGAAACCGTGTTGTTACCAATTCAACCAATACAATTTTTTCCCTCTAATTCAATCGTCCCTCTAATTCACTCGCATCACGAAATAAATGGTTGGAGCAGAACTGCCTGTGTATGGATGAATGTCTTTACTTTCTCCAAAGAGTATTTAAAAGTACACAATCCCAGTTTCAATCGTATCATAAAATGATAATTCTCCAGGATAACCTGATCATCCCAATCTATATATAACTCACAAAAAAAGACACAAAGTGCTGGAGGCACTTGGCGGGTCAGACAGCATCCCTGGAGAACATGGACAGGTAACCATTCGGGTCGGGACCCGTCTTCAGACTGATTCAAAGAAGGGTCCCAACCAGAATCACCACCTCCACAAACCTCATTTCACACAGTGTTGTGAATCTGTGGAATTCTCTGCCTCAGAGGGCAGCGGAGGCCAATTCTCTGTATGCTTTCAAGAAAGAGTTGGATAGAGCTCTTAAAGATAGCAGAGTCAGGGGATATGGGCAGAAGGCAGCAAAAGGGGTACTGAGTGTGGATGATCAGCCGTGATCACATTGAATGGCGGTACTGGCTCGAAGGGCCGAATGGCCTACTCTTGCACCTATTGTCTATTGTCTTTTTTCAGTAAACAGCATCTACAGTTCCTTGTACCTCCTTATACACCAGTCACCCCTGAAATTACTATCTCCTTCTTTACAACCGGGACATGGGGAGAAGGCAGGAACGGGGTACTGATTGGGGATGATCAGCCATGATCACATTGAATGGCGGTGCTGCACCTATTATCTATTGTCTATTGCCTTCTCCCCATAGCCCCAATACCCCTGATATGATCTAATCTTTAAGGCAGAGATGGATAGATTCTCGATTTGTACGGGTGTCAGGGGTTATGGGGAGAATGGGGTCGAGAGGAAAAGATAGATCAGCCATGATTGAATGGTGGAGTAGACTTAGAGTCACAGAGTGATACAGTGTGGAAACAGGCCCTTCGGCCCAACTTGCCCACACCGGCCAACAATGTCCCAGCTGCACTTGTCCCACTTGCCTGTGCTTGGTCCATATCCCTCCAAACCTGTCCTATCCATGTACCTGCCCAACTATTTCTTAAACAATGGGATAGTCCCAGCCTCAACTACCTCCTCTGGCAGCCTGTTCCATACACCCACCACCCTCCGTGTGAAAATGGTTACCCCTCGGATTCCTATTAAATATTTTCCCTCTTCCCCTTTCTCCCTCCTTCCCCTCCCCTTCCCAGCTCTCCCGCTGCCCAATGCCTCTGCCTCTTCCTTCCTTCTTCCCCCTCCCACCCCCACATCAGTCTGAAGAAGGGTCTCGACCCGAAACGTCGTCTATTTCCTTCGCTCCATAGACGCTGCCTCACCCGCTGAGTTTCTCCAGCATTTTTGTCTACCTTCGATTTTTCCAGCATCTGCAGTTCTTTCTTAAACAAATCTTTTCCCCTTCACCTTGAACCTGTGTCCTCTGGTCCTCGATTCCCCTACTCTGGGTAAAAGACTCTGTGCGTCTAAATGGGTCGAATGGCCTACTTCTGCTCCAATGGCGTATACGCACTTAAACGTAGCTGCCTCCACCACGACCACCCCCTGGCAGCACGTCCCAGACCACCACCACCTGCCCAACTAATTAACATCATAAGTTACTACTGCACTTTTTTTCTTCTAAACCAGCATCTGCAGTTCCTCGTTTCAACTTAAAAAAAATTCCTTTGGACAGATACATGGAAAGGAAAGGTTCAGAGGGATATGGACCAAGACCAAGAAGCTGGGATTAATTTATACGAGGCATCTTGGACAATAGACAATAGACAATAGGTGCAGGAGTAGGCCATTCAGCCCTTCGGGCCAGCACCGCTATTCAATGTGATCATGGCTGATCATCCCCAATCAGTACCCCGTTCCTGCCTTGGGTTGGCACGGATGAGTAGGGCAGAAGGGTCTGTTTCTTGAGCTGTATGCCTCTGATTCAAACGATCACAAACTCGGCAAGATTAGATCCTTATACTCAGCGAATATATTCTCTTTATATTAATTAGGGGCGGCACGGTGGTGCAGCGGTAGAGTCGCTGCCTCACAGCGCCAGAGACCCGGGTTCCATCCCGACTACGGGCGCTGCCTGTGCGGAGTTTGTACGTTCTCCCCGTGACCTGCGTGGGTTTTCTCCGAGATCTTCAGTTTCCTCCCACACTCCAAAGACGTGCTGGTTCGGAGGTTAATTGTCTTGTAAAAATGTGAAAATTGTCCCTAGTGGGGTGTAGGGTAGTGCTAGTGTGCAGGGTGGTCGCTGGTCAGCACGGGTATCATGGGCCGAAGGGCCTGTTTCCACACTGTTTCTCTAAAGGCTAAACGAAAGTCTGAAGAAATCACCCACACAACAAGATTAGATGGCTGCACTCAGCGAATATCCATCAATTTCTTGTTCACCTGGGAAATGGGACAAAGCCGGTGTGGAAATTTAGCGGATAATAAAACATGCCAGAAAACAATTCAAACAAGGACAAATGGAGTCATTTTAAAACAGACAGCAACCTTCCGCATCTTAGAAATAACCAACACAAAATCGGATCCGTGGCAACAGAAGCCATCAAATATTTACTCAGCGATCCCAGCGTGGAACTTCTGGGCTTTCATAGATTCGTGTTCATAATTGATAGTTGGGCGAGTCCAGAACCAGGGGCCACAGTCTTGGAATAAAGGGGGGGGGCATTTAAGACTGAGGTGAGAAAAAACATTTTCACCCAGTGAGTTGTGAATTTGTGGAATTCCCTGCCACAGAGGGCAGTGGAGGCCAAATCACCGGATGGATTTAAGAGAGAGTTAGATAGAGCTCTAGGGGCTAGTGGAATCAAGGGATATGGGGAGAAGGCAGGCACGGGTTATTGATTGGGGACGATCAGCCATGATCACAATGAATGGCGGTGCTGGCTCGAAGGGCCGAATGGCCTCCTCCTGCACCTATTTTCTAAGTTTCTATGATAGGAGCAGAATTAGGCCATTCGGCCCATCAAGTCCATTCCGCCATTCAATCATGGCTGATCTATCTCTCCCTCTCAACCCCATTCTCCTGCCTTCTCCCCCTAACCCCTGACACCCATTCTAATCAATAATCTATCAATCTCCGCCTTAAAAATATCCACTGACTTGTGGCCTCCACAGCCGTCTGTGGCAATGAATTCCACAGATTCACCGTTTAGTTTAGTTTTGTTTCGAGATAATGGGGACAGGAATGCAGGCTCACCGAGGTGTACTGAATAAAACCCTTAATCGAATGGAACCGAAAGATATAGACCTGGAACTGACAGAACTGCTCTCGGTTCGATAGAATACTGGAACTCTGGAACTCTCTGCCACAGAGGGTAGTTGAGGCCAGTTCATTGGCTATATTTAAGAGGGAGTTAGATGTGGCCCTTGTGGCTAAGGGGATCAGAGGGTATGGAGAGAAGGCAGGTACGGGATACTGAGTTGGATGATCAGCCATGATCATATTGAATGGCGGTGCAGGCTCGAAGGGCCGAATGGCCTACTCCTGCACCTAATTTCTATGTTTCTATGTTTAATACAGAACTGATTAGTCAGCATCTAAATGCTGATGATGTCTGGTATTTACACCAAGTGATAAATCATGGGAGCAGATTAAATGCAGGTGTAACTCCTAATAGCTCAGGGGACGAGTGTGGAAAGGGTCCCGAGTGTCTGGAGGCGTGACAAGTGTGCAACGGAAACAAGCCCTTCAGCCCATCAAGTCCAAACGGACCAGCAATCCCCGCACACTATCCTGCACACTCTAGCGACCATTTTACATTTCTACCAAGCTAATCACCCTACAAACATGCACGTCTTTGGAGTGTGGGAGGAAAGCGATGGTCTCGGAGAAAACCAACGTAGGTCACGTACAGGGAGAACGTACAAACCAGACTGATTCCTGGGATGTCAGGACTTCCATTTGAGGAAAGACTGGATAGACTCGGCTAGTACTCACTGGAATTTAGAAGATTGAGGGGGGATCTTATAGAAACTTACAAAATTCTTAAGGGGTTGGACAAGCTAGATGCTGGAAGATTGTTCCCGATGTTGGGGGAGTCCAGAACAAGGGGTCACAGTCTAAGGATAAGGGGGAATTCCTTTAGGACTGAGATGAGGAAAACATTCTTTACACAGAGAGTGGTGAGTCTCTGGAATTCTCTGCCACAGAAGGTAGTTGAGGCCAGTTCATTGGCTATATTTAAGAGGGCGTTAGATGTGGCCCTTGTGGCTAAAGGGATCAGGGGGTATGGAGAGAAGGCAGGAACGGGATACTGAGTTGGATGATCAGCTATGATCATATTGAATGGTGGTGCAGGCTCGAAGGGCCGAATGGCCTACTCCTGCACCTATTTTTCTATGTTTCTATGTTTCTAACTGTACAGACAGCACCTGTAGTCAGGATGGAACCCGGGTCTCTGGCGCTGTGAGGCAGCAACTCTACCGCTGCACCACCGTGCTGCCCTCTGCCTTGAAAATATCCACTGACTCGGCCTCAGCCTTTTGTGGCAATGAATTCCACAGATTCACCACCCTCTGGCCCCCCTCATCTCCTTCCTAACATTACATCCTTTTATTCTGAGGCTGTGCCCTCTGGTCCTAGACTCTCCCGCTAGTGGAAACATCCTCTCCACGTCCACTCTATCCGGGCCTTTCAATGAGGGGTCACCTCATCCTTCTAAACTCCAGCGAGTTCAGGCACAGGATTGGACAGTAACGTTATTAATGGACTCCAGATGGGGAGGGGAATGAAGAACCAGGGTATATAGGTTGAAAGTGAAAGGAAGAGAAAGATTTAATAGAAAACCCGACAGGGAGAACGTGCAAACTCCACACAGACAGCACCCGTAGTCAGGATTGAACCTGGGTCTCTGTCACTGCGAGGCAGCCACTCTACCGCTGCGTCACCATGCCACTTCAGAGGGGAATAGATGGGGTGAACGCACAGAGTCTTTCACCCAGTCAAGTACCAGAGGACAAATGTGTAAGGTGAGAGGGACACGATTTAATAGGAATCTGAGGGGTAACTTTTTCAGTAGTGGGTTAGTGGGTGTATGGAACGAGCTGCCAGAGGAGGTAGTTGAGGCTGGGACTATCGCAAAGTTTAAAGAACATTTAGACAGGTACATGGACAGGACATGTTTAGAGGGATAGTATGGTACATGGTAAATGGTAGGGAATTGAGGAATGCTGTGGAACAGAGGGAACTAGGAATAACTGTGCATAGTTCCCTGAAGGTGGAATCGCATGTAGATAGGGTGGTAAAGAAAGCTTTTGGTGTGCTGGCCTCTATAAATCACAGCATTGAATATAGGAGTAGGGAAGTAATGTTAAAATTATACAAGGCATTGGTGAGACCAATTCTGGAGTATGGTGTACAGTTTTGGTCGCCTTATTATAGGAAGGATGTCAACAAAATAGAGAGAGTACAGAGGAGGTTTACTAGAATGTTGCCTGGGTTCCAGCAACTAAGTTACAGAGAAAGGTTGAACAAGTTAGGTCTTTATTCTTTGGAGCGCAGAAGGTTAAGGGGGAACTTGATTGAGGTCTTTAAAATGATGAAAGGGATAAACTGAGTTGACGTGGATAAGCTTTTCCCATTAAGGGTAGGGAAGATTCAAACAAGAGGGCATGACATGAGAATTAAGGGACAGAAGTTTAGGGGTAACATGAGGGGGAACTTCTTTACTCAGAGAGTGGTGGCTGTGTGGAATGATCTTCCAGCAGAAGTGGTGGAGGCAGGATCGATTTTAACATTTAAAAGTAAAGTGGATAGGTATATGGACGGGAAGGGAATGGAGGGGTATGGTCTGAGTGCAGGTAGATGGGACTAGGGGAAAATAAATGGTCGGCACGGACTGGAAGGGCCGAGAAGGCCTGTTTCCGTGCTGTAATTGGTATATGGTTATATGGTTATATGGATATGGGCCAAATACATAAATGCAGGCAGGTGGGACTGGTGTAGATGGGGCATTGTTGGCCGGTGTGGGCCAGTTGGGCCAAAGGGCCTGTTTCCATGCTGTATCACTATGTGACTATGACCCTGTTTGAAAAAGTTGCCCCTGAAGTCCCTCTTAAATTTCTCCCCATCTCACCTTGACCTAATTCAAGAATATAGTGGATATATTTTGTTAAATTGTGGAATAGTTGAGCGCCCAGGAGTGGAAAAGGCTGCAAAAAGTTGTCAACACACGCCCAGTCCATCATCGGCTCTGACCTCCCTACCATCGAGGGGATCTACCACAGTCGCTGCCTCAAAAAGGCTGGCAGCATCATCAAGGACCCACACCATCCTGACCACACATATAACAAGAGGAATCGAATATAGGAGCAAAGAGGTCCTTCTGCAGTTGTACGGAGCCCTAGTGAGACCACACCTGGAGTATTGTGTGCTGTTTTTGTCGCCTAATTTGAGAAAGGACATTCTTGCTATTGAGGGAGTGCAGCGTAGGTTTACAAGGTTAATTCCCGGGATGGCGGGACTGTCATATGCTGAGAGAATGGAGCGGCTGGGCTTGTAGACTCTGGAGTTTAGAACGATGAGAAGGGATCTCATTGAAACACATAAGATTGTTAAGGGCTTGGGGACGTTAGAGGCAGGAAACATGTTCCCGATGTTGGGGGAGTCCAGAACCAGGGGCCACAGTTTAAGAATAAGGAGTAGGCCATTTAGAACGGAGACGAGGAAACACTTTTTCTCACAGAGAGTGGTTAGTCTGTGGAATTCTCTGCCTCAGAGGGTGGTGGAGATCAGTTCTCTGGATGCTTTCAAGAGAGAGCTAGATAGGGCTCTTAAAAATAGTGGGGTTAGGGGATATGGGGAGAAGGCAGGAACGGGGTACTGATTGGGGATGATGAGCCATGATCACATTGAATGGCGCTGCTTGCTCGAAGGGCCAAATGGCCATCTCCTGCACCTATTGTCCATTGTCACACACTCATCTCTCCACTGCCTTTAGGTAGAAAGTACAGGAGCCTGAAATCTGCAACATCCATGTTCAGGAACAGCTACTTCCCCACAGCCATCAGACTATTAAACTCAACTCAAACACAAATCTGAACTTTAATAGCCTATTGCACTTTATCTGCTTATTTATGTGTGTGTGTATATATATATATATATATATTCAATGGACACACTGATCTGTTCTGTAGTCAATGCCTACTATATTCTGTTGTGCTGAAGCAAAGCAAGAATTTCATTGTCCTATCTGGGACACACGACAATAAACTCTCATGAATCTTGAATCTTGAACCCTTGAATAGTTGATGAAAGTTTACCAGCGATTGAAGGAGGATTAAATGCAAACTGTACCATCTCAGCCTCTTGTTCCTAATTATACATGTACTCAAGTTAAAGGTCTCCAATTAACCAACTCACCTTTTGTGTCTCGATTAATATTTTACTTGCCTAAGTGTACCAGTTGATTAATTACGATCCTTCCACAGAGTCAGCTGTGCCTCATTTGGAGCATATTGGCGTCTTAACCAAAGAATTCCGGGTCTTGGACGCTACTCAACTCTCACGCACTAGAAGTTGGCTGATGCTTCAGTGGAGCGTTCAGGGACCGTTGGCTTGGCTGGGCATCGACTTGGTGACGACTGGCTGGGTTGTTACAACCAACTTCGTTCAAAGGCAGGCACAAGGAACTGCAGATGCAGGAATCTCGAACAAAAAACAAAGTGCTGGACGAGGAACGCAGCAGATTAGGCAGCATTTGAGGAGGGAATGGACAATGTTAGCTGCAGGCTAATTGTCTAATTAGTTTAGTTTATTGTCATATGTATATGGGAATACCATTTAGTGCCAGTAAAGTCCGATCAAAGATAGTCCGAGAGTCTCCTATGAGTCTAGATTAGTTTATTGTCACGTGTACCGAGGTCCAGTGAAAAGCTTTAGTTGCGTGCTAACCAGTCAGCGGACAGACAATACATGATGACAATCGAGCCGTCCACAGTGTACAGGAATAACGTTTCGTGCAAGGTAGAGCCAGCAAAGTCCGACCAAGGATAATCCGAGGGTCACCAATGAGGTAGATAGTAGTTCAGCACTGCTCTCTGGTTGTGGTAGGATGGTTCAGTTGCCTGATAACAGCTGGGAAGAAACTGTCCCTGAATCTGGAGGTGTGCGTTTTCACACTTCTGTACCTCTTGCCTGATGGGAGTCTGTACGTTCTCCCCGCGACCGTGTGGGTTTTCTCCGGGTGCTCCGGTTTCCTCCCGAACTCCAAAGATAAATGGGTTTGCAGGTTAATTGGCTACGGTAAAAATTATAAATGGTCCCTTGTGTGTGAAGGATAAAGTTAGCGTACAAGGATCGCTGGTCGGCGCGGGCTCGGTGGGCCGAAGGGCCTGTTTCCTCGCTGAATCTATAAACAAAACTAAATTAAACTAAACCTGCATTTTAAGCCTCAATTATTTTTTATAATTGTGCAGGGAAAGGTTTCCCACCGCCTGCTTTGGAACACATCATAGTAAACACTTTTTAAATCGCTCGCTCTAATGAAAATCTTCAGCACTCGTTAGATCAATTAGGCATCTCGGCAGAGGCGGCATTAAGGATGAGTTGGCAGCTGAACGAAGCACTGTGCCGATATCTTTCACATCTGTGCTCTGGGGGTGAATAATGCCAACACACTCCAGCTGAAGCATGGCCAGGTCTTCACATCTCCAGACTGTCATTACACAAAGCTGGGATGGGTGCAGGGGAAGGTTTAATGAGGATGTTGCCAGGACCCGAGAGCCTGAGCTACAGGGAGAGGATGGGCAGGCTCGGAGTGCAGGAAGGTGAGACCTTTAAGGGGCTGTCCCACTGTACGAGCTAATTCAAGAACTCTCCCGAGTTTAAAAAAAAATCAAAACTCGTGGTAAGTACGTAGAATGTACGTAGCGGGTACGTCGGAGCTCGGGACGTCTCTTAGCGGCTCGTAACGCTAATGGCAGGTACTCGGGAAATGCGGTAAGCTCGGGATTTTTCAGCATGTTGAAAAATGTCCACGAGAGCCCAGAGTACCTTCGAGCGGCCAATGCCGTAAATCTCCGAGTTCGAATCAGGGGAAACTCGGGAGAATTACCTCGTACAGTGGGACAGGGGCTTTTGTTTAGTTTCTCGTCACATGTACTGTGATATAGTAAAACAAACATCGATACATAGACTATAGGTACAGGAGTAGAGGCCATTCGGCCCTTCGAGCCAGCACCGCCATTCAATATGATTATGGCTGATCATCCCCAATCAGTACCCCGTTCCTGCTTTTTCCCCATATCCCTTGATTCTGTTAGCCCTAAGGGAATAATCTAACTCTCTCTTGAAAACATCCAGTGAATTGGCCTCCGCTGCCCTCTGTGGCAGAGAATTCCACAGATTCACAACTCTCTGGATAATAGAGTGTTTCCTCATTTCCATTCTAAATGACCTACCCCTTATTCTTAAATAGTGACCCCTGGTTTTGGACCCCCTAATATCGGGAATATTTTTCTTGTATCAAGCCTGTCCAATCCTCGAAGAATTGTATATGTTTCTATAAGATCACGTCTCATCCTTCTAAATTCCAGTGAATACAAGTCCAGTCGACCCATTCTTTCATCATACGTCAGTCCCGCCATCCCGGGAATTAACCTGGTGAACCTGCGCTGCACTCCCTCAATTGCAATAATGTCCTTCCTCAAATTAGGAGAACAAAATTGCACACAATACTCCATGTGCGGTCTCACCAGGGCCCTAAACTAAAATCATCTCGCAATGAAGGCCAACATGCGATTCGCTTTCTTCTCTGCCTGCTGTACCTGCATGCTTACTTTCAGTGACAGATGTACAAGCACACCCAGGTCTCGTTGCACCTCCCCTTTTCCTAATCTGACACCATTCAGATAATAATCTGGCTTCCTGTTCTTGCCACCAAAGCGGATAACCTCACACTTATCCACATTATACTGCACCTGCCGTGCATCTGACCATTCACCCAACCTATCCAAGTCACCCTGCAGCCTCATGGCATCCTCTTTGTGGCTCACACTGCCCCCCAGCTCTGTGTCATCCGCAAACTTGGAGATGTCACATTTAATTCCCTCGTCTAAATCCTTAATATATACTGTAAATAACTGGGGCTCAGAGCTGGAATGGGTGCAGGGGAAGGGTTAATGAGGATGTAAATAGCAGCACCGAGCCTTGCGGTACCCCACTAGTCACTGCCTGCCATTTTGAAAATAACCCGTTGATCCCTACTCTTTGCTTCCTGTCTGCTCCCAATACCATGTGCTCTCATTTTGCCAACTAAAAGCTTTTTAGACTCCAGGGTTTTAAAGCCATGCCATCAGCTGTGACTGGATGGCGGAGTAGACTGGATGGCGGAGTAGACTGGATGGCGGAGTAGACTGGATGGCGGAGTAGACTGGCCTAATTGTACTCCTATTATTTATGAACTTGTGACCTTATTATGGAGTATGGAGTATTCTGGACTGTGGTGTACAATTCTGGTCGCCTAATTATAGAAAGGATGTCAACAAAATAGAGAGAGTACAGAGGAGATTTACTAGAATGTTGCCTGGGTTCCAGCAACTAAGTTACAGAGAAAGGTTGAACAAGTTGGGTCTTTATTCTTTGGAGCGCAGAAGGTTAAGGGGGGACTTGATTGAGGTCTTTAAAATGATGAAAGGGATAGACAGAGTTGACGTGGATAAGCTTTTCCCATTGAGGGTAGGGAAGATTCAAACAAGAGGGCATGACATGAGAATTAAGGGACAGAAGTTCAGGGGTAACATGAGGGGGAACTTCTTTACTCAGAGAGTGGTGGCTGTGTGGAATGAGCTTCCTGCAGAAGTGGTGGAGGAAGGATCGATTGTAACATTTAAAAGTAAAATGGATAGGTATATGGACGGGAAGGGAATGGAGGGGTATGGTCTGAGTGCAGGTAGATGGGACTAGGGGAAAATAAATGGTCAGCACGGACTGGAAGGGCCGAGAAGGGCTGTTTCCGTGCTGTAATGGTTATATGGTTATTACTTTAAAGATCCAGAGCAGAAACAGGCCCTTCGGCCCACCATGTCTGCGCCGGCCAGCTTTTCACAACTTGCTGATGCCAATTAACCTACAAACCTGCACGTCTTTGGGATGTGGGAGGAAACCGGAGCACCCGGAGAAAAGCCACGCGGTCACGGGTAGAACGTGCAAACTCTGACCAGACAGCAACAGTCTCCTCGCTGACTGGACGTCTCCACCGCATAGTGGTAAAGTCGCTGCCAGAGACCCAGGGTCCATCCTGAGTACGGGTGCTGTCTGTATGGAGTTTGCACGTTCTCCCCATGACCTGCGTGGGTTTTCTCCCGGTGCTCCAAAGACGTACAGGTTTGTGGGCTAATTGGCTTCGGTAAAATTATAAATTGTCCCTAGTGTGTGTAGGATAGCGTTAGTGTGCAGGGATCGTTGGTCGGCGCGGACCCGGTGGGCTGAAGGGCCTGTTTCCACGCTGTATCTCTAAGCTTAGCTAAAAACAACCGGACATTTACGATGACTGTACTGAGTGCATGGAGTCTGGTTATCTCAAGATATATTTCTGTCACTGGCTTGCTTGAACCGACACCGTTTAATTAAATTAGGCACGAGAATTTATTGTCTCTGTGGAGGCTGAGGTTTAAATGGGAATTAATCTTGTTTTCAAACGTGACATCTACGATGAAGCTGTAATATACTCCACCTAATGCAATTAAACAAGGCTGGTGCTCAAAGTGACAGTAACTGACGACCCAGCTTATTTATCCTGAAAGATAGACAAAACATGCTGGAGTAACTCAGCGGGTCAGGCAGCATCTGTGGAGAACATGGATAGGTGACGTTTCACAGAGTGCTGGAGTAACTCAGCGGGTCAGGCAGCATCTGTGGAGAACATGGATAGGTGACGTTTCACAGAGTGCTGGAGTAACTCAGCGGGTCAGGCAGCATCTGTGGAGAACATGGATAGGTGACGTTTCACAGAGTGCTGGAGTAACTCAGCGGGCCAGGCAGCATCTGTGGAGAACATGGATAGGTGACGTTTCACAGAGTGCTGGAGTAACTCAGCGGGTCAGGCAGCATTTCACAGGAAGATGAATCCCGACCCAAAACATCCACTATGAAATCTCCTCAAGGGATGCCTACTTTGAAGAGATTCTCTTCCTCTCTCCCCCACCCCGTACTGTCTGAAGAAGTGCTTCGACCTGAAACGTCACCTATCTAAGGGCTATCACCTAGCAGCTTAAGGGCCGTGTCCCACTGTACGAGGTAATTCAAGAGTTCTCCCGAGTTTGCCCTGATTAGAACTCGGAGAATTATGGTAATGGCCGTTCGTCGGTACTCAGGGCTCTCGTGGACATTTTTCAACATGCTGCTATGTACATTCTACGTACTTACCACGAGTTTGATTTTTTTTTAAACTCGGGAGAGCTCTTCAATTACCTCGTACAGTGGGACAGGGCTATTACACGACAGCGGTATGAACATTGACCTCTCTAACTTCAGATAGCCCTTGCTTCCCCTCTCTCTCCATCCCCTCCCCCACCCTAGTTCTCCAACGTTTCACTCTCCTGATTATATTTCACTATGTTTGCCTCATTGTCACCGTCCCCGTGGTAACAATCGTCCAAGCTCCATTTTCCTTCATCATCGCCCCTTTTGATCTGAAGATAGACACAAAAAGCTGGAGTAACTCAGCGGGTCAGGCAGCATCTATGTGGGAGAAGGAATGGGTGACGTTTTGTTTCGAGACCCTCCTGTTTTCCCACCTTGAGCTTCCATCTCTCCTGACTCTCAGTCTGAAGAAGGGTCTCGACCTGAAACGTCACCCATTCCTCTCTCCACAGATGCTGCCTGACCCGCTGAGTTACTCCAGCACTCTGTGAAACGTCACCTATCCATGTTCTCCACAGATGCTGCCTGACCCGCTGAGTTACTCCAGCACTCTGTGAAACGTCACCCATTCCTTCTATCCAGAATACCATAATATCTGATAATTCTCACCCTTAGTAATTGGCACCATTTGAAAAATCACTTCTTTTTGGAGAGAAGGAATGGGCGACGTTTCGGGCCGAGACCCAAAGGGTCTCGAGCCGAAACGTCACCCATTCCTTCCCTTCACAGATGCTGCCTGACCCGCTGAGTTACTCCAGCACTCTGTGAAACATCACCTATCCATGTTCTCCACAGATGCTGCCTGACCTGCTGAGTTACTCCAGCACTCTGTGAAACGTCACCTATCCATGTTCTCCACAGATGCTGCCTGACCCGCTGAGTTACTCCAGCACTCTGTGAAACGTCACCTATCCATGTTCTCCACAGATGCTGCCTGACCCGCTGAGTTACTCCAGCACTCTGTGTCCATTAGTGTATTAGCCACCATCTGCAGTTCTCCGTTTCCACATTGCAACACTTAAATTCAGGTCAGGACTAATCCTCTTGGGTACTGACGCAAACAGGATAAGAGAATGAGATAATTTTTAACAGGAGAGCCGCTCAAATTGGCTTCAGTAGAACCGCAGTCCTGTGCAGTCAGAGAGTCCCAGGGTAGTTTGTCGAATGTGGCAGGAACGTTTTAAAGGGTAATTTGAATGATATTAATGGTAGGAAAGAGGAGATTCTGCTGACGTTCCCTTCTCAAGCTGAAGTGCAAGACAAGCCCTTAAAATCAGTCTTCTCACTAGTTTAATTACTCCGAAACACAGCTCTGGGTTAAAATAGCACTTAATGAATAAGAAATAGCAGCACGTTTTTTCCCCCCAACCTTAGGCAATGAACTTATAAACAGCACAAGTTAAAGAAGTGAACATTGATTTCAAACCGTCTGTGATATATTCCTCACGTCGCGCAAAGATGAGTGTGACAGACGAGGGCAGCACGGTGGCGCAGCGGTAGAGTTGCTGCCTCACAGCGCCAGAGACCCGGGTTCCATCCTGACTACGGGTGCTGTCTGTACGGAGTTTGCACGTTCTCCCCGTGACCCGCGTGGGTTTTCTCCGGGTGCTCCGGTTTCCTCCCACACTCCAAAGACGTACAGGTTTGTAGTTTAATGGCTTCAGTAAAAATTGTAAATTGTCCCTAGTGTGTGTAGGATAGTGTTAGTCATAGAGGCATAGATTCATAGAATGATATATTGTGGAACAGGCCCTTCGGCCCAACCTGCCCATACCGGCAAACAATGTCCCAGCTACACTAGTCCCACCTGCCACCAAATCTCTCCAAACCTGTCCTATCCATGTACCTGTCTAACTGTTTCTTAAACGATGGGATAGTCCCAGCCTCAACTACCTCCTCTGGCAGCTTGTTCCATACACCCACCACCCTCTGTGTGAAAAAATTACCCCTCGGATTCCTATTAAATCTTTACCCCCTCACCTTGAACCTATGTCCTCTGGTCCTCGATTCCCCTACTCTGGGCAAGAGACCTTGTGAATCTACCTGATCTATTCCTCTCATGATTTTGTACACCTTCTCATGTGTGGTTTAGTGTGCGGGGATCGCTGGTCGGCGCGGACTTGGTGGGCCAAAGGGCCTGTTTCTGCACTGTATAACAAGAGGATTTCAGTATAGGAGTAAAGAGGTTCTTCTGCAGTTGTATAGGGCTCTGGTGAGACCACATCTGGAATATTGTGTACAGTTTTGGTCTCCTAATTTGAGGAAGGGCATCCTTGTGATTGAGGCGGTGCAGTGTAGGTTCACGAGATTGATCACTGGGATGGCGGGACTGTCATATGAGGCAAGATTGAAAAGACTAAGCTTGTATTCACTGGAATTTAGAAGGATGAGGGGGAATCTTATAGAAACATATAAAATTATAAAAGGACTGGACAAGCTAGATGCAGGAAAAATGTCCCCAATGTTGGGCGAGTCCTGAACCAGGGGCCACAGTCTTAGAATAACGGGGAGGTAATTTAAGACTGAGGTGAGAAAAAACGTTTTCACCCAGAGAGTTGTGAATTTGTGGAATTCCCTGCCACAGAGGGAAGTGGAGGCCAAGTCACTGGATGGATTTAAGAGATAGTTAGAAAGAGCTCTAGGGGCTAGTGGAGTCAAGGGATAAGGGGAGAAGGCAGGCACGGGTTATTGATTGGGGACGATCGGCCATGATCACAATGAATGGCGGTGGTGGCTCGAACGACCGAATGGCCTCCTCCTGCACCTATTGTCTATGTTTCTATTGTCTATGTTTCTATCCTACCACAACCAGAGAGCAGCGCTGAACTATTATCCACCTCATTGGTGACCCTCGGACTATCTTTGATCAGACTTTGCTGGCTAAATGTTATTCCCTTATCCTGTATCTGTACACTGTGAACGGCTCGATTGTAATCATGTGTTGGCTTTCCGCTGGCTGGTTAGCACGCAACAAAAGCTTTTCACTGTACCTCCATACACGTGACAATAAACTAAACTGAACATTGGAACATATAATTTTTAACATTGTAAGGCTTCAATATTGGATGATTGTCACTGGGAAAGGCATGGATGTTTTATTTGTGTGGCACAGATATTTTTACACGGACATCTTCAACACGAGGAGAGGCAATTAAGTGAGGTTTGACTGATGCCAAGTGATTCTGTATCGGTGCTCTCACAGATTGCTGTAAGCTTCAATAAATTCCTGTCAGGATTTAGGAACAATGATTTCTGCAGGGACGTTCCAGACATTCGAATCAATCTTCCAGGCAGAATCTACGTCGAAGATGACATATTACAGTCAGCGTTAGGGAGCTGGAGAAGCAGCTGGACGACCTGGGGACCATCAGGAGAATGAGAGCTTCATAGAGAGGAGCTATAACGAGGTGGGTCGCCCTCAGGTACAGGGAGAGAGATCATGAGGAACGGGAGTAGGCGCGGTGCGCAGATGACCCCATTCAGCCTGGACCTACCTGATCTCCCTTCCAGAACCAGGGGCCACATTTTAAGAATAAGGGGTGAGCCATTTACAACGGAGACGAGGAAACACTTTTTCTCACAGAGAGTGATGAGTCCGTGGAATTCTTTGCCTCAGAGGGTGGTGGAGGCCTGTTCTCTGGATGCTTTCAAGAGAGAGCTAGATAGGGCTCTTAAAAATAGTGGTCAGGGGATATGGGGAGAAGGCAGGAACGGGATACTGATTGGGGATGATCAGCTATGATCACATTGAATGGCGGTGCTGGCTCGAAGGGCCGAATGGCCTACTCCTGCACCTATTGTCTATTGTCTATTGTCTTGCCAAACACTTTAACTCCCCCTCCCATTCCCACACTGACCTTTCTGTCCTGGGCCTCCTCCATGGCCAGAGTGAGGCCCAGCGCACATTGGAGGAGCAGCCCCTCATATTTCACTTGGGTAGTTTACACCCCAGCGGTACGAACATTGACTTCTCTAACTTCAAGTAGCCCTTGCTTTCCGTCTCTCTCCATCCCCTCCCCCACCCTAGTCCTCCAAGTAGGATGGGTCGACTAGGTTTGTATTCACTGCTACTAAAAGCTGAGGGGGGATCTTATAGAAGCATAAAATTCTTAAAGGGATTGGTCAGGCTAGTTGCAGGAAACATGTTCCTGATGTTGGGGGATTCCTGAACCAGGGGTCGCAGTTGAAGAATAAGGGGTTTGCTTAAGAAGGAACTGCAGATGCTGAAAAAAATTGAAAGTAGACAAAAAACGCTGAAGAAACCCAGCGGGTGAGTTGGGTGGTTTACACCCCAGCGGTATGAAGATTGACTTCTCCAATTTCAGGTAGTCCCTGCTTTCTCCATCCTTCCCCTCCCCTTCCCAGCTCTCCCACAGCCCACTGTCTCTGCCTCCTCCTTTCTTCTTCCTGCCCCTCCCCAACATCAGTCTGAAGAAGGGTCTCAACCCAAAACGTCACCTATTCCTTCGCAAGAATAAGGGCTCGGCCATTTAGGACTGAGGTGAGGAAAAACTTTTTCACGCAGAGAGTTGTGAATCTGTGGGATTCTCTGCCTCAGAAGGCAGTGGAGGCCAATTGCATTGAATTGAATTGAATACATTTTATTAGCCAAGTATGTAAACATACAAGGAATTTGCCTTGGTGCTTTGCTCGCAAGTACTGGATGTATTCAAGAGAGTTAATTTAGCTCTCAGGGCTAACGGAATCAAGGGGTATGGGGAGAAAGCAGGAACAGGGATGACTTTGGATGATGAGCCATGATCATATTGAAAGGCGGTGCTGGCTCGAAGGGCCGAATGGCCTGCTCAAGACACCGTGCTGCCCTCGTCTGTCACACTCATCTTTGCGCGACGTGAGGAATATATCACAGACGGTTTGAAATCAATGTTCACTTCTTTAACTTGTGCTGTTTATAAGTTCATTGCCTAAGGTTGGGGGAAAAAAACATGCTGCTATTTCTTATTCATTAAGTGCTATTTTAACCCAGAGCTGTGTTTCGGAGTAATTAAACTATTATTTTCTTATGCATCTAGTCTCACTGTCCTCCTGTTTATATTTTACTGATTGGATGCCTCGCTGTCACCTTCCCCTCAGCCAACAATGAACCAGAGGGAGAAGAAACAGTGTCACGGACCAGTCGCACCCCGGCCACTCCCTCTTCCCCCCTCTCCCATCGGGCAAGAGGTACAGAAGTGTGAAAACGAACGCACACCTCCAGATTCAGGGACAGTTTCCTCCCGGCTGTTATCAGGCAACTGAACCGTCCTCTAACCATATAACCATATAACAATTACAGCACGGAAACAGGCCTTCTCGGCCCTTCCAGTCCGTGCCGACCATTTATTTTCCCCTAGTCCCATCTACCTGCACTCAGACCATACCCCTCCATTCCCTTCCCATCCATATACCTATCCACTTTACTTTTAAATGTTAAAATCGATCCTGCCTCCACCACTTCTGCTGGAAGCTCATTCCACACAGCCACCACTCTCTGAGTAAAGAAGTTCCCCCTCATGTTACCCCTAAACCTCTGTCCCTTAATTCTCATGTCATGCCCTCTTGTTTGAATCTTTCCTTCCCTCAATGGGAAAAGCTTATCCACGTCAACTCTGCCTATCCCTTTCATACTACCACAACCAGAGAGCAGCGCTGAACTACTATCTACCTCATTGGAGACCCTCGGACTATTTTTAATCAGGCTTTAATGGACTTTACATCTTGCATTAAATGTTACTCCTTTTATTCTGTATTTGTACGCTGTGGATGGCTCCATTGCAATTATATGTAGCTTTCCGCTGACTGGACAGCAAGCAAGAAAAAACGTTTTCACTTCACCTTGCTAGACTGAAAAAAACTCAAATAACTAAACGTTGAGCCGAAGGGCCTGTTTCTGTGCTGCATGTCTATTGTGTATAGAAGCTGGGAGGCCATGTCGCTGTTGTATAAGATGTTGGTGAGGCCGCATTTAGAGGATTGTGTTCAGTTCTGGGCACCATGTTATAAGGAAGCTGGAAAGGGTGCAGAGAAGATTTACGAGGATGTTGCCAGGGCTAGAGGGTGTGAGCTACAGGGAGAGGTTGAGTAGGCTGGGTCTCTATTCCTTGGAGCGCAGGAGGATGAGGGGTGATCTTATTCAAGTGTGTGAGATCACGAGAGGAATAGATCGGGTAGACGCACAGAGTCTCGTGCCCAGAGTAGGGGTATCGAGGACCAGAGGACACAGGTTTAAGGTGAAGGGGAAAAGATTTAATCGGAAACTGAGGGGTAACTTTTTCACACAGAGGGTGGTGGGTGTATGGAACGAGCTGCCAGAGGAGGTAGTTGAGGCTGGGACTATCGTAGCATTTAAGAAACAGTTGGACAGCTAAGGGCCTGTCCCACTGTACGAGCTAATTCAAGAGCTTTCCCGAGTTTAAAAAATAATCAAACTCGTGGTAAGCACGTAGAATGTATGTAGCGGGTAGCCATTGCTGTAAGTCTCTGAGTTTGAATCAGGGGAAACTCGGGAGAACTCTCGAATTGGCTCGTACAGTGTGACAGGCCCTTAGCATGGATTGGACAGGTTTGGAGGGGTGCACGCCAAACACGGGCAGGTGGGAATAGTGTAGATGGGGCATCTTGGTCAGCATGGGCAAGATGGGCTGAAGGGCCTGTTTCCGCTCTGAATTACTCTGTGACTCTACCCATTTGTAGATTGTTTGTGGTGGGGGGGGCGGGGTGACCTATCGATGATGAGCAGCATTCCTTAGGGCAGAAAGTACCATGAACATCATATTAGTAAACAAAAAAAGTGGGGAGCACTGAAGCAGGGACCTGGGCAGGGAAGGGTCAGAGGGATACGGATCAAAGGTGAGCAAATGGGATGAGCTAAGGGAGCACTCGGAGGAATCCCACGCGGGTCACGGGGAGAACGTACAAACTCCGTACAGACAGCGCCCGTAGTCAGGATGGAACCCGGGTCTCTGGCGCTGTGAGGCAGCGACTCTACCGCTGCGCCACCGTGCCGCCCGTGAATAGTGAAAGAAGAATATATTTAATTTCTTCCAGATACCACAGACAAATCAACTGTGGATAGACCAAAGTGCTGGTGAAACTCAGCGGGTGCAGCAGCATCTACGGAGGGAAGGAGATAGGTAACGTTGCCCATTTCCTTCGTTCCATAGATGCTGCTGCACCCGCAGAGTTTTTCCAGCACTTTTGTCTACCTTCAATTTTCCAGCATCTCCAGTTCTTTCTTAAACTAATGAACTGTGAGTTATTTAATTTTTGCAGGACAAAATCTATGGTAATATTGGATTGCTAAATATTTAATTAGCTGCCATAAACTTGAGTGTTGCTCGAGTCTACGTGCACCGTTAGAGAGATATTGCATAGACACAATGGCTCTTTAAATGCCTCGCTATAACCATATATCTTTTCAAGTTGTGTAGGAAGGAATGCAGATGCTGGTTTAAACCGAAGATAGGCACAAAAAGCTGGAGTAACAATACACAGGTGCAGGAGACAATAGGTGCAGGAGTAGGCCATTCGGCCCTTCGAGCCAGCACCACCATTCAATGTGATCATGGCTGATCATCCCCAATCAGTACCCCGTTCCTGCCTTCTCCCCGTATCCCCCGACTCCGCTATCTTTAAGAGCCCTATCTAGCTCTCTCTTGAAAGTATCCAGAGATCCGGCCTCCACCGCCCACTGAGGCAGAGAATTCAGCATCAGGGACAGGCAGCATGTCACCTATTTGTTTTCCCCAGAGATGCTGTCTCACCCGCTGAGTCACTCCAGCTTTTTGTGTCTATCTTTTTAAGTTGCCTGTGTGTGTGGTTGGGAGCCCTGGAAATGCCCAAGGGGGTTTATGAAATGCCCACTGATTATTTATTTAACATTATTTCCTAGAATTATAATCTTCTGCGCACAATGGAAAGCACAAGCCAAGATTCAATACTGATTGCAGACTTACTTTTCCATGTTCATAAGTTCTTGGAGCAGAATGAGGCCATTCGGCCCATCAAGTCTACTCCACCATTCAATCATGGCTGATCTATCTCTCCCTCTCAACCCCATTCTCCTGCCTTCTCCCCATAACCCCTGACACCCGTACTGACCAAGAATCTATCTATCTCCTCTTTAAAAACATCCATTGACTTGGCCTCCACAGCCGTCTGTGGCAATCAATTCCACAAATTCACCGCCTTCTGACTAAAGAAATTCCTCCAATCTGCTTCCTAAAAGAACATCCTTTAATTCTGAGGCTGTGACTTCTGGTCCTAGACTCTCCCACTAGTGGAAACATCCTCTCCACATCCACTCTATCCAGGCCTTTCACTATTCTGTAAGTTTAAATGAGGTCCCCCCTCATTCGTCTAAACTCCAGCGAGTACAGGCCCAGTGCCGACAAACGCTCATCATTGTTTAAAAGTTAACTCTTTCAAATGCTCATTAAATATTTCAGCTTGACACTTTAGCATAAAGGTGAAAGAAACCTCTTTAATTTATAAAACCCACGGGACGGTGGCGCAGCGGTAGATTCGCTGCCTCACAGCGCCAGAGACCCGGGTTCCATCCCGACTACGGGTGCTGTCTGTACGGAGTTTGTACGTTCTCCCCGTGACCTGCGTGGGTTTTCTCCAAGATCTTGGGTTTCCTCCCACACCCCAAAGACGTGCAGGTTTGTAGGTTAATTGGCTTGGTGTAAATGTAAATTATCCCTAGTCCGTGTAGGATAGTGTTAGTGTGCGGGGATCGCTGGACAGCACAAACTCGGTGGGCTGAAGGGCCTGTTTCCGTGCTGTATCTTTAACCTTTTTTGTCGAGCTGGTGAGATAAAATACCTGAACTAGAAGATCCAACAAGCTGCGGAAAGTTTATCGACCGGAATAGTGAACTGTGTTTCACTTTCAGTTTCTGCTCCTGCCGGCTTCAATCAGGACCTCCATCAGCAAACGTCCAGGAACGGAGGAGACAGCAGAGTGTGGTGGACACTGGCTGGTCCATCACGGGTACTCACCTCACCGCCATTACCTATCCATGTTCTTCAGTGAGGCTCCCTGACCATCTGAGTTACTCCAGCACTTTGTAGGAATGTTACAAAACTTACCTTGAGCAGCGCTGCAGTTCTGCCGCTCCCCGTGTGCGTGACTTTGGTGCCTTTCAGAGGGGGGCGGGCTTAAAGTGCCGTTTTTCTACAGACTGGGAAAATCGATCAATGTCGGGCGATTTCGTTGCGGAAAAAAAATCGCTCCGACATTTCATTCATGAAGGTATTTTTAAATTACGCTAGATTATTTATTAACTAGAGTAATTTAAAAATCACCTTCAAAAGCCGTGAGCGCCGACAACGGTAAGGATTTTGCGTAGGGGAGAAAAAAGGTACACAGTTTATTTTTATATTAAAAGTTGGTTTTTAGGGAGGCTTTAATCACATTTTCATGTTGCGAAATGGGGTCCAAAAAAATGTATGAACCAACAGTATTTTTCCTCCCGACTTCACCGCAAACCGCAACGTTCCAATCCACCGCATTCCACTAAAACCCACTCGCTAGTTGATTTAATTGGCCATTAATTTACAGGCATTAAACACTAAATTCCTTCCATTTGGCCTAGAAATTCATGAAAATGAGATTTAAAAATTATGTTATATTGTGGATTATTGTGTGAATGTTATTTGGACACTTAGGCAATTTAAAAAAAGTTTATCTTTTCTTAAGAAATGGATAGGTGTTTAGATCTACTCATTGAATTTTGTAATTAGCTACAATTAGATAACTAACTAATTATATGCTTTAATTTCAGGTCATCCAAGTAAGATTGTTTCATATTTGTTTCAGAATGCTTCAATCTATAATAACTGAAAATGTCATTGAATTCTCTTAATTTTTAAGAAAGTTATGGGCTTTTAACGGTTCCAGATCACAGCTTTTGAGTTAAGTCAATGGAAAGGCAATGGGGAACAAGATGCTAATTTCCGAGTATGAAAATGGTCATAACTTTCTTAATACTGAAGATATGAAAGTGAATTAGGTGTCAAATTAAACTTCTTTTTATGCTTTATCTGATGGGATAAATTGCAGACTTGATTTTTAAAATCTCAAAATGTTGTAACATTGCTACACTTTGTGTTTTAGTATAAATGCCAGGGAGGCTTTAATAAATAACAATATTAACCGTTAACCGACATGAAGTGCAACTTACCAGCACAAAAATGGTGAAAAAAGCGAGGATATTTTCTCTTAATAACACTTTTAGTTTAGTTTACAGACACAGCGGAAACAGGCCGCTCGGCCCACCCAGTCCGTGCTGGCCAGTGATTCCCTCACACTAACACACATGGGATAGTTCCCATTTTGTACCAATGTGATAAACCTAGAAACCTGTACGTCTTTGGAGTGTGGGTGGAAACTGAAGCATCCGCAGAAAACCCACGCAGGTCACGGGGAGAACGTACAAACTCCGTACAGACAGCACCCGTAGTTAGGATTGAACCATTCGGCCCTTCGAACCAGCAATGCTATTCAGTATGATAATGGCTGATCATCCACAATCAGTGCCTCGTTCCTGCCTTCTCCCTTGATTCCGTTAGCCCCAAGAGCTAAATCTAACTCTTGAAAGCATCCAGTGAATTGGCCTCCGCTGCCGTCTGTAGCAGAGAATTCCACAGATTCACAACTCTCTGGGTGAAAACCATTTTCATCATCTCAGTCTTAAATGGCTGACTACTTATTCTTAAATTTTGACCCCTGGTTCTAGACTCCCCCAACATCGGGACCATTTTTCCTGCATCTACCCTGTCCAATCCATTAAGAATTTTATATGTTTCTATAAGATTTCCTCTCATCCTTCTAAATTCCAGTGAATGCAAGACCAGTCGTCCCATTCTTTCATTATATGTCAGTCCCACCTGCCCGGGAATTAACCTGGTGAACCTACGCTGCACCCCCCCAATAGCAAGAATGTCCTTCCTCTAATTAGGAGACCAAAACTGCACACAATACTCCAGGTGTGGTCTCACTAGGGCTCTGAACAACTGCAGAAGGACCTCTTGTTATATTCGATTCCTCTTGTTATAAAGGCCAACATGCCATTCACTTTCTTCACTGCCTGCTGTACCTGCATGCTTACTTTCATAGACTGATGTACAAGGACCCCCAGATCCCGTTGTACTTCCCCTTTTCCCAACTTTACACCATTTAGATAGTAATCTGCCTTCCTGTCTTTGCTACCAAAGTGGATAACCTCACATTTATCCACATTAAACTTAATCTGCCCACTCCCACAACCTGTCCAAGTCACCCTGCACTCTCATAGCATCCTCCTCACAGTTCACACTGCCACCAGGGCCATGTACAACTGCAGCAGGACCTCCTTGCTCCTAAACTCAAATCGTTTGGCTTAAATACATTCAGAAATCGGTTGCACTTATGAAAAATCAAATAGTTGAAAAAGATTAAACATTTCATAAGCACTTTAAAAATATAAATTAACAAGCCATTACAGAGGCGTGAAAGAAGGGCTCGTAAAGATTTTAATAAGTCGCATAAATTGAACAAACCACAAAAAGTCTTTTTAAATTAAAAAGCTATTTCAGTGTTGCCACCGTGCTCTCTCATATTTATCATCTGCCATTGTAATCTTCTCCAAATGTGCAGGAAATTAGCGTCATAAAAACAGTCCAGCACAGGAGCAGGCCCTTCAGCCCACAATGTCTGTGCTCAACATGATGCCAAGTTAAACTAATCCCCTCTGCCTGCACGTGGGATACATGTGATCCATGTCCCTCCATTCCCTGCATATCCATGTGCCTGCCTAAAAGCCTCTTAAGCCACCACCACCCCTGGCAGCGCGTTCCAGGCACCCACCACTCTCTGTGTAAAACACTTGCCCCGCACATCTCCTTCAAACTTTGCCCCTCTCACCTTAAAGCCACGCCCTCTGGGCCCCACCATTTCCCCCCTGGGAAAGAAGTTCTGAAGATCTACCCTATCTAAGTATGTACTTCCTTCAAGATTATTTTAAGAATAAGGGGTAAGCCATAAGGAGATGAGGAAGCACTTTTCCTCACAGAGAGTGGTGAGTCAGTGGAATTCTCTGCCTCAGAGGGCGGTGGAGGCCAGTTCTCTGGATACTTTCAAGAGAGAGCTAGATAGGGCTCTTAAAGATAGCGGAGTCAGGGGATATGGGGAGAAGGTAGGAACGGGCTACTGATTGGGGATGATCAGCCGTGATCACATTGAATGGCGGTGCTGGCTCGCAGGGCCGAATGGCCTCTACTCCTGTACCTATTGTCTATTGTCTAAAACTGTAACGTCCAGGTTCAGGAACAGCTTCTACCCAGCAACCATCAAGCTCTTGAACAGAACAACCTCCCAATAAGTTCTGAACAACATAGACTTGGAGGCACTAGTTTTGTCTTTGGGCAATTTCTGTTTGTTTTTCATATATAAACAAAGAATAATATCTCAAAGACTAAACTAATGCCCCCAAGTCTATGTTGCACAGAGCTTATTGGGATATGTATATGTATATATTATATACACACACTCCACACACTGAACGTTTTTTGTAATTATTTATTGTGGTCTGTATAGAGTATTATATCTAGTTGTGGTGAAATAATTATATTGGTCCAATCCAAGTCATATGACAATAAAACATTCTTGACGACTCTTAAAGCTGCCCACCAAGACCTCGCCCGTTCGATCGCCCGTTGACACTAGTTCTAGATGATCCCACTGTTTCAACAACTCCTGGCACACTAGAGCCATTTTGTACAGAGGGCCAATTAACTTACAAACCTGAAGGTAGACGGCAATGCTGGAGGAACTCAGTGGGTGAGGCAGCATCTATGGAGAGAAAGGATAGGTGACGTTTCGGGTCGAGACCCTAAACGTCGCCTATTCCACCCCTCCATAGATGACAGGAGCCCGGTTTTCTTTTCAGAGCCGGAGGACTCCGACCACCTGAGTGTTCAGGGTGAAGGGCGTATTGACCGTATGGAGCGGCTGCAGGAGCTCCTGCTTCAACGTCAACAACAGCAGGGCAGCAACAGGCACAGGGCGTCTTCACCAACATCTACTATCAGCCTGGAGCAGCAGGAGGAGGAGGTTCTGGTGGATCCCGTACCACCTCCGTTGGAGGTGCCAGCGGAGGAACTCTTGGATGTGGCGACCAAATTCGCGGCCCCACATACGGCTGGTCTTCCTCTAAATACAAAGCTGGCAGCCACAGTGGACTTTCTTAATAATCAGGTGCTACAGGAAGAAGTCCTCATCCAGGCTATGAGCCGTCACAAGGCTCCATCAAACTGCAACTCCCTCAACGTGCCTGTGGTCAATATGCCAATATGGGGCAACATCAGTGCGGCTATCCGTCAACAGGAGCTAAAATTGCAGCGGATCCTGAAACTCCTCACGGCCGGTATTACCGCCTTTGCGCGGTCGGTGGACGGGGACGAACTGAATTTGGACCAGGAAGATGCTCTGGCCTTATTGTGCGCGACCCAGCACGAAATCAACGGGTTTCGCAAAAACAGCATCCGCCCAGCACTCAGCCCGAAGTTTGCAGGATTGTGCAAACCACCGCCGCCGCCCCGTCAGCTCTTTGGTGAGGACCTCTCGAAGAGAGTCAAAGAGCTTGACGAACAAGCCAAAACGGTGGGGATCATGCGCTCTCAGAGTGCCCCCACACCGTCAGGCTCAAAAGCTCCATACATTCGCTCACGAGGGTCGGCCAGTGCCTCGACGAGGACTCACCCTCTAGCTCCACAACGACAACAGCACCAGAACCAGCACCAAGGGTCTTTTTTAGGACAGGGTCGGCAGAGACCTTTGTGGAAATCGAAGACGCCGCGCCCTCAAGCCAACCCAGCACCTCCACGGCCACCCACACGTGTCAAGGACCGCCGGTAACCACGGAGGTGAGGGGGTCTGGTTCTCTCTTTTCTCTCTGTTTAACTTCCCATGTTTGTGGTCGTTTAAGGTTGTTTTTGGATGCATGGGGTAACTTTACTGGTGATGAGTATGTGTTGCGGAATATTCAGGGGCATAAAATTGAGTTTATTAATGGCGACATTCCTCCATCCCAGCACATGCCTGGTCGTACGTTCAAATTGTCTGCTGCAGAACAGGCAGCAGGTTATAAGGAAATTTTAAGTCTGGAACAGAAGGGTGTGATTGAGAAAACGGTGCATGAGCCAATTGAATTTGTTTCGAACATATTTACTAGACCTAAGAAGGATGGAGGCTGTCGTGTCATTATTGATCTAACCCGTTTGAATACGTTTGTAACATATACTCATTTTAAAATGGATACGTTTGAAACAGCCAAATCATTGATTTCTCATGGCTGCTTTATGGCATGCATTGATTTGAGGGATGCATATTATTCAGTATCCATCCAGAAATATGATAGAAGGTTTTTGAAATTTATCTGGATGGGGCAACTTTGGCAGTATAAGGCTTTGCCTAATGGGCTCACTACAGCCCCTAGATTGTTCACTAAATTGGTGAAGCCAATCATGGCTTCTTTGAGACAACGACATCATATAGTTATGGCCTATTTAGATGATGTCTTTATTGTGGGCCACACCCTGCAATTGGCTGAACAGGGTGTTGCAGCTGCTGTCAATATATTTCAACAATTAGGATTCATTGTCCATCCAGAGAAATCGAAGTTCTGCCCTGCCCAGGTAATTAATTACCTAGGGTTCACGGTGAACTCAATGAGCATGAGGATAACTATACCAATTAACAAAATTGAGGAAGTCACTAAGGTGTGCAGAGATTTAATTGGCACCAATATACCATCGATTCGGCATACAGCCACAGTAATTGGCAAGCTAGTGGCTTTGTTCCCGGCAGCACGATATGGACCTTTGCATTATCAGAATTTGCAAAGAGCCAAAATTACTGCGTTAAAACGGAACGCTGGTCATTACGATCGATCAATGCAGCTGCCGTCCGAAGCGATAACTGAGTTGCAATGGTGGGTGTGTCACATTAGCAACTCATTTAAGCCTGTTAGGGAGGCTAATCCGGTGGTATATTTACAGACTGATGCAAGCTCCAATGGCTGGGGAGCTACTGATAATTGCTCTAGTTGTGGGGGCAGATGGGACACCCTTGAGGCATCGATGTTGTTGACTCAAGGGATTAACTATTTGGAGTTGCTGGCAGCATTCCACGGACTTCGTGCATATTGTTCCAAGCTTGTTGGAGCACACGTCCGTCTCCAAATAGACAACACCACAGCTGTGGCATATTTAAACCATATGGGTGGTACCAGGTCAGTTTCGTGTGACAAATTGGCTAACTCAATTTGGCTCTGGTGTGTTCAAAGAGACATTTGGATTTCAGCTACCTATTTGCCAGGTGAGCTTAATACTGTGGCGGACACCAGGTCACGCAAATTTAACGACAACATTGAATGGATGTTGCATCCTGAGATTTTTTCTAAAGTCACAGCCAAATTTGGTAAACCGGACATTGACCTTTTTGCGTCACGGTTGAACCATCAGGTACCAGCCTACGTTTCATGGGAACCAGATCCTGGGGCAATAGCGCTAGATGCATTCTCGCTGGACTGGGGGAATTGGGTTTCTATGCCTTCCCTCCGTTTTGCCTCATCAGTCGGGTATTGCGAAAGATTCAGGCAGATGCTGCCAAGGGCATCCTTATTATACCCGACTGGCCCACACAGCCTTGGTATCCGGTGGTCTTTGACATGCTCAACGAACCTTGGGTCCTTTTGAAGGGTTGCCCACAATTGGTTACTCACCCTGTCTCAGGGGAGCCACATCCCTGCCATGGCTATTTAAATTTGTTGGCTTGCAGGTTCTGAACAGGCCGTTAGTCCAATACGGCCTCTCGGCTCGGACCATGGATACCATCGGGGCGTCGTGTCGAGAGTCCACAAGGCGAAGATACCGCTCGCATATTAAGAAGTGGGAAGCCTACTGCAGCTGCTCTCGCATCACGTACGATGACGTGACAATAACCGACGTCCTGGAATTCCTCGCGGGGTTGCACCATGATGAACACTTAAGTTACAGTGCCATCAACAGCGCCAGAAGTGCGCTATCATTCTACCTCAAGATTGGGGTAGGATCCAACAGGCTAGTGTCCAGACTCATGCGGGGTATATTCAATATGAATCCGCCTACACCACGCTATAATATCACCTGGGATGTCAGGGACGTATTAACCCTGCTCAGGACGTGGTCACCCATGGAAGGGCTCCAACTGGACCAACTCACCATGAAGCTGGTGATGTTACTAGCGCTGACTTCAGCTCAGAGGGTACAGACACTACACAAACTTCGTGTCGACAGAATGACATCTACCCCTACAGAAGTAGTCTTTTTCATTGACGAGCTACTAAAGCAGCATAGACCTGGGTGCACAGGGCTGCAGCTGAAGTTCCCGGCATATCCCGCAGATGCTAGGCTATGTTTAGCCTCACATATCCGCCACTATGTCAAGGTGACGGCACGCATCAGAGGAATGGAGAGATACCTGCTTGTCACTCATAAGAGACCTCATCATCGAGTGACAGTCCAGACGATATCCAGGTGGCTTCGAGTCGTCTTGGGTAAGTCAGGTATCGACACTAATGTGTTCAAGTCTCATTCCACCAGGGCTGCATCGACGTCAGCGGCGAGGGTCATGGAGGTGCCCATGGACCAAATTCTCGCCACAGCAGGATGGGCGAATGAAGCTGTGTTCCAGCGTTTTTATAACAAGCCTGTTGCTGCTCCTCTACAGTTCGCAGAAGCCGTGCTGAATGCAGGTCAAGAACGTGGAGATGTCCCCGCATGAGGGGTTTTGATTTGTTATTAATAAATATGCTCTTGTTTTGCAGTATGAACTATTGAGCAAGTTTGTTCCTCCCATCCATCCCTGGTAGTGGTGTGTCAGCATGGACGTGGTCCAGGGCGTGTAATCACAGAAGCTTTGAAGTCTTCACGAAGTCACTCACGTGACTCCGAAATGAAATAGTAAGATTGAACGAGAACTTACCAGTTCGAAGGTTGATCTTTATTTTATGAGGAGTCGAAGTGAGGGATTTCGTGCCCTCCTCGCCCAACCCTCAATCACCTTCATCTGGTAATCTTAGTCAATTCAATCATACTATGCGAAGTCATTTCTATTGTTGATTCTGTGATTCCACGCCGCTACTTTGAAGTATGTCGAGCATGCGCGCCGGCGGGCTCTTCACGAAATCCCTCACTTCGACTCCTCATAAAATAAAGATCAACCTTCGAACTGGTAAGTTCTCGTTCAATCTTACTATTCTCTGCCTCAGAGGGCGGTGGAGGCCGGTTCTCTGGATACTTTGAAGAGAGAGCTAGCTAGAGCTCTGAAAGATAGCGGAGTCAGGGGATATGGGGAGAAGGCAGGAATGGGGTACTGATTGGGGATGATCAGCCATGATCACATTGAATGGTGGTGCTAGCTCGAAGGGCCGAATGGCCTACTCCTGCAACTATTGTCTATTGTCTATTGTTTGTAGGTTAATTGGCTTTGGTAAAAATTGTAAATTGTCCCTAGAGTGTGCAGGATAGTGCTAATGTATGGGGTGATCACTGGTCAGCGCGGACTCCATGGACCGAAGGGCCTGTTTCTGGACTGAATCTCTAGTCTAAGGTAAATCTGCCATTTCTTCACCCATTTAAAGTTGTGATAAATGTTGGGATTGTCCCAGACTCAACTACCTCCTCCGGCAGCTCGTTCCATACACCCACCAGCCTTTGTGTGTAAATGTTACCCCTCAGATTCCCATTAAAACTTTCCCCCCTTCACCTTAAACCTATGTCCTCTGGTCCTCGATTCAGCTACTCTGGGCAAGACACTGCGTGTTGACCCAATCTATTCCTCTCATGATTTTACAATAGACAATAGGTGCAGGAGTTGGCCATTCGGGCTTTGAGCCAGCACCGCCATTCAACGTGATCATGCCTGATCATCCTCAATCAGTACCCCGTTCCTGCCTTCTCCCCATATCCCCTGACTCCGCTATTTTTAAGAGCCCTATCTAGCTCTCTCTTGAAAGCATCCAGAGAACCAGTCTCCACCGCCCTCTGAGGCAGAGAATTCCACAGACTCACAACTCTCTGTGAGAAAAAGTGTTTCCTCATCTCCATTGTAAATGGCTTCCTCCTTATTCTTGAACTGTGGCCCCTGGTTCTGGACTCTCCCAACATCGGGAACATGTTTCCTGCCTCTAGCATTCCCAAGCCCTTAACAATCTTATATGTTTCAATGAGATCCCCTCTCCTCCTTCTAAACTCCAGAGTGTACAAGCCCAGCCGCTCCATTCTCTCAGCATATGACAGTCCCTCCATCCCGGGGATTAACCTTGTAAACCTACGCTGCACTCCCTCAATAGCAAGAATGTCCTTCCTCAAATGAGGGGAGCAAAACTGCACACAGTACTCCAGGTGTGGTCTCACTAGGGCTCTGTACAACTGCAGAAGGACCTCTTAGCTCCTATATTCGATTCGACCTCTTTGCTCCTATATTTACATACACTTTATATATTTTTTTAAAACATTGCATACATTTCCACAGCTGATCTATATCCCGCTGCACACTCTGACAGCCTGCTTCACCGTACGTGATTCCAGCAATCTAGGTGTCTTCCGCAATCTTACCAACCAACCCGTCTACATATCCGTCCAGAAGATCTCTCGGGCTGCAGTTAAGGAAACAATTATTTCTCACTGATCTCTGAGGCAGGCCCTGATCCTGCCCCACTCTCCGAATTGGAGGTCTGGCATTAATTCATCAATATAATTTAATCCAATCTCACACAGGATGTCTGGTGGAATTCGTACCTCACAGGTTCGCTCATGTGTGAATGAAACATTAATTATAATGGCACTTTTTCTTCAGTACTACTGTACAATTAGGATCAGTTGAGTGCAGGTTCTGATTTTACTTCCTCATTATTTCGCTTTTATTTAGACTCAGTCAAGTTAAAATGAGCTGCTTAATGGATCTCAGCTACCTTGATTTGAAGTGATGCATAAAATTACATTAAAATCACCTCTTTCATCTCTGTAACCAAAGTTCTGATTAAAGTTTTTTTTTTAAGTTTTTATTTCCTTTACAGAAACTCGTCGATCTTCGTACGTTCAAAAATAAGTTTTTTGTTTTACCCAATGAATTACTTAACAAGTCCGCCTGCGATGCTCAACATCAGGAGTCCAGATTCAGGGACAGTTTCTTCCCAGATGTTATCAGGCAACTGAACCATCCTACCCACAACCAGAGAGCAGCGCTGAACTACTATCTACCTCATTGGTGACCCTCGGACTATCTTTGATCGGACTTTACTGGCTCTACCTTGCACTAAACGTTATTCCCTTTATCCTGCAGATGCTGGAGAATCGAGGGTTACACAAAAAGCTGGAGAAACTCAGCGAGAAGATTACGGAGAGTTGCTCTGTCAAGGAGGACTCTCTCTAACTTCTACAGGTGCACAGTAGAGAGCTTGCTGTCTGGTTGCATCGTAGCTTGGTTCGGCAACTTGAGCGCCCTGGAGAGGAAAAGACTACAAAAAGTAATAAACACTGCCCAGTCCATCATCGGCTCTGACCTTCCTTCCATCGAGGGGATTTATCGCAGTCGCTGCCTCAAAAAGGCTGGCAGCATCATCAAGGACCCACACCATCCTGGCCACACGCTCATCTCCCTGCTACCTTCAGGTAGAAGGTACAGGAGCCTGAAGACTGCAACAACCCGGTTTAGGAATAGCTACTTCCCCACAGCCATCAGGCTACTAAACCTGGATCGGATAAAACTCTGAACATTAATTTCCCTCCATCTGTTATTTGCACTTTATTAATTTATTAATTCATGGGTGTATTTACGTATAGAATTGTAGTCAATGCCTTCTATGTTCTGTTGTGCTATGCAAAGAAAGATTTTCATTGTCCTGTCAGGGACACATGACAATAAACTCTTTTGACTTTGACTTTGACTTGGGTGCAGCAGCATCTAAGGAGCGAAGGAGATAGGCGACGTTTCGGGTCGATACCCTTCTTCAGACTTCATTATTTCCTTTATCCTGTATCTGTACACTGTGGACGGCTCGATTGTAACCATGTATTGTCTTTCCGCTGACTGGTTAGCGCGCAACAAAAGCTGTTCACTGTACCTCGGTACACGTGACAATAAACTAAACTGAACTGAGGAGTTGTATCTCAAAAGTCTTCAATCTTTTCTTCCCTTCATTTAGAAAGCAGTTTTTCGAGTGGGCATTAATGAGTCGAATTGAAGAGCACGCAAGCATTATTCAAAACTGAACTCAAAAGTCAAACATATTCCAACATTGCAGCTTTATCAGCACTGCCTCACAATCAAACAATGACTACATTCTGTGCCTACGTTACTGCAGTCAGAACATCTTTGTAAGTCCTCATTTCTCACGTCATATGAGAAACGATAAAATAATATTTTTATGCACTAAACGAGTAAATATTAGTGTCATGCGTGCACATACTATCTGTCACAAATGTCTAGTTTAGTTTAGGTTTAGAGATACAGCGTGGAAACAGGCCCTTCGGCCCACTGTGTCCGCGCCGACCAGCGATCCCCGCACAATAGCACTATCCTGCAAACACTAGGGATAATTTACAGAAGCCAATTAGCCTGTAAGCCTACAGAGAACGGGGATTCCCCTCCCCCACTATAGATGAGGCCCGCACCAGGGTCTCCTCCATACCCCACAACACTGCCCTCTCTCCCCATTCCCCCACTCACATCAAGGGCAGAATCCCCCTGGTCCTCACCTTTCACCCCACCAGCCGGCACATACAACAGATAGTCCTCCGCCAGTTTCGCCACCTCCAACGTGACCCCTCCACTCGCCACATCTTCCCATCTGCCCCCCGTCTGCCTTCCGCAAAGACCGCTCCCTCCGCAACTCCCACGTCAATTCTTCCCTTCCCTCCTGCTCCACCCCTTCCCCGGGCACATTCCCTTGCAACCGCAGGAGATGCTACACTTGTCCCTTCACCTCCCCATCCACTCCCTTCAGGGACCAAAGCAGTCGTTCCAGGTCCGACAGAGGTTCACCTGCACCTCCTCCAACCCCATCTACTGCATCCGCTGCTCCAGATGCCAGCTGATCTACATCGGTGAGACCAAGCAGAGGCTGGGCGATCGTTTCGCCGAACACCTCCGCTCAGTCCGCAATAACCAACCCGACCTCCCAGTGGCTCAGCACTTCAACTCCCCCTCCCATTCCGTATCCGACCTCTCGGACCTGGGCCTCCTCCATGGCCAGAGTGAGCAACACCGCAAGTTGGAGGAACAGCACCTCATATTCCGCTTGGGGAGTCTGCATCCTCTGGGCTTAAACATTGAATTTTCTCAATTCTGTTAACCCAGACTGCCTCCTCCCCCTCCCACCTCTCCCTCAGCCCTCGGGCCCTGGCATTCCTTCTCTCTCTATCTCCCCCCCACCCAAGTCGCACTAGCTTCTCATTTTCACACCACAAACAGCTTACAATGGCCTGTTTCCTTTATCATCGATACTTTTTTGCATATCTTTCATTCATTGTTCTTTATCTCTCCACATCACCGTCTATATCTCTCGTTTCCCTGATCCCTGACCAGTCTGAAGAAGGGTCTCGACCCGAAACGTCGCCTATCTCCTTCGCTCCTTAGATGCTGCTGCACCCGCTGAGTTTCTCCAGCTTTTTGTGTAGCCTGTAAGCCTGTACACCTTTGGAGTGTGGGAGGAAACCGGAGCACCCAGAGAAAACCCACACAGGTCACGGGGAGAACGTACAAACTGCGTACAGACAGCACCTGTAGTCAGGATGGAACCCGGGTCTCTGGCAGCAAATCTACCGCTGCGCCACAGTGCCGCTCCTGTTCTCACAAAGTGAACACCAGGAAAGCTGTAAAGTAAATCTAGACTGGTTGTTATTTGGATACAAAGGATTAGCAAGGTTGATGACATTGGGTACAGTAATGTCCACAGCAAAAATAGCGTCAGTAAAATCGACAAATGGCAAATGTATTTTGTGATGAGCAGACGGATCCCATTCCTGCGATGTTTAACTCTGCCTCGTCTGGGGAGACGAACATACATAGATAAGGAGGTGTGAGGTGTGAAAACAGGACAAAGGGAATGCAGATCAAGGACAATGTGGAATGGATGATTGGGGGTTACACAAAAAGCTGGAGAAACTCAGCGGGTGCAGCAGCATCTAAGGAGCGAAGGAGATAGGCGACGTTTCGGGTCGAGACCCTTCTGTTAGCCGGGAGAAGCTAACAACAAAGTAAACACAAATAGAATGTAGTCGGAGGCAGTCCGGCTTGTGGGAGAACTGGGAAGGGGGAGGGATGGAGAGAAACAGAAAGCAAGGGCTACTTGAAGTTAGAGAAGTCAACGTTCATACCGCTGGGGTGTAAGCTGCCCAAGTGAAATATCAGCGGCTGTTCCTTCGTCAGGACAGAAAGGTCAGTGTGGGAATGGGAGGGGGAGTTCACGTATTTAGCAACCGGGAGATCAGGGAGGTTTAGGCGGACTAGGTGGCTGTATTCAGCGAGACGATCTACAAGCCTGCGCTTGGTCTCGCTGATATACACAGTAGCAGCCCTTTATTGTATTGTACTGGAGTTTGGTTTGATTGTCTAAACAAGGTAGTTGAGGCAGATACAATGACAATTGGACAGGAGCATGGATAGAAACATAGACACATAGAAACATGGAAAATAGGTGCAGGAGGAGGCCATTCGGCCCTTCGAGCCAGCACCGCCATTCATTGTGATCATGGCTGATCATCCCCGATCAATAACCCGTGCCAGCCATCTCCCCCATATCCCTTGATTCCACCAGCCACTAGAACTCCATCTAACTCGCTCTTAAATCCATCCAGCGATTTGGCCTCCACTGCCCTCTGTGGCAGGGAATTTTATAAATTCACAACTCTCTGGGTGGAAAAGGTTTTGTTTTGGAGTCTATTCTTTTTTATGTGGGGGTGGGGGGTGGGGAAGGGGGAAACTGCTTTTCCTGGTCCCTACCTGGTCGGAGAGGCAGCTTTTCTCCGGGCTGCACCGTCGACCCGTCCTCGCGGCCTACCAGCAGGCCTGGAGGGGCGTTTCCTGTGGAGACCGCCCAGAGCCTCGGCAGCGGTGGGGCGCTGGAGCGCCATCGCGGAGCAGGCGATTCCTTGCCTGGGTCGCCGCGCTGGAACTCCGGTGAGCTGAGACCGCCGAGACAAACATCACGGAGCCGCGGGTCTGTGGAGCGGCCGGCTGCAGGCGGCGGCGCTGAACTTCAACATCGGGAGCCAGTGGTGGAGCTCCATTCAGCGCGGCCTTGTCGGCTTCGGAAGCCGCGGACTCCAGTAGGAAGCGGCCGTTCCGAGTGTCCCAAGCCGCTGAGAGGATTCTCCCGACGCCGGAGCTCCATCACCCGGCGAGAACGGCCTGGAACATCGGGCCTCCGTGAAGGCGACTGCGGAGGCCTCAATATGCCCGACTATGGGTGGACATGGGATGGGGACTGAACTTTGTGCCTTCCCTCATAATGGGAACCATTGTGGGCGGATGATTTCATGTTTAAATCTCTTTATTAGTGTTGTGTCTGTATTCTTTTGTTGTCTGCTGCATTGGCAGGAAGCATTTCACTACACCAATTGGTGAATGTGACCAATAAACTCACCTTGAACCTTGAACCTTGCAATGGGACTTACGTAGACGAGGCATCTTGGGCTGCAAGATGATTATATTTATGTACAGTATTATCTGATCTGAATGGATAGCATGCAAAACTATTGTATGTCTGTATGTACAGAGCCCGGAGATGAATCGGTTTCAATGGACCTCGTTACACGTGACAATAATAAACCTAAACTTAAACATACAATGGCAACATTCAAAAGACATCTGGACAAATACATGGTTAGGAAAGGTTTCAAGGGATATGGGCCAAACACAAACAATTTGGACCAGCTTTAGACTCTGGAGATACAGCGTGCAAATGGGCTCTTCGGACCACCGAGTCCGTGCCTACCAGCGATCACCAAGCAATGACATTAACCTACATCATAGAAGCCAAATAACCGACAAACCTGCACGTCTTTGGAATCAAGTCAAGTCAAAACAAGGGTCTCGACCCAAAACGTCGCCTATCTCCTTCGCTCCTTAGATGCTGCTGCACCTGCTCAGTTTCTCCAGCCTTTTGTATACCCAAGACAGTTTAAAGGGCCTGTCCCACCAGCATCCGACTCCATGCGATGAGCGCGATCAATCTAGAAGCGGGGGCCGCGCGGAGGTCGGGTGATCCCCTGTACAGGGCCGTTCCCACCAGCATGCGCCTGCATGCGGCAAGCGCGACCAAACCGGCAGCGAGGGCCGCGCGGAGGTCGGGTGAGCGGCGCAACGCGGCGCAAAGTGAGGCGAACTTGGAGCGAAGTCTAAGGTAAGTTCGCCAGGACAGAGAGGGGCACACAGAGAGGGGCACAGAGGCATACACACAGAGGGCCATGGAGCCACACACAGAGAGGGTCACGGAGGCACCTACAGATAGGTTCACGGAGGCACGATGTCGGGGCGGTGTGTAATGCGTCGAGGCGACTGCGAGCCGACAAGCCGTTGCCGCGCGGAATTTTTGAACATGGTCAGTTTTTCGGAGCCCCGCGCGATGTCGGGACGAACTCCGCACAATTCCGCACGGCTCCGGCGATCGAAGTGGGACCGGCCCCGCGACGCCGGACGGCTCAAGCGACCACGTTAGGTCGCGCTCATCGCATGGAGTTGCATGCTGGTGGGACAGGCCCTTTATTGTCTTATGTCCCAGATAGGACAATGACATTCTTGCTTGCTGCAGCACAACAGAATATGTAAACACAATACAGAACAGGAGATAAAAGTTCAGTGTGTCTATAGACCACAGACCATATATACACACAATAAATAAACAGATAAAGGGCTGATATTGTTCAGAGCTTGTTTGATGTTGTGTTTAATAGCCTGATGGCTGTGGGGAAGAGGCAGTTCCTGAACCTGGACGTTACAGATTTCAGGCTCCTGTCCCTTCTTCCCGATGGCAACGGGGAGATGAGTGTGTGGCCAGGGTGGTGTGGTTCCTTGATGATGTTGGCTGCCTTTTTGTGTGGGAGGAAACAGGAGCACTCAGAGAAAACCCACGAGGTCACGGGGAGAACCTGCAAACTCCGCACAGACAGCACCCGTGGTCAGGACGGAACCCGGGTCTGTGGCGCCGTGAGGCAGCAACTCTACCAGCTGTGGCCACCCATTCAGAACAGATAATGAAGACATAACAACTCCGCGTCAATGGCTTTTGCAAGCGCACTCACACAGATTGACATTGTTTTATTTGAGTTTCTACTCCCCCAAACCATTACAACGGGCAAACATGTTATTCATCTCTGTTAGCGTCTCCCTTTACTGCCGTCAGATTGGAGGTCAAACACATTGTCAAAGATCTACTGTGAACCAATTATTAGTGGCTGGGCTGGGCCGGGCTGTCTGCGAGAGAGCTGGGCAGTGTCCAGTTTAGTATCTCCGCTCATTAGTTTCCCCACTGGATGTGGTTAGAGGCTGTTTGTCCAGACCGCTGTGAGCGATGACCTAGAAAACTGCTTGTTTTTTGATGCTGTGACCTTGAGCAGAAAGTGGCAACATGTAGATCTCTCGTCTGTCCATTCCATTGCCCACCCTCCCTCATTCCCTACCTCCCTTTCTCCCTCCCTCCCTTCCTACCTCCCTTCCATCCTCCCTCCCTCATTCCCTACCTCCCTTTCTCCCTCCCTCCCTTCCTACCTCCCTTCCTTCATCCCTTCCTTTGTCCCTTCCTTCCTCCCCCCCCCCCCCCCCCCCCCATTCCCAACCTCCCGTTCCTGCCTTCCCCCCAATCCCCTGACTCCGCTATCTTTAAGAGCCCTATCTAGCTCTCTCTTGAAAGCATCCAGAGAACCGGCCTCCACCGCCCTCTGAGGCAGAGAATTCCACAGACTCACCACTCTCTGTGAGAAAAAGTGTTTCCTCGTCTGGTTTTAGACGCTGGTTTACAGAGGAAAGACACAAAGGTTTGGACGTGGACAGGTTGGGAGAGCGTGCAGAGAGGTGGCAGATGGAATACAGTCCTGCAAAGTGTGGAGTCATGCATTATGGTCGCAGGAATAAAGATGTAGACTATTTTCTAACTGGAGAGAGAATCCTGAAATCGGAGATGCAAAGGGATTTGGGAGCTGGTGCAGGATTCCCAAAAAGTTAATCTACAAGTCAAATCGGTAGTAAAGAAAGCAAACTCAATGCTAGCAAATATTTCGAGTGGGCTGGGATACAAAAACAGGGCGTAATACTATCAGGCCGCAGTTGGAGTATTGTGAGCAGTTTTGGGCCCCATATCTGAGGAAGGATGTGCCGGCTCTGGAGAGGGTCCAGAGGAGGTTTACGAGAATGATCCCAGGAATGAGTGGGTTAAACTATGATGAGCATTTGACAGCACTGGACCTGTACTCGCTGGAGTTTAGAAGGATGAGGGGGGAACCTCATTGAAGCTTACTGAATAGTGAAAGACCTGGATAGAGTGGATGTGGAGAGGATTTTTCCACTAGTGGGAGAGTCTAGGACCAGAGCTCACAGCCTCGGAATTAAAGGACACTCATTTAGGAATGTGATGAGGAAGTATTTCTTTAGTCAGAGGGTGGTGAATCTATGGAATTTATGGCCACTGAAGGCTGAGGTGGCTGTCAAACTGAGAGAGATTAGTGCAGGTATCAGAGGTTATGGGGAGAAGGCAGGAGAATGGGGTTGGGAGAGAGATAGATCAGCCATGATTGAATGAGGTTAGGAGACTTGATGGGCCGAATGGTCTAATTCTGTTCCAATGATGTATGAACTACCCATGTTCTCCAGAGATGCCGCCCGACCCACTGAGTTCCTCTAGCACCTTGTGCCTTCCACAATGATCACACCGAGCAACTTACTGAAGGGAGGTTAGCCTAACGAGTAAGTATTTTTTCAGAAGAGTGAAGATCCTTGGAAGGTAGATAAAAATGCTGGGGAAACTCAGCGAGTGAGGCAGCATCTATGGAGAGAAGGTATTGGTGACGTTTCGGGTCGAGACCCTTCGTCAGGCTGATGTGGGGGGGGGCGGGAAGAAGAAAGGAAGAGGCGGAGACAGTGGAATGTGGGAGAGCTGGGTAGGGGAGGGGAAGGAGGGAGAAAGCATGGACTACCTGAAATTGGAGAAGTCCATGTTAATACCGCTGGGTCATGTTGCAGTTGTATAAGACGTTGGTGAGACCGCATTTAGAATATTGTGTTCAGTTAGAGTCAAACAGGTCCTACGACCCAACTTGCCCACACCAGCCAACAATGTCCCAGCTACCCTAGTCCCACTTGCCTGTGCTTGGTCCATATCCCTCCAAACCTGTCCTATCCATGTACCTGTCTAACTGTTTCTTAAACAATGGGATAGTCCCAGCCTCAATTACCTCCTCTGGCAGCTCGTTCCATACACCCACCACCCTTTGTGTGAAAAATGTACCCCTCAGATTCCCATTAAATCATCTCCCCTTCACCATGAACCTATGTCCTCTGGTCCTCGATTCCCGTATTCTGGGCAAGAGACTCTGTGCATCTACCCGATCTATTCCTCTCATGATTTTATACACCTCTATAAGATTCCCCCCTCATCCTCCTGCGCTCCATTAAATAGAGTCCCAGCCTACTCAACCTCTCCCTATAGCTCACACCCTCTGGCAACATGACCTCCCAACTTCTATACTCAGTTCTGGGTAGCCATGCTACAGGAAAGATTTCAAGCTGGAAAGGGTGCAAAGAAGATTTACGAGGATGTTGCCAGGACTAGAGGGCCTGAGTTACAGGGAGAGGTTGGAATACAGGACTCAACCTCTCCCTGTTGGTGATCTTATAGAGGTGTATAAGATCATGAGAGGAATAGATCGGGTAGATGCACAGAGTCTCTTGCCCAGAGTAGGGGAATCGAGGACCAGAGGATACGGGTTTGAAGTGAAGGGGAAACAATCTCATAGGGTTAATCTCAGGGTTAACTATTTTACACAATTGGTGGTGGGTGCCAGAGGAGGTAGAGGAGGTAGTTGTGGCTGGGACTGTCCTAACATTTAAGAAACATTTAGACAGGTACATGGATAGGACAGGTTTAGAGGGATATGAACTAAACACAGGCAGGTGGGACTAGCGTAGCTAGGACATGTTGTCCAGTTTGGGCAACTTGGGCCGAAGGGCCTGTTTCCACATTGCATGATTCCATGACTCCTGTGCTCCAAGTTTCCATGCACTGGTGCTATCCTACACAAGGGACAATTTACACAATAGACAACAGGTGCAGGAGTAAGCCATTCGGCCCTTCAAACCAGTTCCGCCATTCAATGTGATCATGGCTGATCGTCCCCAATCAGTACCCTGTTCCTGCCTTCTCCTCATATCCCCTGACTCCGCTATCTTTAAGAGCCCTATCTAGCTCTCTCTTGAAAGCATCCAGAGTACCGGCCTCCACCGCCCTCTGAGGCAGAGAATTGCACAGACTTACAAGTCTCTGTGTGATAAAGTTTCCTCGTCTCTGTTCTAAATGGCTTACCCCTTATTCTTAAACTGTGGCCCCTGGTTCTGGTCCTGGTTCTGTGGCCCCTGGTTTCCTGCCTCTGGTGTGGCCAAACCCTTAAGGGCCTGTGCCACTGTACGAGGTAATTCAAGAGTTCTCCCGAGTTTCTCCTGATTCGAACTTGGAGAATTACGGTAATGGCCGCTCGTAGGTACTCGGGTTTCAACATGTTGAAAAATCTTCATGAGTCTTCATGAGCTTACCGCGTTTCCCGAGTACCTGCGGTTAGCGTTACGAGCCGCTAAGAGACGTCCCCGAGCTCCGACGTACCTGCGACGTACATTCGACGTACTTACCACGAGTTTGATTTTTTTTTAACTCGGGAGAGCTCTCGAATTATCTTGTAGAGTGGGACAGGCCCTTTAATAATCTTATATGTTTCAATAAGATTGCCTCTCATCCTTCTAAACTCCAGAGTGTACAAGCCCAGCCGCTCCATTCTCTCAGCGTATGACAGTCCCGCCATCCCGGGAATTAACCTTGTAGATGGGTTAGTGAGAGACAAACCAGGAGTTGACATCAAGCGAGTGCTGTGTGTGTGGATGGTGCGGACTAACCAGAAATTAGAAAGATGCATCATGAAATATATGGAAATAAGCCAATTTAGTCCGGGCTGGTTAATTTGCACACATTTATATTTGTCGAACGTTAAATGATTTTGAGATGAGACTCAATCATAAAGATCAATTTGCATTATCTCAAGTGATTGCTCCATGGGAAGAAAGTGAAAGTCATCCTGAGGTTAGTTGCAAGTTTGGTTGTCAGAGAAAGTGCTTGATGTTTAGCAACGATATCCGCCAGCAGGCCGAGCCTGTGTCCGTGCTGTGTGACTTTCCACACATACCGCACGGACACAGGCCCTTCGGCCCACATGTCCATGCCAACCACGATGCCCCATCTAAGCTCATCCCATTAGCAGATTATAATATTTAGAGAAACATAGACAATAGGTGCAGGAGTAGGCCATTCGGCCCTTCGAGCCAGCACCGCCATTCAATATCATATTCATAATAGACAATAGACAATAGAGTAGGCCATTCAGCCCTTCAAGCCAGCACAGTCTCGAGCAAGGCCGCCAGCTCCATGATGTTAGACTGCAGAGCGACCGGAGATACGATCCGGAAAACAATCGCATCTCCGGCAAGGTAAGAGATTGAAAACATGTTTCCCCTCCCCCCTCCCCCCACATAATAAAAACCAGAGAACATTAATACAAACTTTTAAAACATACTAAAAATAACAAAAAAGATGAAAAGACAGACAGACCGTTGATGAGGCTGCCATCGTTATCAGCGTCACGTGTTGTTTTTTAGCTGATCATCCAACATCAGCACCCCTTCCTTAAGTTCTTCCTTAAAGAAGGAACTGCAGATGCTGGAGAATCGAGGGTTGTCTGCATCCTCTGGGCTTAAACATTGAATTTTCTCAATTCTGTTAACCCTGGCTGCCTCCTCCCCCTCCCCACCTCTCCCTCAGCCCTCGGGCCCCGGCATTCCTTCACTATCTCCCACCCCCCCCCCCCTCCCCACCCCAGTCGCACTAGCTTCTCATTTTCACACCACAAACAGCTTACAATGGCCTGTTTCCTTTATCATCGATACTTTTTTGCATATCTTTCATTCATTGTTCTTTATCTCTCCACATCACTGTCTATATCTCTCGTTTCCCTGATCCGTGACCAGTCTAAATTAGGGTCTCGACCCGAAACGTCGCCTATCTCCTTCGCTCCTTAGATGCTGCTGCACCCGCTGAGTTTCTCCAGCTTTTTGTGTAACCATCAGTACCCCGTTCCTGCTTTCTCCCCATATCCCGTGATTCCATTAGCCCCAAGAACTGAAACTAACTCTCACTTGAAAACATCCAGTGAATTGGCCTCCACTGCCTTCTGTGGCGGAGAATTCCACAGATTCACAATTCTGGATGAAAACGTTTTTCCTCATCTCAGTCGTAAATGGCCGACCCCTTATTCTTAAACTGTGACCCCTGGTTCTGGACTCCCCCGACATCGGGAACATTTTTCCTACATCTGGCTTGTCCAGTCCCTTAAGAATTCTATATGTTTCTATAAGATCCCCTCTCATCGTTCTAAATTCCTGTGAATGTAAGGCCAGTCGACCCATTCTTTCATCATATGTCAGTTCCGCCATCCTGGGAATTAACCTGGTGAATCTACCCTGCACAGGACTGTGAAATGCTGAGAGAATGGCTTGTATACTCTGGAATTTAGAAGGATGAGAGGGGATCCTATTGAAACATAAAAGATTACTAGAATAAGTGGGACTCGTTGGGTCCCATGTTCATACGGGAGGGCTGGTCCCCCAACGCAATGTTCCACCTCTCCACCAATTATAATATTGGTGGCCAGTGGGGGGGGGGGGCTTTCTGGAGCGCTGTAATGGGTGTTGTGGTCTGCAGGGGCTGATCTCCAGAGGGCTAGTATGGACATTGTGGGCAAAATGGATTATTGGGGTGGCAGCTCAGTCCTTCTAGCCTGATGTGCTGGCAGCTGTGGAATTCTCTGCCTCCAGCTGTGCTTTTACTTCAACCTAACCCCCCACCAACCATTTGCAGTGCTTTTACTTCAACCCAAACCCCCACCAACCATCTGCAGTGATTTTACCTCAAACCAACCACATTTTCATTTTAAAACCACATTAAGGGCACTCAAGGTCAGTAAAACCACACTGACCGTTTAATAGACGTGTTCAGTGTTATTCACAGCTCAGACTGAGAGGCGTGACCCTCTCACTTCCTCCATCTCGCACAGACTGACTGAGGTACAACTCTTTCCGGTTTTAAAGTCCCTCCCCCTCCCACTAGCAGGGACAGCAGAGAGAATCACAACATTTTCAAAACATTCATAACTCTTTTATTTTTCACCGATGGGAAAAATCCTCTTGTCCTGCACAGCGGAGAGGGACTCTAAGTAAGATGGCCAAAAATCACAGCCATAAGTGGCAGAAATACAGGAAGTGGCCAAGATCAGACTTTTAGTAATATAGATAAAGGGTTTGAAATTATAAAGTTTTAGATTATAAAGATCCTTCAGGGGAGTGAACCCTCAGAAAGCGCCTGGACCTGGTGGCAAACCCGGTCGTGTTCTAAAAACCTGTGCGGACCAACTGGCTGGAGTTTTTATGGACATTTGCAACCTCTCATTTCTGAGGTCTGAGGTTCCCACCTGCTTTAAAAGGGCATCAATAATATCGGTGCCCAAGAAGAGCAAGGTGACGTGCCTCAATGACTATCGACCTGTGGCACTAACGCCTGTGGTGATGAAGTGCTTCGAGAGGTTGATCATGGCGCAAATCAACTCCTACCTTGACAAAAACCTGGACCCACTGCAGTTCGCTTACCGCCACAACAGATCAACGGTGGATGCGATCTCGCTGGCTCTCCACTCCGTTCTGGACCACTTGGACAACAGAAACTCATATGTCAGGCTGTTATTCATCGATTACAGCTCGGCATTTAATTCTATCATCCCCTTCAAGCTGGTTACCAAGCTCTCAGATCTGGGTCTTTGCGCATCCCTCTGCAATTGGATCCTCGACTTCCTCATCCACAGACCACAGTCTGTTCATATTGGTGGAAATGTGTCAGACCCGATAACAATCAGCACGGGAGCACCTCAAGGCTGCGAATATTTCCGAAGATTTTGCCTGGTCCCTTGCACACTGATGCAATTATAAAGAAGGCACATCAACGCCTCTACTTCCTGAGAAGATTACGGAGAGTTGCTCTGTCAAGGTGGACTCTCTCGAACTTCTACAGGTGTACAGTAGAGAGCTTGCTGACTGGTTGCATCGTGGCTTGGTTCGGCAACTTGAGCGCCCTGGAGAGGAAAAGACTACAAAAAGTAGTAAACACTGCCCAGTCCATCATCGGCTCTGACCTTCCTTCCATCGAGGGGATCTATCGCAGTCGCTGCCTCAAAAAGGCTGGCAGCATCATCAAAGACCCACACCACCCTGGCCACACACTCATCTCTCCATTGCCATTGGGAAGAAGGTACAGGAGCTTGAAATCTGGTACATCCAGGTTCAGGAATAGCTACTTCCCCACAGCCATCAGGCTATTAATTTGAGGAAGGACATTCTTAGCATTGAAGGAGTGCAGCGTAGGTTTAAGAAGGAACTGCAGATGCTGGAAAATAGAAGGTTGACAAAAGTGCTGGAGAAACTCAACGGGTGCAGCAGCATCTATGGAGCGCAGGAAATAGGGAATTTTGTCTACCTGCAGTGTAGGTTTACAAGGTTAATTCCCGGGATGGCGGGGCTGTCATATGCTGAGAGAATGGAGCGGCTGGACTTGAACACTCTGGAGTCTAGAAGGATGAGAGGGGATCTCATTGAAACATATAAGATTGTTAAGTGCTTGGACACACTAGAGGCAGGAAACATGTTCCCGATGTTGGGGCAGTCCAGAACCAGGGGCCACAGTTTAAGAAGGAGTAAGCCACTTAGAACGGAGACGAGGAAACACTTTTTCTCTCAGAGAGTGGTGAGTCTGTGGAATTCTCTGCCTCAGATGGCGGTGGAGGCAGGTTCTCTGGATGCTTTCAAGAGAGAGCTAGACAGGGCTCTTTAAGATGGCGGAGTCAGGGGATATGGGGAGAAGGCAGGAACGGGGTACTGATTGTGGATGATCAGCCATGATCACATAGAATGGCGGTGCTGGCTCGAAGGGCAAAATGGCCTACTCCTGCACCTATTTTCTATTGTCTATTGTCTATTAAACACGATTTTGGTCGCCTAATTATAGGAAGGATGTCAACAAAATAGAGAGAGTACAGAGGAGATTTATTAGAATGTTGCCTGGGTTCCAGCAACTAAGTTACAGAGAAAGGTTGAACAAGTTAGGTCTTTATTCTTTGGAGCGCAGAAGGTTAAGGGGGGACTTGATTGAGGTCTTTAAAATGATGAAAGGGATAGACAGAGTTGACGTGGATAAGCTTTTCCCATTGAGGGTAGGGAAGATTCAAACAAGAGGGCATGACGTGAGAATTAAGGGACAGGAGTTTAGGGGTAACATGAGGGGGAACTTCTTTACTCAGAGAGTGGTGGCTGTGTGGAATGATCTTCCAGCAGAAGTGGTGGAGGCAGGATCAATTTTAACATTTAAAAGTAAAGTGGATAGGTATATGGACGGGAAGGGAATGGAGGGGTATGGTCTGAGTGCAGGTAGATGGGACTAGGGGAAAATAAATGGTCGGCACGGACTGGAAGGGCCGAGAGGGCCTGTTTCCGTGCTGTAATTGTTATATGGTTATATGATAATCCCTCTAAACTCGTCCAATCCATGTACAAATGTTTTAAACGTTGCAATAATCCCAGTCTTCGATCCCTCTTCCGGCAGCTGGTTCCATGATGCTCTGGTTCTTGATTTCCCTCCTCTGGACAAGAGTGTCTGTGTGTCGACCCGATCTAGTCCTCACACAAGGAGGAATATTCCTCTTCTTCCTCTGCGTTGTTCTTAAGGGAGACGTTTGAATTGATGAGGAGTACCAGGAGGGATTAAATTGCAAATCTCACGCTATCCCAAAGCAACTTACAACCAATGATGGACCTTTAAACACGATAATCCCTGGGGATTTATGGGGAGAAGGCAGGCACGGGTTATTGATAGCGGATGATCAGCCATGATCACAATGAATGGCGGTGCTGGCTCGAAGGGTCGAATGGCCTCCTCCTGCACCTATTGTCTATGTTTCTAGAGAGGGACGATGATTCACGGGCACGGTGGAGCAGCCGTAGAGTTGCTGCCTTACAGCGCATGCAGCGCCAGAGACCCGGGTTCGATCTTGACTACGGGTGCTGTCTGTACGGAGTTTGTATGTGGGTTTTAGAAACATAGAAACATAGAAATTAGGTGCAGGAGTAGGCCATTCAGCCCTTCGAGCCTGCACCGCCATTCAATATGATCATGGCTGATCATCCAACTCAGTATCCCGTACCTGCCTTCTCTCCATACCCTCTGATCCCCTTAGCCACAAGGGCCACATCTAACTCCCTCTTAAATATAGCCAATGAACTGGCCTCAGCTACCCTCTGTGGCAGAGAGTTCCAGAGACTCACCACTCTCTGTGTGAAAAAAGTCTTTCTCATCTCGGTCTTAAAGGATTTCCCCCTTATCCTTAAGCTGTGACCCCTTGTCCTGGACTTCCCCAACATCGGGAACCATCTTCCTGCATCTAGCCTGTCCAACCCCTTAAGTATTTTGTAAGTTTCTATAAGATCCCCTCTCAATCTCCTAAATTCTAGAGAGTATAAACCGAGTCTATCCAGTCTTTCTTCATAAGAAAGTCCTGACATCCCAGGAATCAGTCTGGTGAACCTTCTCTGCACTCCCTCTATGGCAATAATGTCCTTCCTCAGATTTGGAGACCAAAACTGTACGCAATACTCCAGGTGTGGCCTCACCAAAACCCTGTACAACTGAAGTAGAACCTCCCTGCTCCTATACTCAAATCCTTTTGCTATGAAAGCTAACATACCATTCGCTTTCTTTACTGCCTGCTGCACCTGCATGCCTACTTTCAATGACTGGTGTACCATGACACCCAGGTCTCACTGCATCACCCCTTTTCCTAATCGGCCACCATTTAGATAATAGTCTGTTTTCCTGTTCTTGCCGCCAAAGTGGATAACCTCACATTTATCCAAGATCTTCGGTTTCCTCCCACACTCCAAAGAGGTTTTTAGGTTAATTGACTTGGTAGATGTAAGAATTGTCCACAGTGTGTGTAGGATGGCGTTAATGTGCGGGGATCGCTGGTCGGCGCGGACCCGGTGGGCCGAAGGGCCTGTTTCCACGTTATATCTGTAAACTAAACTAAACACTCTGGCAATGGAATAATGAAATTATGAACTACTGTGGCTTGTCACAGTCTTTGAAGTAGATCAAACGTCAGGAAAATCAAGTTCTTTATTGCCAAGCGCTCCAGGGCAGCGTGAAGTGTAGATGGAGTCAATGGTGGGGAGTGTGGTCTGTGTGACGGACTGGGCCACATCTACAATGGTGGGGAGTGTGGTCTGTGTGACGGACTGGGCCACATCTACAATGGTGGGAAGTGTGGCCTGTGTGACGGGCTGGGCTACATCCACAACTCTGCAATATTCTATGGTCATGCCATACGTATTTCAGCTTGTAACTATGCGATCAGTGGTCATATTATAGCTACCATATGCTAATCATGAATGGACACTTTAATCTTAAATTCACTGTATTTTTCACGACAGCTCCCGATGGCACGAATGATTCCTGATTCCTGGGATGTCAGGACTTTCATATGAGGAAAGATTGGATAGACTCGGTTTGTACTCGATGGAATTTAGAAGATTGAGGGGGGATCTTATAGAAACCTACAAAATTCTTAAGGGGTTGGACAAGCTAGATGCTGGAAGATTGTTCCCGATGTTGGGGGAGTCCAGAACAAGGGGTCACAGTCTAAGGATAAGGGGGAATTCCTTTAGGACCGAAATGAGGAAAACATTCTTTACACAGAGAGTGGTGAGTCTCTGGAATTCTCTGCCACAGAAGGTAGTTGAGGCCAGTTCATTGGCTATATTTAAGAGGGCGTTAGATGTGGCACTTGTGGCTAAAGGGATCAGGGGGTATGGAGAGAAGACAGGTACGGGATACTGAGTTGGATGATCAGCCATGATCACATTGAATGGCGGTGCAGGCTCGAAGGGCCGAATGGCCTACTCCTGCACCTATTTTCTATGTTTCTATGTTTCTATGAATGCTGTTTAATCTCCTCACTTCATGCTGTTCTTCCTCTCCAAACTTTACATGTCTATTATTTATTGAGAACCTACTTGGTTCATGTTTCTCTGACTTGCCATCCATTAGACATGGAGATGACATCGCTACTCTTTTCGACACTTCATCTCCTCATTAATCCAAACAGCATCCTTGATCCCATAGAACCAATGTGAATTGGGATTTGTGTGCAGGAAACAACTCCAGATACTGGTTTAAATCGAAGGTAGACACAAAATGCTAGGGTAACAGTCTGAAGAAGGGTCTCAACCTGAAACGTCACCCGTTCCTTCTCTCCAGAGATGCTGCCTGTCCCGCTGAGTTACTCCAGCTTTTTGTGTCTACCTGTCTTGATGGTCGGCAAGGACTCGATGGGCCAATGGGCCTCTTCACATGGTCACAATTTCATCAGCGATAGGAGCAGAATTAGGCCATTCGGCCCATAAAGTCTACTTCACCATTCAATCCTGGCTGATCTATCTCTCCCTCTCAACCCCATTCTCCTGCCTTCTCCCCATAACCCCTGACATCCGCACTAATCAAGAATCTCTGCCTTAAAAATATCCACCACCATGTGTGGCGAAGAATTCCACCGATTCACCACCCTTGGACTAAATAAGTTCCTCCTCATCTCTTTCTTAAAGGAAAGTGCTTGAATTCTGGGACTGTGCCCTCTAGTCCTAGACTCTCCCGCTAGTGGAAACATCCTCTCCACATCCACTCTATCCAGGCCTGTTGCATCTCATAATTACACTAAATGGAACCAGTACATCGGAGTAGCGAGCACCAGAAAAATGTTCATCAGAATAACATCACACAGAGACTGCTGCTGTCCTTTTATCGGTGCTCCATTGAGAGCATCCTAACATACTGTGTATGCGTGTGGTACACCAGCTGCACAGCGGCTCAGAGGAAAGCGCTCCAGAGGGCCATTGACAACGTTGGCCCAGAGGATTGTCGGCTGCCCTCTCCTTACCTTGGAGGACTTACACAGTTCCCGCTGCATCAAAAAATCCCAGAATATTATAAAGGACATTTCCCACCCCGGACACTCCCTGTTTGAACTGTTGCCGTCAGGCAGACGGTACAGATCTACAAGGACAAGGACAAACAGACTTAAAAACAGTTTTTACCCCACTGCTATAAAGGCACTAAATGTAGCCGCCAAGGAACATGGGGACTATGGGACTGTGGTTGGTACACTGTGAAATCGACAGAAGGATGTAGGGTTGGGTGTTTATGCGTGGCTGCTTTCATATTCCATATTTATTTTAGTTGTTTATCTTTTTAATATTTTACCTTGTATGTATCGTTAGCTTTTAGAAATGTTTGAATGTTGCACTGACTGGCTGACATTTTTAAATTCCGTTGTACATGGTTCATGTTACAATGACAATAAAGAAAGTATTCTTACTATTCTTAATGGCAGCAGACTTTTATAGGTCCCAGGACCTCTAGGGGCGTTGCCATCATGTTCAGCTGGAAGACTAGATAATTCTCTGACATCTTCACCTTGACGATGCATGGGGGTGGTCTCTTTACAATCCAATTACAGATATCAATTAACCCCATACGTGACAGATATTTCCCTAACACTAGGGAATGACACTAAGCTGGGGGGCAGTGTTAGCTGTGAGGAGGATGCTAGGAGACTGCAAGGTGACTTGGATAGGCTGGGTGAATGGGCAAATGTTTGGCAGATGCAGTATAATGTGGATAAATGTGAGGTTATCCACTTTGGTGGCAAAAATAGGAAAGCAGACTATTATCTAAATGGTGGCCGATTAGGAAAAGGGGAGATGCAGCGTCACCTGGGTGTCATGGTACACCAGTCATTGAAAGTAGGCATGCAGGTACAGCAGGCAGTGAAGAAAGCCAATGGTATGTTAGCTTTCATAGCAAAAGGATTTGAGTATAGGAGCAGGGAGGTTCTACTTCAGTTGTATAGGGTCTTGGTGAGACCACACCTGGAGTATTGCGTGCAGTTCTGGTCTCCAAATCTGAGGAAGGACATTATTGCCATAGAGGGAGTGCAGAGAAGGTTCACCAGACTGATTCCTGGGATGTCAGGACTGTCTTATGAACAAAGACTGCATAGACTCGGTTTATACTCTCTAGAATTTAGAAGATTGAGAGGGGATCTTATAGAAACTTACAAAATTCTTAAGGGGTTGCACAGGCTAGATGCAGGAAGATTGTTCCCGATGTTGGGGAGGTCCAAGACAAAGGGTCACAGCTTAAGGATAAGGGGGAAATCCTTTAGGACCGAGATGAAAAAGACTTTTTTCACACAGAGAGTGGTGAGTCTCTGGAACTCTCTGCCACAGAGGGTAGCTGAGGCCAGTTCATTGGCTATATTTAAGAGGGAGTTAGATGTGGCCCTTGTGGCTAAGGGGATCAGAGGGTATGGAGAGAAGGCAGGTACGGGATACTGAGTTGGATGATCAGCCATGATCATATTGAATGGCGGTGCAGGCTCGAAGGGCCGAATGGCCTACTCCTCCACCTAATTTCTATGTTTATATGTTTAACCCAATAATACTGTGGCTAATACATTGTATTCAAAACGGACTTCTCAAGGAAGCCAACTTAGAAACATTTACCCTGATCGACAAGGCTCAATACCTCATCCAATCAACACTCGGCAAAGTAGAACTCTGCAACATAGAAACATAGACAATAGGTGCAGGAGGAGGCCATTCGGCCCTTCGAGCCTGCACCGCCATTCAATGTGATCATGGCTGATCATCCAACTCAGTATCCCGTACCTGCCTTCTCTCCATACCCCCTGATCCCTTTAGCCACAAGTGCCACATCTAACGCCCTCTTAAATATAGCCAATGAACTGGCCTCAACTACCTTCTGTGGCAGAGAATTCCAGAGACTCACCACTCTCTGTGTAAAGAATGTTTTCCTCATCTCGGTCCTAAAGGAATTCCCCCTTATCCTTAGACTGTGACCCCTTGTTCTGGACTCCCCCAACATCGGGAACAATCTTCCAGCATCTAGCTTGTTCAACCCCTTAAGAATTTTGTAAGTTTCCATAATATCCCCCCTCAATCTTCTAAATTGCAGCGAGTACAAGCCGAGTCTATCCAGTCTTTCCTCATATGAAAGTCCTGACATCCCAGGAATCAGTCTGGTGAATCTTCTCTGTACCCCCTCTATGGCAAGAATGTCTTTCCTCAGATTTGGAGACCAAATTTTACAATTTTTAATAATAAACATTATTTACAATTATTTACAAGATGTATGTCTGGTTTGCAGCCATCCAATCCATTCTATGCATTTTGCACCTAATTGACAGGGTCTGCTGATGTTATTTTTATTTTCCTGCAGCTTGTATCTAGGCTCTAGACAAACTGGCACCACTCCACAGCTTGTCCCAGCTCTGCACAGAACAACTCCAAATGGACCAAATCTCCCAGCAGCCCTGAAGCTTTTACCCCACTTTAAAGTCTGAGCCTCTCCAATTTGGCCAGGATTAACACGTCTTCCCGATCTATTCCTCTCATGATGGTAGCAGTGAGATGAGAGCGTGGCCAGGGTGGTGTGGGTCTCTGATGATGCTGGCAGCGCCTCCTGTAGATCCCTTCGATCTTGGGCATTATTGAAATATTGCGCGATTTGCTTCAAATTCAAATTTAATAATAAACGAGCCATGTTATTAATAGTTGTAAAGTCTGCATCAAAAAAAACTTGAAGTTGAGGTCTAGATTACAGATGGACAATCTAATCGATCAACGTCAGTCAGCTAGCCGCTCTCACTCGCTGCCATTAACAGCTCCCACTGAACTTATTGAGCAGATAGATCTTGTTTTGACAAGAAACCATTCATGTGGGCAATTTCTCTTGAGATAAAAATAGCCCTTGTCACCATAACTGATGGAAACCTCTGTTGGAAATTAGCTGTTAGTTTCCGTAAAGCCGCGGGGATGGGATTCATTTAAGTGACAGGAACGGAATTAGGCCATTCGGCCCATCAAGTCTACTCCACCATTGAGTCATGGATGATCTATCTCTCCCTCTTAACCCCATTCTCCTGCCTTCTCCCGCTAACCCTGACACCCGTACTGATCAAGAATCTATCTATCTATCTCTGCCTTATAAATATCCACTGACTTGGCCTCTGCAGCTGATGGTTTGTCCAATAACGTTGACTAGAGTGGCAGGATTGAGTGTAAGTGGCGATATCCAGTGGGGATGGGTCCCTGGCTCCAGTCAGTCTGTGCTGCAAGTGGAACTCTTGATTTTTTTTTTGCTTTTCATACATTTACTCAGCTCCTTAATCAGCAAGATTTGATTTGGATGACTGGGACGGCATCCATCTGCCGACCATTAAAACATGGAAATGCTTCACTTGGAGAAAAACGTTTCAAATATTAACCTGCAACTGCGGTGGTTCAAAGGCTAATGGATTAGTTAACTGTGTGAGCAAGAACGCAGGGCTGGCAGATATAAAGTGCAGGATGTAAGGAACATTGCAATGAAGTTGAAAAGAGAGTAACAGCTGAAATCCATGATGGAGCAGCATTGCATTTATTCACTTTTGTCTTATGCGTGTTATTAAGTTTAGCGATACGGTGCGGAACAGGCCCTTCGGCCCATCGAGTCCGCGCCGACCAGCGATCCCAGCACACTGACACTATCCTACACACACTAGGGACAATTTACAATTGCACCAAAGTCAATTAACCTACAAACCTGGGGTTACACAAAAAGCTGGAGAAACTCAGCGGGTGCAGCAGCATCTAAGGAGCGAAGGAGATAGGCGACGTTTCGGGTCGAGACCCTTCTTCAGACCTACAACCTGCACGTCTTTGGAGTGTGGGAGGAAACCGGAGCACCCGGAGAAAACCCACGCAGGTCACAGGGGAGAACGTACAAACTCCACACAGACAGCGCCCGTAGTCAAGATCGAACCTGGGTCTCTGGCGCTGTGAGGCAGCAACTGTACCGCTGCACCACCGTGCCGCCCTTGGAAAGAACAGACATCCGCATCATCAAGGTGAAGATGTCAGAGAATTATCTAGTCTTCCAGCTGAACATGATGGCAACAGGCCCTTCGACCCACCTTGTCCATACGGGGCTAGTCCCATTTGGCTGCATGTTGCAGTTGCATATGACGTTGGTGAGGCGGCATTTAGAGTATTGCGTTCAGTTCTGGGCACCGTGTTATAGGAAGGATATTGTCAAGCTGGAAAGGGTGCAGAGAAGATTTACGAGGATGTTGCCAGGACTAGAGGGTGTGAGCTACGGGGAGAGGTTGAGTAGGCTGGGTCTCTATTCCATGGAGCGCAGGAGGATGAGGGGTGATCTTATAGAGGTGTACAAAATCATGAGAGGGATAGATCGGGTAACAGGTACATGGGACTAGGGGAGAATAAGTGTTCGGCATGGACTAGAAGGGCCGAGATGGCCTGTTTCCGTGCTGTAATTGTTATATGGTTACATGGTTATATAGATGCACAGGGTCTCTTGCTCAGAGTATGGGAATCGAGGACCAGAGGACATAGCTTTAAGATAAAGGGGAAAGATTTAATAAGAATCTGAAGGGTAATTTTTTCATACTAAGGGTGGTGGGTGTATGGAACGAGCTGCCAGAGGAGGTAGTTGAGGCTGGGACTATCCCATCGTTTAAGAATCTGTTAGAAAGGTACATGGAGAGGACAGGTTTGGAGGGATATGGACCAAGTGCAGGCAGGTGGGACTAGTGTAGATGGGGCATGTTGGGCTGAAGGGCCTGTCTCCATGATGTATGACATATGCCTCTAATCTCTTCCTATCCATTTATCTGTCAAAAATGTATTTTAAAAGACATAAGTGTTTTGGCATTGAGTAATCCGTGCATTCCCTGTCACTCCGTCCCCTCACCCCCCTCCTCAGTCTATCTGCGAACCTGCTACTTTTACTGTCCACATCCATACATTCCTTTGTTATCACCTCCTCCTCAGTCAACACTGGACCATTGTGGGCTCTACCATTCCTGGGTCATTGGTGCCAGCACTGATTTGTTCTGAAACTTTTCATACCTCTAGTTTCCCTTTCCTCTGGAACGTCACCTATCCACGTTCTCCACAGATGCTGCCTGACCCGCTGAGTTACTCCAGCACTCTGTGAAACGTCACC